>CM053576.1:20737933-20905040 GCA_028646485.1 Cryptoprocta ferox | reverse complement strand
GCGAGGATGTGGAGAAACGGGCACCCTCCTACACTGTTGGTGGGAGTGTAAACTGGTGCAGCCGCTCTGGAAAACAGTGTGGAGGTTCCTCAAAAAATTAACAATAGAACTCCCCTATGACCCAGCAATAGCACTTCTGGGAATTTACCTGAGGGATACAGAAGTGCTGATGCATAGGGGCACATGTACCCCAATGTTCGTAGCGGCACTTTCAACAATAGCCAAATCATGAAAACAGCCTGAATGTCCATCAACTGACGAATGGATCAAGATGTGGTTTATCTATACAATGGAATAGTACATGGCAATGAGAAAGAATGAAATCTGGCCATTTGTAGCAACGTGGTTGGAACTCGAGGGTGTCATGCTAAGCAAAATAAGTCAGAGAAGGACAGATGCCATATGTTTTCACTCGTATGTGTAACAGGAGAAGCTTAACAGAGGACAGTGGGGGAGGGGAAGGGGGAAAAATAGTTAAGGAGAGGGAGAGAGGCAAACCGTAAGAGACTCTTAAATACTGAGAACAAACAGGGTTGATGAGGGGTGGGGGAGGGCGGAAAATGGGTGATGGACATGGAGGAAGGCACTTGTTGAAATGAGCACTGGGGGTTATATGGAAACCAACTTGACAATAAACTTTAAAAAAACAAAAACAAAAACAAAACCTGCTATGTCCTCTGTGCCCATGGGAAAAGTGAGACCCAGTACTACATGTTATGTATATATATTTGTAAATATTTATTTGAGTTATTTCTATACCCAAAGTGGGACTTGAACTCAACAACCTTGAGATCAAGAGTTGCAAGCTCTACTGACTGAACCAACCAGGCACCCTGAAGCGTTCTATTTTCATGATGATAAACAAGAGTGACCTTCCCATGGCTATGGGAGATCTTGCCTGATCTTCCATTTCTTTCTTTTATTTCCTTTCCTTTCCTTTTCTTTTATCTTTTCTCTCTTTCATTTTTCCATTCATTCATACATTCATTCATTCACAACTGAAGCTGTCCCAAGGAGCCCACAGGCTGGTGGGGAGACTAACAGGAGGACCGTACCTGTGGTGAGATAATAGTGCCAGTGTACAGTTCCTCGGTAGCGGGGGTGGGTGAGGGGAGGGGTGGAGGAAGGGATGGAAGCTGCTGGAGGTAGAGGAGCAGAGAAGGAAGCCTGGATGGTGAGTAGGGGTGTGTTCTTGCACTGGGCCAAACCACAGGGAGGGCTTTGCTGCGTGGCTGAGAAGGGTGCTCCTCTTGCTAAGAGTGACTGGCGGAAGCCCTGACACCTGACCCAGGGTGGGGTCTAGGGAAAAGCCCAGAAGGAGCTGGAGATGGCCCCTCCTTAGATGCCAACCCATGTGTCCCATGTGTGGGGCATGAGCTGTAGGGGATGGGGAGCCCCTGGAAGGCTTAAGGTGGGGGGGTCTGTGGCCCTGAGCGGAGAGGTCAGCTGGAGGTGGAGGGACCGAAGGAGGGTGCTAGAGGGGGTGACCAGGTCAGGAGGTGGAAGGGGTTGAGTCACCTGGACTTGGTGACTGAGTGGACAGTTGGGAGGAGAGAGGGCTGGGGTTACTGGGACTCCAGTTGCTCTGCCTAGAGTGGGGAGGAGGACCTGGCCTGCCAGAGAAGGGGCCGTGCTTGGTCCGGGACAGTGGAGTTGAGGTGCCTGGAAGGTGCCAGTCCAGTCGTCTGACAGACAGCTGGATTAGGAGCGAGGTCTGCGAGGAGGAGGAGAGAGAAGGACAAGGCGGGGGAGGGGCTCTGTCTCTGGAGGTCCCTGCAGGCTTGGTAAGTTCCCTATGCATAAACCTTGTCTCATGGGGCCTGACTGACTGGTTTCCTCTGGCCTCGTAGCTACTTGAGCCAGGACGGTTTTCAGCTCCCAAGTCTCCAAAGGCACTGTGCCCCGTGGGGTTTGCCTTAAACAGTAGCCTTCCTGCTGTGCTGTGCAGCTGGCAGCTCCTGCACTTGACACGCTGGCTCCTCTGAGGTTTTGTTTTGTTTGTTTGTCTTTCTAACAGGCTTTTTTTTCTTTCTTCCTTTTTTTTTTTTTTTTTTTTTTTGGCCAAGTTACATTAACAGTATCCCGCAAGTAGATAGGCTGGGGGAGTCCAGAGCCACCATCGGAGACCTGGGGAGGGGAGGGACCATTCCCTGCATTATCTTGGGAAGCTCACCCGCGGGTACCTGGGACCCGGCTGGGCCTTTACATCTGGGGTCTCTGCTGGAGGCTGGCAGGGTGGAGAGGAAGCCGTGATGACTGACGAGAGGGAGCTGACAGATGTCCAGAGCAGGCTGGTGCAGAGGTGTGGACTGCCTGCCTCTCCCCAGCCACGGCCACACGTCTTCTGTGAGCACATGGCTTACGGTGCGGGGCCAGCGAAGGACAGAGAGCAAAGCAAGCTGGGAGTCGGCCCGTTAAACACGGGGAAATATTTTCCTCTTCCAGAAGTGTGCTCCTTCTTAGTATTCTTAGTCTGCTGTCTATCTTCCCATTTTTCATAAAAGGACACAGGTACTGAGAAACATTTCCTTACTGCAGTGCTCGGGACACCGGGCCGTGGGGGGCGTGGACACCTGAATAAAGGGGCGGCCGCTGCTCAGCCCATTTTTCCCACCAGAGGATTAGGGGCCAGCATTACTAGGTGTTCAGAGTTTTCAAGAAAAGCTAGGAGTCCAGATTGAATGGGAAATCTACCAGTTGGCTCAAATTCTTAAAAATAAACACTGCAGGCCAACTGAAGTCCGCCTGCGGGCCGGAGGAGGCCCAGGGGCCGTGGCTGGACGTGCCTCCCTAACATCCTGCCTGGCTGAGGCGCAGCGGGCCTTATCGCCGGGGGAGGAGGGAGCCCTTGGCAGGACTGAATCCACTCCAGATTCTTCCTGGACATGAGCTTTTGTGGCTGCGGCAAGGCGAGTCCCTTCCCTGGAGTCCGCTGTTTTCGTCCGTGCAACGAAGGCCAGGGCTGGATCTGCACTTTTGACCCCTTTCTTAGCAGCAGATCTCTGTGTAAACCAAATCTTACAGGGAACGAGCCCCGGTGTACACGACAGATAAAAACCAGCACTGCCCCAGGTGTAGGGAGTCTGGAGGTCTGCCTCAAGGCTGCCCTCTGCCCTCCCCTCACAGGGCGCCTCTGCCAGGCCCCCAGAACAGTGTGGTGGTGGCCCACCTGCCGGCCGGCACGCTGCACCCCTCCCAGCCCTGGCCTTCTGTGGGTTGAAGGGGAGGAGGAGAGCAGCAGGGCAGGAAGGAGAGCAAGCCACAGTGGGTCTGTCCCGCGGCGGCCCCTCACTTGCCATCTGCCCGGGACCTGCACGGTCGAGCAACCAGCCGCTGGGTGCGTTCCATGCCTTTTGCCTCCTCCTGTCAGCCCTCCAGGGCCTGCGTCACTGTTTCCATCTCACAGATGGGTAAACCAAGACACGGGAAGGGGAAGTGAGTTGCTCACAGGGTCACTTGGCTGGCACGTGGAGGAGCCTAAATGCCACCCAGGCCTCCTGCGACTCCAAAGGCTGCCTCCTCCCTTGGGGCCTCTTGCTCGGTTCTTCACCGAGGACCGCCCTGCTCCTCCAGGCCAGTCCCGCAGCCCTGAGGTCCAGGATCTCAGCGCTGATGCTTCCCATCCAGGTGTTTCTGCGGCCGTTGTTTTAGTTTGCGAAGCCCCCTCCAGACACAGTCTCGGTTTGCTGGTGTCAGGCTTGACACGTCTAAATGGGACTCTCCTTTCTATTGCCATGCAGGAGGCAGAACCCTCTGAGCCTAGAAGCGTGGAGGTGACGAGGAGGCCCAAGGCTGCTGCTCTCTCCGCCAGCAAGAGGCCCAAGAAGGAGGCCAAGAAGAAGCGGTAGAAGAAGAGGCCGAGGAGGCAGGTGGGGTGGGGGGCCGGGGGCAGCCCTCCCGGGACTCAACGTCCTGTTCCCTCGCTCACCCCAGGGTCAGGGCTGAGGTGGCCGGGCCGTTCTCTGACTGCAGAGATCTGGACAATCATGGCAGTCCCCAGGCCCCAGCTGGGCAGCCCACCACTTCCTCTTCCTTCTGCCTCCGTGACAGTTTAGAGCCAAGGGGGCCGAAACCCCCTACGAGCAGAGGCTGTCTAAGAAGTCTGCCTGTTCAGGAGTTGGGTCAGCTCAGAGTGACGTTTCCATGCTGAATCATCGCGTCCAGCCTTTACTTACCTACCTTGTGGATTTACACTACATTCTAGAGTCATGATCTCATGCTGACAAGCACTGCCCCTCCCATTGCGTGTGCACCGCAGATCTGCTCCCCAGTCACCTTTGTCTCTGCTGGTAACAGGAGCCAGGCCAGGCCTTCCCTGTTTGCTTAGGTCAAGATGTCATGACCACTGTGATGTTAGTGGTCCCACAGGCACAACAGCCAGGTCCGAAGATGCCTGGCGTGAGAACCAGCCGGAAAGCCGGCCAGGGCTATGCCTGGTTCTCCTCTGGCAGATGGAAGGGATTTGGCCTGTGCTCTTGGGCCCAGTCTTTCTTAGCCTCTGAAATGGCGTACTTGTCGATCTCAGACCAACCTCTTTTTAGCCCATCACGGTACATTCGGTGTGTGCCTTTTGGCTTCCATTTGACACGTCCCCACTTCCCCTAATGCTTTCAACCCCAGAACAGTGAGGAAAAGTCATCTGGGCAAATAAACATCAATAAACTGCCTCCCAGGCTGAACCTCCTGTGTGTTGCCTGCTGCTGAGGGAAGAGGGGAGCCTGGGGCCCTGCCCTGGGTTTAGGGAAGAGGCTCTCCCAGAAGTGGGATAGTGGGGCCAAGGATGGCCAGAACGGTGCACTAGACTGAGCCGTTCTGGGACAGGTTTGGGGAAGGGTCCAGCCAACTGCTTCATGTGGCCCTTAGTCACTGGAAACAGTCGTGAACATCCATGCGGGTGTGAGAGTTTCCCTTGGGGCTGGGCCCTACTCATCCCCCAGGTTCCATTGCCAGAGGAAGACGCTGCCTGTCCTCCAAGTGGCTTGAAAAAACCCAAGTGGCAGGCTCACGGGGCGTGGGGTGGGTCACGCAGGGCCAGTGACATGCCCTGAATCATCTGCCAAGGAAAAGCCCTGAGCTGTGGCGACTCCGGCTTGCCGGACTGCTTTCCAGTCTGCCAAACACTCCCAAATGTCACAACCAGTGAGGAGCCTGCATCATCTCCACGTTAGAGATGGGAGACTGAAGTCCAAAGTGCTTGAAAGTGCCAGAAGTCGGGCTTGGACCCGAGTCCACGTGCTTTCCTTGGTGTTTAACAAATACTCAGTGAATGTCGGTAGGCGCAGTGTGTAAACGTCCCCATTAAGGTCTGGGCAGTCTAGGGGCTGGCTGGCGCTTCAGCGTAACAGGACCAGGCGTGGCCAGACACTGAGCCTCTTAGATGCCTCGCACCAGGGAGGCACCGGGGATGCAGAAAGGAGGAAGCTTGCCGGAAACCCAGGTGCACCTAGCCCAGTGGGAGACTCGGATGTGGAAACTAGCTTGGGGTGGGAAGTTGTCCAATGGGGGCAGCAGATCCTACGGGAGCTGAGCAGAGGGGCACCCAGCTCAGTCCGGGTGGTCAGCACGGCCACCTAGCAGAGGGGAGGTGACTGAGCCGAGTCTTAAAGCTTGGCTGGAGGTGAGAGCAGAGGGATATCATGCTGGGTGTGGAGACTGCTTTAAACAAACAAACACACACACACTCTGACCTCCAGCTAGCCATGATCTTAGCTTCTTTGGAAGATGAGCATGTCCTTAGCTTTTCAGTCTTGGGAAACCAGAGTTAAGGGAGGGGTTCTGAGGCTAAGCTCATACTTGCTTTTGTATTTGCAGAGCTCTTTAGATTTCTAGTAGATTTTGCTATCAGTTTTTGCCTTCCTCATTTTTCAAATGATGGAGGCGGAAAGCTCCAGAGCAGCAAAGGGGAGAGGAGGTACCTTTAAAGAAACTCTAAGCACAGGGAGGGAGTTCATTAGTCATCAGGGAAATGCAACTTAAGGCCACGATGTGATGCCGGAATGACCGAAATGGAAAAGACTGACCACGCCACGTGTTGGGAAGGACACGGAGTTAACTCTTGTACCTGGCCGCTGGACACGGAAAATGGTACAACCACTTTAGAAGACCATTCGGGAGTTTCTTGAAGAAGTTCGCCACACATCTGCTCTGTGACCCAGCACTCCACTCCTAGGAATTTACCCAAGAGAATAGAAAATATTTGTCCCTGAAAGTCTTGCACTAAATTCTAGCTAGAATATCCACAGCCGCTTTGTTCACAAAAGGCCAAAACTGGAAATTGCCCAGATACTCATCTTCAGTAGAATGGATAAATTGTAGCGTGTTATACAGTGAAATACTACTCACGATAAATAAATGATCTATTCTACACACAATATTATATGAGTGACTCTCAAAACTATTATGTTGCGGGAAAGAAGCCAATATACCCACAAACACAGAAATCCAATAAATTCCATATGGTTCTATTCATATGGAATTCTAAAATAGACTGATCTGATGGTTCCCAGGGAGGCAGTGGTTCCCAAGAGAAGGACTGACTAGGAAGGGGCACGAGAATCATTTTCTAGGGCGATGGAAATATTCTGTGTCTTGATACGCAACTCCCAACATCGAATGCTAAAGATTAGAGCATTTCATTATGTGTAACTTACACCTTAATAAAACACATTCCTGTGGGCCAGGCACTAAGTTATGTGCTTTGCATACATTATGTTAACTTGTCAGCAAATCCCACGAAGTAGATATTATTGTCTCTGCTTTACAAATGAGAAAACCAAGGCTCAGAAAGTTTAAGCAACTTGCTTCAGGACACACAGCTATGAAAATTAGATTAGGGCTCGTACAGTATGACTCCAAAGCCCATGCCTCAAAGATTACCTCTTCTCTCTCAACCCATCTTCTCCCCTAACATTTTACAGATGGGGAAATTGTGTGATACGTCTGGCAATGATTGGCATATGCGTGGTATGTGTGCTTGTACACGTTTAAGATGGGGTGACATTATAGTGTCTGTGTGATGTATGTGCTATTGAAGGTGTGTTAGTGAAATGTATGTCTTTTATGCGTGGTACATATGAGCACCAGAGACACGCTCAATGCCACCTATGCTCTTCAGAGTCAGAATTGAACTAGAGCCCAGATCTCTGGAGCTTCCTTACCGTAGCACACATCTTTACTTGGACAAAGAAGCCAAGCTCACTCCTACTCAATTCAGGGTCGGGAGCTAAAAGTACAATTTTTTTTTTAAATGTTTATGTTTGAGAGAGAGAGAGAGAGAGAGAGAGAATGAGTGGGGGAGGGGCAGAGAGAGAGGTGGGGGGAGAGAGAGAGAGAGAGAGAGAGAGAGAGAGAGAATCTGAAACAGGCTCCAGGCTCTGAACTGTTAGCACAGAGCCTGATGAGGGTCTTGAACTCGGGAACAGCGAGATCATGACCTTGGCCAAAGTCAGACGCTCAACTGACTGAGCCACCCAGGTGCCGCTTACAAGTACAATTTTTAAAGAGTTGAGTGTAACATTCATATTATAGGAGACCCAAACTCAGAGCATAGATAACCTGTGACTTCAAAATGAGAGACTGAATTTTCCATCTGTCTTTGTACTGCTCGAGTAGTTCCGGAAGTTTTCTGTGAGTTGTGGAGATTCGCCACTCACTCTCCCTGCAATTAAGCTGTGCTACCCCCCAAGCACTGCCCCCTATCACCCGGCTCACCTGTTAACCTCTCTCTGTGTCTTCTTTTTTATTTGTTAAAAAAATTTTTTTTAATGTTTATTTTTGAGAGAGAGAGAGAGAGAGAGAGAGAGAGAGAGAGAGAGAGCAAGCACCAGCAGGGGAGGTGCAGAGAGAGGGAGACACGGAATGGGAAGCAGGCTCCAGGCTCTGAGCTGTCAGCGCAGAGCCCGACGGGGGGCTCGAACTCACAGACCACGAGATCATGACCTGAGCCAAACTCAGATGCTTAACTGACTGAGCCACCCAGGCGCCCCTCACTGTGTCTTCTTGGTTGCAAGGTGTCCTAGGCTCCCAACCCATTCAGCAAACTTCCTTCTACTTAATTTAAGAGGAGCACGCATGAGTTTCTCACCCTCTCCTTGACAGTTGGAGTTCTGACAGGGATTAGCATCAAGAACTGCAACAACAAACACACACACAAAAACCCCACAAACAAAAAGAACAACAAAACCCCATCTAATTCGGCTCTAACTCTCAGCCCATCAGTCAGCATTAAGAGTGGCTATTGTCAGGTTCTGCCCATCAGGCTGTTTTAAAAGCAGTGCGGTCTTTGGTGTTCTTAAAGGGACATTACTACCCTGTGTTTGGGGGGAATTTGGCTAAAACCGTGACAGCTTCCTTCCCCCAGTGGGTGGTTCTCTGAGAGGAAAAATACAGAAATATATAATAGAAATATATAAATATTTATAATATATAAATATATAAAATATATATGTTCTCCCAGCCTGAGTCCACCAAAGAGAAACTTCATCTTGAGATATTTTTTTTTTTGTCTCCTCTTCAAAAGTTGCAGAATGTATTTCATGGTCTGCCTTTTCTCTGGAACTGGCAAATGGTGCTGTGAATGAATCACCCTGTTTCTTGGGAATGTTTTGCTCCAAGAGCTGGGGGGGGGGGGTGGTACAGCAAGATGATAAACAGCCTCTTGAGTGATCTCTCCTCCCCTCATTGCAGGGCCTGCGGGTTCATAGAATGGAACGAGGCTGGGCTTTTGGAGACTGCTGCGCCTCCCCCAGTGTTGCAGACGAGGAACCCTAGGTGTTAGCCCTTAGAGAGGGGAGCCGTGGAGCAGGGCCAAGGCCGACTGAGTATGATTCATCCCTACTGATTGTGGGCCCAGGGACTATGCCTTCATTGCTTTGAGTTCCAGCTTCCTCCTCTGGAAAATGAGACCAGGGAGTCTGATATCCCTTATAGTTTTCTATCATCCAAGGGCCCTCTGCATCTAAACGGCTGCTTGATAGAAAGTCTGAAACTGAAATATTGTGTTCTGCCTCCTAAGTTAGAGAAGGGTCAAGGTCTGTGGCCCCTCACAAGGCACCAAGTGGTTCAGTTTAGTTGAGGTTGGTTCAACAAACACACCCAAGCCCCAGTTCTCTCCAGACTCCCTGAGCTGGGCGCTGGGGACACCAGAGTGGATCAGACGTGCTCCTTGCCTTCAATCTGTGGGGCCACGTGGACACATAGACAATTACAATAGACTGGCAAGCCTGGTGATGTCATTCCTGAGGGGTTTTGGGAATGCAGAGGAAGGCCTTCAGCCTGGAGGAGAGTCAGGGAAAGTTTCCAGGGGGAGGTGACAGAGACTTAGCATGGGTGGCACTGAGGAAAGGAGGGGATGGAATGAGACCGTGGACAAGCCCCTTCCCCACTCTGGGCCTGAGCCTCCCTGGAATGCATTTGTGGGTGATGGGCGTGGTCTCCTCAGTCTGTATTTCTGAGCTGGGGAAAGTGTCGATGTTCGGTTTTTTTCTTTTTTTAAATTTTTTAATGTTTATTTATTTTTGAGAGAGAGACAGAGTGCGAGCAGGGGAAGGGCAGAGACAGAGAGAGACACAGAATCTGAAGCAAGATCCAGGCTCTGAGCTGTCAGCACAGAGTCCGACGTGGGGCTCGAACCCACGAGCAGTGAGATCATGACCTGAGCCAAAGTCAGACGCCTAACTGACTGAGCCACCCAGCCACCGATGTTCGTTTTTGAGCTTGGAGGGCACCTGGTCCAGCAGCCAGGAGAGACCTGCCTTGGTCTGGCATTCAGCGCCTCTGCCCTCCTCGTCTTCTAGGCCCACACTCGTCAGGGAGCACAGGGCCGCCTGCAACCCTCTGTGACCAAGTCCCAGTTCGTGTGGGAACAGCCCAAGCTGAGAGGTGGGAGTGAGTCACCCTTCCCTCCCCTGACCCCGTGCCCTGTCCTCAGTCCGCTGGAGAATTGCCGCAGGCGCAGGCGGGGGAGAGCTCTCAAGGCTGACCAAGGGCTTCACTGCACAGCGGGCTGGATGGTATCAAAAAGGAAATTGTTATTCAGAAGTGTCTGTCCCTCTGGAGAATCGCTGGAGTCCCTGACCCCAGGTGGGCAGGGATCAGCGTCCCAGGATCCTCAGGCCTGTCAGCTGCTCTGTCTCACCCCTGCCCTCACTAGCCCGGCTGAGCCCCTGCAAAGTGCGAGGCCCACTTGCTCTCCACCCTTCCTCTCATTCCTTCTGCCCCTCCACCTGACCCCCCTGCCACTGCTTGCCCAGGGTACAGCTACAGCTTCTCTGAGGCTCAATCCCCTAGACATTCTGTGTTCCTGTCTTCAATCCCCTGGACACCCTGTGTTCCTGTCTTCACTCCTGGGGCCTCCTGACCCCTTCAGAGGCCTCCTCCTGGAGTCTTTAAAATTGTTTTTAATGTTTACTTATTTTTGAGAGAGGGACACACACACACACACACACACACACACAGAATCTGAAGCAGGCTCCAGGCTCTGAGCCATCAGCATAGAGCCTGACACAGGGCTCAAACCCACGAACCGTGAGATCATGACCTGAGCCGAAGTTGGACTCTTAACTGACTGAGCCACCCAGGTGCCCCACTTTAGCCTTTTAGACACGAGGACTCCTTGGGACACTGCCTGCTTTCTTCTCTCCTATACACAATATCTGACTCTGAGCCTCAGTTTCCCCATCAGCGAAATGGGCATACAGAAAAGCACCTTTTCCAAGGGGATGATGAAAGGATCAAATGAGTTAACAGAAATAAGGCACTTAGTGCCTGAAGCAGTGTGTTCAGTAAGTGTTGGCTGAAGTATTACTAATTTTTCAAAATCTCCATGGATACCTAAAGGGTTTCTCCAACATAATTTGGCCAAAACTGAACTCTTGACTTTTTCCCCTCAGCAGGCTCCTACCCAGACTTCCCCATCTCAGTAAATGGCAACTCCATCCACTTCAACTAAAAGCCTGGGGATGGGTCTTGACCCCGCCTCTCTGTGCGCCCACACTCCCCATCTAACAGAGGACCCCGGGTGCTTCCTCCATGCACTTGAAGCAGGTGTTTCTCGCTCACCTTCCTGCCAGGGCTGAGCCACTTCACCGCCTCCCAGAGGACGGCCCCGCCTCTCTCTGCCCCTTCAATCCCCCTCCACGCAGCTGCCAGTGGGATCTTTCAAAAACATCCCGTGGATGTGCCTCCCGTCCTTGGACCTCAGCACAACCCACGAGGCTCTGGGCTCCAGCTGCATCCTCCATTCAGGTCAGTCTCACCCCAGGGCCTTTGCCTGACCGCTCCCCTACAAATCTTTCTACGGCAACTCTTGCCATCCTTCAGGCTTTAGCTAAAATTCATCTCCCGTGTGAAGCCCCTCCTGTCCTCCTGTCCTCGTGCCCACCCCCCACTGGCTCCTGCTCTAGCACGTAGCACAGTCTGTGTTTCTGCATCAGCAGGGTTGCTCTCTGGTTTATTCATCACCTCTCACTTTTCTCAAGATCTCAACCTGTGATCTTGAAGACAGGAGCTGTGTTTTATCAGCCAGCGTGCGACCCACAGACAGGCAATGTTTCATCAACTCTCAAGGCCTCAACCAGATATCCAGACCTGGGCTCTGTGACCTTGGGGAAGTTAGTCACCCTCTCTGGGCCTTCAGTTTCCAGTGCCTGGCAGGTAGAGGGGCTTGGCTGGTGATGGACTCCTCCTTGCCCTGGCTGGCTGTTTAACCTGCTGTATATTTCCCGGGGCACATTTCCTCTTGTTGACACAGAGAACACCCTGTAAGAGTGTTTGCTGGGTTGAATCAAGTCAAATAGCCTTGCCCCAAGGCCCTGGAAACACAATACCAGCACCTCTAGGAATGGGAAGGCTTCAGGGGAGCTAGTTCAAGGCCCAGGGAGCTAATTTAACTATTGGATGACTACATATGCTTAATTATTGGGAAGTGTCTGTAGTGGGAGTAGAGCACAGACCGCAAGTGGCAAGAGGCCTGGTTCAAATTCGTGTTGTGGGGAGAAGCCTCCCTGCCAACTCTGGGCCCCCCCACCCACCCAACCATCTGGATGGGAGAGGTCTCAGCCAGGGACTGTGGCCCCAGGGAGCTGAAGCCTGGGCCAACACGGGCCTGGGATCCTTCCTGGCTCCTCCTGAGATCCTCACCCCACTGAGCTGGTTTGGGTATGGGGAGAAGGTGAGGCCAGACTCAGGGTGTGGCATGGGGCGGGGTGGCTGGCTCAGTTCCTGGTCTGGAAGCCTGCGTTAATATGCTAGCCTCAGGCAGGGGCAGGGATAGGCCTGGCACTGCTCCAGCAGACCTGGGCAATCCAGGCCTCAAGTTCCTGTCCCAACAAGCATGGGGCCCATTCCGTGTCAAGCCCTGGTCTGGGCAGTGCTGGGGCACGAGCATGACCCAGGCCCCAACTCTTACCTCCTGGAGCTCTAGGCCTGTGGGTAGAGGTAGGGAGTGGGGAGTGGAAGGGTTAAAATGAGGATTCCTTGTAGGAAGAGCAGATGGGGTCTGTGAAGCTTTGGTCTAGGCTGGAGGGTCAGAGGAGGGACCAGAGGATGAGCAGGACTAACCAGGGAGGAGAGGCGGGGAGAAGGACACCCCAAGTGACAAGCAGGAGAAAGGCCCGGAGGTGAGAGAGCGGCACAGGTGGGGGGTGACCAGGATGAAGCTGGGACTGGAGAGGCTGTCGGGGTCCTGAGTGGCTTCCTAAGTATGGGCTCTGGCCAGAGGCCACAGAGAGTCAGCGAAGGACCAGAGTTGTGTTTTGGAAAGACGAACACGAGAGCTGTGATAGGATGAATCGGGGACAGGAGACCAGAGGCCAGGAGATCAGAGGACAGGATGGCGTGTGGCTCTGCCTGGGCACAGGGGAGGGGGCGCAGGAGGGGTGGCTGGGGTGGTAGAGGCAGCAGGTCTTGGGTGGGGAGCGGGGAGGCTGGAATGCCTGGTTTCTGGCCCAAGTGCCTGAGAGGATGGAGCAGCTATCTCTAAGCAGGGGACACAGGAGGGGGCCAGTTTAGGGGAATGGACGATGTGTTCTGCTTAGGAAAAGAGGGATACTTGGAAGACCAGGGTGGGGGTTGGGGAACTGTCGTAGGGAAAGTTCTGCAGGATGATGAATGGATGGGTGCAGGGGTCTGTGGGGAAGTGAGGAGACTAGGGCTGGGGAGGGGGAGGGGGTAAGGCTGGGTGGTGTCCCTTCTCTTCTTCCTCTGACTCCCTGGAGGCAGGGAGCAGACTTGGCTAGGAAGTGTGAGGGAGCTAATGGGCCTAAGAGCACCCAAAGCCAAGGGGGACAGGAGTGGGGGACAAAGGGTCCAGTCCCCAGCTTAGGATGGATGAAACATTTCTGGGAGGCATGTGGGAACCTATCGGAGGTCTCAGAGGACTGGAGCTCCTGTGGCCTATAGCAGTGACCTGGATAGCACATCTTCTATTGATTTTGCTCCTTCTTGGCTCTGCAGCTTCTTAGATCCCTTCCTAAGTGAGTGCTTGTCTCATGCTCTGCTTCAGGAGGGCCTAAGATAAAGTCTAGTTGAAGCCACGGGACTGTGTCCTTGGCCTTAAACCCAGGCCTATGGCCAGAGAGGCCCCCGACTCATTACTGCCTCTGCCCACAGGGAGGATTTGTGGAAGTAAACAGGGCGAGCCAAGGCTGAGGGGAAGGGGAAGAGCGGGGTTCTGGAACGTCTTGGGAGAGAACTGGGCACTTCCCCTGGGAGTTTCTCTCTTCCTCATCAGATGGGACCAGAAGCAAAATGAGCACCACGATCCCAGACAGATGCACCTCCAGGGGCCAGCCCAGATGGGGTGGAGAGAGGTCAAGTGCATGACCAGTTCACCCCTGAGGACTTAGACTCCCTGGAGCCCTGAGCCGTGGAGCTATGTGACCAGGCCTTGTACTGCAGTCGGGGAGCAAGGACCCACTGTGATCAGAGTCACAAGTAACCTGTATTATTCCTAGTGTCCTAGGAACACAGGCGTGCTGTAGAAGACTTAAAAAGTAAAGCACAGGGGCACCTGCATAGCTCAGTTGGTTAAGTGACCAACTTCAGTTCAGGTCATGATCTATCATGCAGCTCGTGGGTTAAGCCCCATGGGTGCGGTGCAGACAGCTTCAGATTCTGAGTCTTCCTCTCTCTCTGAACCTCTCATGCTCTCTCGCGCGCTCTCTCTCTCTCTCACTCAAAAAAAAGTGAATTAAAAAAGTTTTTAAAGAAAAAAGATTTAAAAGAAGTAAAGACAAGCACAAAAGAAAAAAGTGATTCAGTCCGTGTATGATCCCCTATCCCTGGGACAGTGACTGGAAGCATACTGATGTTTACGTCTTTTTCCTATGCCCACTTTTTTTTTTTTTAACAGAAATGGGATTATATTGTTAATACCGTAACACTGTAATTTACTAATATAGCATGAACTCTTTCCATGGCAAAATACGTAGAGCTACACTGTTCGTTTTAAGGCTGCCAATGTTGTCCACTTTATTTTATTTTATTTTTAAACAATTTTTTAACATTTATTCATTTTTGAGAGACAGAGACAGAGCGCAAGTGGGGGTCAGGCAGAGAGAGAGGGAGACACAGAATCCGAAGCAGGCTCCTGGCTCCGAGCTGTCAGCCCAGAGCCCGACACGGGGCTCAAACCCACAAACCGTGAGATCACGACCCGAGCCAAAGTTGGACGCTTAACCAACTGAGGCACCCAGGCGCCACCCCCCTTTAAAAAAAAACAAACACTTTTTTAAAAACGTTTATTCATTTTTGAGAGACAGAGCAATGCTGTCCACTTTATTAATGAAAAAATGGGCCAGATGCACCAGGAATAATAGTAACAACAATATATCCATTTACCAAACATCTAGCATGCGCATGTCGTGCTAATCACTGAAGAGCCACATGAGGTGTGTCCCCTTCCCCCATTTTACAGATGAGAGAAGTGAGGGTGAGGGGGGATCAAGTGACTTGCCGAAGGCCACTGGGCGATTGAGGCAGGATTCAAAGCCAGGTCTCTGTAGCTGCTCTTAACAATGATATTTGGCCGCCTGGTGGGGACCCCTTCCTGGGCCCCTATATTTGTTTCCATCCAGAAATTCACATGAATCAGAGCCTGTGCATGCATTTTACGAGTTCCGCATGGAGGGAAGCTGTATGCTGGGGTTGGCAGGGTGGGGTCAGGACAGCCTCATCATCCCTCCTGCCAGTTCTCTCACGGCTCCCTGGACGTGTCATTGACCCCCTCCCTCTGCAGCTATGGAAACAACGCTGGCCAGAAACGGGAAGGGACTTGCCTAAGGCTGCACTGTGGAGAGATTGCACTGGGCTGGGGCCCTGGTTTCCGATTCTGTCCCCTGGGGGTGAACAAAGCATGTGGGATGGACAAGGACATAGGGGTTAGAGGCCCAAGCTCCAAAGGACCGTCACTACTACATCTGTCCTGGTACAAGTCTTCCATACAGGAGACCTGTGAATGGATAAAGAAGCCAGGATGGGGAGGGGTGTCTGTGGAAGTCTCCTGGGAGGGGTCCGGGGGCAAGTAGGGTTTGCACACGCAGAGAGAGAGGAGACGGTGGGCCATCCTGCACAGGCAGACGTGTGGAGGCAGGAAGGAGAAAGGGTGTGTTGAAGGGCAGGAATGGGACAAGGAGAAAACTGAGCAAAGGGTCTTGGAGTCTTTGAGGGGCCAGAGAGGATCCAGGGGCTCCAGGCCTGGCCTTCGGGGCGATCCCCTGGCCACCACAGCCCCTGCCCTGGTGACTCCTGAACAGGAACAGAAGGAGGAAGTTCTATAAGCGACACTCAGCTGGTGAGTGGGAGGCACGACTTGGTTTCATTTCCAGACTGAGTCCTGGAGTTGTTTGGCTCTGCTGCCCGCCCCCACCCTGGCCCGTCCCCTGCTGCCTCTGCCCTTGGCTCAGGCAGTGGTGAGCCCCAAAGCCCAGAATGAGGCCGGGAAACAGGGTAGTCCTGTCGCATGGAAATGCCCTGAGAGAGTGGCCTGACGTCTCTTTCTCTGTCAGCCCAGACAGTGAATTCCAGAAGCCTGGGCTGCAGTTTCCACTTCCTCCTTGCCTGGCAAACCCTTTCCCATCCTTCAAGACTCAACCTAACTCCGTCATCGGGGCACCTCCCAGAAAAACCCCCACCTAGGAAGGCAAGCTGAGAAATGGCTGCCTCTCTCAGCTCCTCCAGCATGCAGACTGCACTTAAAAATAGATGGAAACGGGGTGCCCGGGGGGCTCAGTCGGTTGTGCATCCAGCTTTGGCTCGGGTCATGATCTCATGGTTCAGGAGTTCGAGCCCCGCATCGGGCTCTGTGCTGTCAGCACAGAGCCCACTTCAGATCCTCTGTCTCCCTCTCTCTCTGCCTCTCCCCCCTTGCACTCACTCTGTCTCAAAAATAAATAAACATTAAAAGAAAAACAGATGCAAAGAATCACTGTTCATTGAGTGCATGCAGTGCACAAGGCACCAAGCTAGCTACCTCTCAGCCTTGACACCTTATTGGAATCTCTCAGCGTCATTGGTAGTTGGTACAATCAGCAGCTGCTCGACCTCACCACCAGCAGAGTGAGGCTTAGCAAGGTCACATGGGTTGCAGATGATGGGGCTGGACCTTCTGGTCATGGAAGTTCACGGCTCCTGGCCCTCTAGCTCAGGATGTTTCAGCATCTGTTTCCCCTGCTGGCTTGAGAGCCCCCAAGGGCAGGATCTGTGTCCTTGGACACCTGGCCCAAAGGACAAACCTTTGAACTTCTTAACCTGCCTTCACCATGATGACGACATAGGCTGGTGCCTTGTATACAGTAGGCGTTTAATAAATTCTTGTGACATCAAGAAACTTTGATCCTAGTCCAGGCTGTCATGAACTTGTGGTATGACCTTGGGCAAGTCACTTCCATCCTTCAGTCCTCAGTTTCCCCAGCTTTAGAAGGAAATGTTTAGAGAGCGCTTTCCTGGCTTCCTGCTTGTCCTAAAACCCTTTTCTCTGCTGGAACATAATGTGGCATATACCCCACAACCAGTTACCCCTGTTGTTAACATCTTGCATTAGTATGGTACATTCCTTACAACGAATGAAACAATATTGGTATGTTATTATTAACTAATGTCCACACTTCACTCAGAGTTCCTTAGTTTTTCCCTGATGTCCCTTTTCTGTTCTAGGATCCCACCTAGGATGCCCCATTTTATTTATTTATTTTAAACTTTCTTTTTTAAAATTTATTGATTGTGTGTGTGTGTGTGTCTGAGAGAGACAGAGAGAGAGAGAGAGAGAGAGAGAGTGAGAGAGAGAGAACCAGCAGAGGAGGGGCAGGGAGAGGGGGGAACAGCAGAGAGCCTGATGTGGGGCTTGAACTCACAAACTATGAAATCATGACCTGAGCCAAAGTTGGATGCTTAACCGACTGAGCCA
The DNA here is from genome assembly GCA_028646485.1 of Cryptoprocta ferox. Taxonomy (NCBI): domain Eukaryota; kingdom Metazoa; phylum Chordata; class Mammalia; order Carnivora; family Eupleridae; genus Cryptoprocta; species Cryptoprocta ferox. The sequence goes on along the minus strand of CM053576.1, from coordinate 20,887,639 downwards.
CCCAGGCGCCCCAGATGCCACGTTATATTTAATTGTCGTGTCTCCTTAGGCTCCTCTTGGCTGTGACAATTTCTCAGACTTTCCTTGCTTTTGATGACCTTGAGAGTTTTAAGGAGAATGGGTGAGCTTATATTTGTAGAATATCTCTCTACTGGAATTTGTCTGATATTTTCCTCGTGATTACAAGAGATTATGGATTCCAGGGAAGAAGAACACAGAGGTGAAGTGGTGTTCTCATCACATCTTATCAAGGGCACATATTACCACCATGACTTATCCCTGTTATGTTGACCTTGACCACCTGGCTGAGGCAGTGTTTGTTGGGTTTCTCCACTGCAAAGGTACCTCCCTGCCTCGCCTTCCATGCTGTCCTCCTTGGAAGGAAGGAAGTCACTGAGGAACGGGGGAGCTATGCTCCTCTCCATGATGGCAGAGTATAGTATTAACATTTTTGCCTCTTTAGTATCTACTTTTCAAAGCCCTCCCACAAAATATTGCTACAGTCTGTCTTTCCAACAAGCCTGGGAACCTTTGGAGATGAGGTGGAAATGGAGGCTCAGGGAGGGAACTAGGGGGGTGAGATCAGGCAGTTGGGTCAGGCTCTGTGAGACCCACCTCTCCCTCTTGGATGTGAAATAGGTGAAGGCCACGAAGGCCAAGGCTCACAGAAGGTCTGGGCAGGACAGAACCGCCAGAGTATCATTCTCAGAGGGGCTTGAATTCTGCCTGGGTTTGAATTCGAGGTCCTGCACTCCCTCACTGTGGCACGTCGCCTCACTGAGCCTCAGTTTCCTTATCCGTACAATGGGGACAATAGCTCCTGCCCCATGGTGCTGTGAAGACAAACGGGGCTCGTATACACAGAGCCCCAGAACACAGCACTGGCCAGGAAGCTCTGTGCACAGTGACAGCGAGCTGGTACTGGGATGATTATTTTTACAAGTATTCTTTGAAGCCCTTCTGTTGCAGGCTGTCTCCTGTCTACTCAGCAGGCTTCTAACCCCCTCTGATCTGTGGGGTCACTGCTCTGGCTGCAGATTTCCGCCCTGCCCTCTGCCCTCCCGCCAGGCCAGGCGGATCAAGGGCCCCGGCTCTTTTCATCTTTTCTCACAAACATTCTAAGACATGGTGGAAGGAGGCCTGGGCTGGAGCGGGGCTGGCTCTGCCTGCCGGAGATGCACTGTGTGACCTTGGGAGAGTGTGTGTCCTTTTCTGATCCTCCACTGTGGCCTAAAGAGAGTGGTGGGGGTGCGTGTCTGAGTTTCTTGGCTCTCGGCCTTCACAGGAACTTGGTGGGGCCAGGTGTCTCCCTCCTCTTCACATGGGTAGGTCTTTTCTGCCGGTGATGTCCCCTGTTCTGTCACCAGACCCTGGGCGGAACAGAGAAGCAGTTGAACCTCAGGCTTCCCATCTGTGAATTGGCCGTGTGTACACAGAAGGTGGGGCTGGGAGGATTTTGACTGTGCGGAGCTGCACTCAGTGGTTAGCACCTTGGTTTACTTGGGCTCTGCCCGCTTCCCTTCGCCGGAAGGTGGGTGACCGCTGGAGGAACATACTGGAGGTTGGCCACCCTCCTGGCAGCAGGCCTCTGAAGAGAACAGGCTCACCTAGCTCCTTCTGACTCATCTGAGGCCAGGCATACTTCTCCAGTGCCCCATGTTTTATGCCTTCAGGCTGGGCTGGCCTCGCTCCCTGGAACCCCCCGGGCACACACACCAGGTAAGCCAGGGACTTGGTTACCTATACCTGGCTATGTCTCCTCAGGTCCTTCTCTGCTCACGACCCTCCATGGCTCCCCGAGGCCTCTGGGGTGGAAGCCAAGCCTGGCATTCAGGGATCTTCAGGGCTCACCCCAGCCACACTTCCTACCTCAATTCCTCAACTCCAGCCTGCCCACCATGGTGTGCCCATTAGCACTGCCCTGGCCGTAGCTGCAAGCACAGCAGTGGTTTTGACCTGTGTGTCTTTGTTCATGCTGTTCCCTTTGCCTGGAACACCATCTCACCCTCGCCATAGAAGACCTTCTTTCTCCGCCAGCCTCCCTACCCCATCACACAGGCTGGGGGGCTCCTCTGGGCCCCTCTAGCCCCCAGTGCTTGCCCCATCACCATGCCTAGTGCACGGGTCACACTTCTCTCTCCTCAAGGCTGTGAGCAACTCCAAGGCAGAGACCAGACTTGGTTTGTTCCCCACTGCATTCCTAGCCCCCAGCACAGAACTAGCACCTAGATGCTCGGTAGATGCTTGGTAAATACGGACTGGCCAGAGGAGGGAAGAGTAAGGCCTGGCCAGGCACTGGGGCATGGAGAGCACTGCCGGCAGAAGGGCCAGCAGGGGCAAGGCTTCCAGGAGGAATGATCGGCTATGATGGAGTGGCTGCAGGGAGGCAGGCTCGACAAGGAGGGAAGGTGACCAGGACCTGCATGGGAGGCCTGAGTGGCTGGCAAGGGCCAGATCAGCCTGACGCACCGAAGAACGGGGCATCTCTGTGTAAACTGTAAAGTGCAGTGCCAGGAAGGTGCCAAGTCCATTCCACAGCCTCAAGCTAGAGCCTGCCTACTCTTCCACCCTGTTCTTTCACACTGAGCCTGGTGGTTTTGAACAGACAACTTGTAGTAGACCTTCGGGGGAATGACGGGGCTGGTCTGGAATTTCCCCGCTGAGAGTCTGTCACGGGTCAGAGTCTCTGCTGCTTGAAGTGTGAGCTGGGCTGTGGTGGGCGTGGCAGACAGGCCACTGAGCCAGAGTTACTGGTGGGGGGTGGGGCCTCAGATCCCATGTCACAGGAAACCAGTCTCACCCAGGGAACTGTTGCCAGTCATGTGCAGCCAGACCTCACCCCACACCTTCCAGCCTGTCCTCCGTGTAGCTTTGACTCAGGTTGGGTGTCAGAGGGAGGAGGAGGAGGAGGTTTCCAGAGACATAACATGTTGATATCCACAATATCTGTCATTTGCTGGGTGCTTTGGGTTGGGAGATTGCCCTTGTGGCTTTCTAGGCCTGGCCCAGGGCTTGGTATACTGTTGGTGGTCAATACATGTTTGCTGTCCATTAACGATGATGAATAATTTGCAATGAGTTGCCGTTTTACTAACAAAGTTTTAAACAAAATAATGCACAAAGAGTCACTTATCCGCCAGGCCAGACCAGCGACTCTTGTATCTGCATAATCATGGAAGTTGGTACGGTTGTTGCCCCCAGTATATTGATGAGTAAATTGAGGCTTAGAGAGGGCAGGGTCATATAGTCAATGGGAGAGTTGGAACTTGAGCTTTTGTGGACGTCCCTATCTCTCCGGCCAACTGGGCAGTGTCTGCTCTGTGCTGGGCAGGGGTCAGGCCATATTCCCTGCCCTCGGAGTGGGGACAGACACACCCCAGATGGACCTGCGGTGTGCCTCCATCAGGGGTTTGTCAGGAAGCATGTCCTGGGATGCGTGGCACTTCTTCAGGACCTTGATGAACAGCGGGGGTTGGGAAGCTAGAGATATGGGGCCAGCATTCTCTGCTGGCTTATAGCCCGAGCAAAGGCCCAGAGGGGTGGTTTGAAATAATGAAACCATTGTGCTGGCCACATCCTCCTGAAGGGCCTCCTGAGAACCTCAGCCTCTGAGCCAAGCCTCAAAACCAGTGATGGCTCCAGGTGGAAGGCCACATCTGTGCTTGAGAGCCAACATTTGCCCCAGCCGTCCCCCACTCCTCCAAGAGCATGTAGGGGCACGAATAACGAGGGCACACACATACCAAGTGTCTATCACCTATTTCGTCTTCATGATAGCCTTCTGGGAGAAGCACTATCTTTAGTCCATGTTACAGATCGGCATACCGAGGCTTAGAGAAATGGCATGCTAAACATCACATATACAGGAAGGGGCAGGACTGGGACTTGGACCCAGGTCTGTGGGTCCAAAGTCTGTGCTTTGAAAGCCCTTTGTTATCCCAGGCCCAGAAGAAGCCCAGAACTTTTAGTTGAACTCCTGGGGATGGATGTGATATATGATTGTAAATATTTAACAATTAGCTCACTGGAAGGAAAAAAAAGCCTTTTTTTTTTTTTTGCTTATTTCCAAAGTGAAAATACTCCCACCAACCATGGCGCTTATCAAGCCACCAATGTGACATGGTTGAACTCGGAGTTGGAAAGAGATGTGCGCACCTAGCTCCTGCAAGCGGTGTAAGCCTGGGTTCTGGCACCCGCTAGCTGTATGTCCTATCCCTGGCCCAGAGTGGCCCGGAAAGGCCCTCAGGAGTGAATAAGGGCTGAGAAACTCGCTCCTCCATCCAGCGGCCCGCCCAGAATCCCAGGAAACTCCGGTTAATCTTTAAGCTCGCCCTGCAAACATTAGCACAGCTCTTTTACCAGCCCAGGCCGGCTTCTGGCGCTGGCTCTGTTGCTGGCCCCGTTGCTGGCCTACTGTGGGACTTCGAGCAGCTCCTTCCCTCTCTGGCCTCAGTTTACCGACCATAAGAGCTACCATTAGCTGAGCACAAGCTCAGCCACCCTCACACTTTTCCCTTCTAACCCTCTCAGGAGTCTTCTGTGGCCAGGTTCACTTCTGTTTTATAGGCGAGGGGACTGGGCTGGGGAAGCTGGTGGATTTGTACCAGGTGTAGCAGGTCCTAGTCTAGATCTGAACCCAAATCAGTCTGGCTCTAGGCCTTGCTCATTCCTGATCTCTTGGAGGCTCTATTGTACTCTGAGACCTTTGGCTCCTATATTCTAGGCTTCCCCTCCCAGCTCCTCTTAGGAGAAGCCTAGGCCTGGTGATATTTGACCTGGCTGGGCCTTAGTTTCCCATCTGTGAAATGGGAGAACTTTCAGAGGAGAGAGGAAGCAGGTGGTGGTATCTAAAGCTGGATTCAGACCCACCCTTCCCTAGGCCATGATTCCAGGAGGTCAAGCGAAGAGCCAAGGGTGGGGCGCCCACCCCTAACAGGACAGTTCTGCAGCCTGGGCCAGGAGGTGGTGGGGGTAAAGTGGTTGGCACAGTGGTTGGAGGAGTCTCTGTGGCCTAAAGTAGCATTTCCTTATTTTCTCCTTTCTCCGCTAAGCTCCTCCTTGCCCCCTGCATCTAGATGTAATTTGCCTCTATTGCCGTGGAAGTGTGATTGCCACTAAATACCAGCTTCAGCCCCCCTCGTAAGCATGAATACCCAGAACTCAGTGACTTGTGATGAGCTGCCTTAGCTACTGTTTTGCTTTGTTTTTAAATGCACATTACAATGAGCCCCCATCTATTAAAATAAATGTTGCTTCTCCCCATGTTGCATGTTGTCCCTCCTGCCCCAGTCACTACTTTGGGAAACTCAGGTCAAGGCCAGGGTCCAAGGCCTGGCTCTTGTCAGGTGACTGCCTTCTCTGTGACTCAGTTTCTTCATCTGTAAAATGGGAATAATCCTCAGCCTGCCCAGCCTCGGAGTTGTTAGGAATAGAATAGATCCTAAAGTCGACCTGGCCATTAGCGCGGTGTCTGGCAAGGAGTGAGGGTTCCGTTAATGCTGAGATTATTATCACCATTACCCTTAATTGCGAAAGAGGTGCATTTGGGGTTAATAGGGTGGGTGGGTTGGAGGCAGTTGGGGAGGGCATTTTGGGGTCTCACAGGGTGGGGCGCTCTCACCCGGCGGGGTGGGGGCAGGGTTTCCGTGCCTCCGCCCCCTGCCCTGCCCCTCCCGGACCCCTGGCTCCAGTGGGGTGGGGGTGGGGGGGCCGCGTGTGGGTCTCTCCTAGGTCACCGGCGGGGAATCCGTCCCCGCACGCTTCCTCGTTCCTCCTCCTCCCGGCGCCTGCCGGGCCCCTCCTCCCTGCTCGCGCGCTCCCTCCCTCCTCTTCCCCTCCCCGGGCCGCCGCCTCCTCCTCTCCTCCTCCCTTTCTCTCTCGATCTGTCTCTCCCGGCCCAGAATCCATTCCGGCCTGGGAGCCGGAGCGGCCAAGGCCGCCGTCTGCCCGACCCCCTGGCCGTCCGGCGGTCCGCCCTCCCGTGCGTCTGTCTGCCGGTGCGCCAGCCAGCCGACCGGCCCAGGTGAGCGCCCCCCGCCCGTCCGCGGGCCCCCAGTCCCGGCCGGCATGGGGGAACCCCCGCGCGGGACCACCGTGGCGTGGGATCGCGGAGCCGCGGGGGCTCCTGTCCATCTCTCCAACCTCCGCCCCCGGGTGCGAGCCGCGATCCCGGAGCGCCGGGCGGGCGCACGGGGACCTGCCCGGCGCGGCCTTTTGTTGTGATGCCGCGGGGGAGGGGGCTGGGCGGGGGGCTCAGGGGTCAAGTCCGCGCCGGGGACCACCTCCGACTCACCCTTCCCCTACAAGCCCCCTGAGAGCGGGAGCCGGGCCGAGCCCCCGGGCCGGGTCTAGGCCAAATCTGAAATCTGAGCCTGTCGGCGCCGCCTCTGGCCGCGGCTGCGGGGCCTGGCGCCCCCGGCCGGGTGGAGAGGGGGCGGGCAGGGTGGGCCTGGGGGCGCCTAGCCCCGGGCGCCGGGCCGGGGCACCAGGACCTCCCTATACTCCTGGGGCTTTGGGTAGGGCCTGGTGCCGCCGGCCTGGAAGGGACTGGGCCACGCTGCTGGTCCCGCTCCCCCCAGCCCCCCAGCCTCGCCCCTGGCAGGCCCAGCCGCCTGCCTGCTCAGAAGTTGGCAAAAGTTTTGGGTTTTCTCCACCAGGCCGGGTCCATCCGCCTGCCTGGGCTTCGGTTAGAGGTGGGTTTGAGTCCCAAAAGGGGCCACCACTTGCCCTGCTCTGTGTGGCCAGAGGGCTGCCTACCCTCTCTGATCTAGGGGCCCTGATCAGTGGCAGGTGGGTCCGGTTGGGGCTACTGGGCTGGCGGAGGGATAGGGATGAACAGAAGAGGCTCACCTGTGGGGTATCAGTTCCACCTCTGGGGCCTTTAGGCCGATTGGACAGTGGGCAGAGCAACTGCGTGAGACCTCAGGTGAGGCTTCCTGAGCTCCAGGACCTCTACAATTGGGGCAGTGGTCCCTGGGTCACCTGGGGTGAGTCCAGGCCCAGCCAGGGTGCCTCCAAGATTGGGCTTGGTTTCAAGAATAGGCCAGGCTGGTCCTGTTACTGAACCTCTTCTCAGCCTCCTGGCTAGGCAGATGAGACACCACCAAGCCTCTTGTCTCACAGGGTGACCTGGGCCAAGGGACTGCCCCTCTGAGTCCCCACATGTGGGAGGGGGAAGCATAGATGCACTTCACCGTGTAGGAGCTTGGTGTGTAGTTGGTGCTCCATAGATGACTGCTTCACTGGATGAATTGCCTAAAATGGGTGGGGGCCGAGGGTGCTGGCCCTAGTGGGGCTTGTCTCCAGAAGAGGGTTGGTGTCGGAAAAGCCACTTCATGACCCCTGGAGAAAGAATCAGCTCCCGCACAGTCCTGCCATGCAGCAGCTGTGTGACCTGAAGCAACTAGTATAAAATCGGCCCGATGGAGAAACTGAGGCTCGGAGAGGGGAAGCAAGCTGACCAAGCTCACACAACTTGCAGGGAGCCCAGCCTGGCTGCCCTTGCGCGCCTCCAGTGCTGGGGGAGCAGGGGTTTGCCAGTGTGGGACTAGGCACACAACAGTGTCGGAAAAGACTATACTGATGAGTGACTGCATGAAAGCCACGAGGTCCTTTTGGTGATGTGGTGATGTGGTGTGTCTTGGTGATGTGGTCTTTCCACCCAGGGAAGTGACTTACAGTGTGTCACCTCGCTCAGCTGACTGCCTGCCTAGGCCCTCCTGTGTGGCCCCTGGGCTTTTCCTCCTGAAGGTGTCCCTGCCAGGATTGTCCTCTCCTCCATGAGCTGCTTATCTGTTCTTGCTCTTGAAGATCTATCTTCAGGCCCACCTCTTCCAGGATGGCTCCCCGGCTCTGTCCTCCGCTCCCCAGCCTCTTCCTGGAGCATGAACTCTCCCTAGCTCCCTAGCTCATGCGCAGTGCCTCCTTTTGCTTCTTCCCTGATTGTGACCTGGGGGTTGGGCAGGTGTCTGGCTCCACCAAGCCCCAGGAGTCAGGCTCAGTGACCTGCTGACAACTCCCCCCCCCCCCACCTCCAACCCCCTGGTCCTCAGTTGACCTCATTTTCCCATACCTGCCTCGGTGCAAACATCCATGACCCTGTATGAGCCTCTGCTAGAAACCAGGAGTTTCAAACTGAGGCTGAGCAGGGTGGTGATGGGGTTCGTAGTGAGAGTTGGAGGAGGCACGAGGAGGCACCCAGGAGGTGGTGCTGAGGGAGAGCATCAGTTTGCTCGACGTGAAGGAGAGACGGTGCTCTTCCTCCCCTTCCGTTCAGACACGTCCCAGGGCCCCTGGGGTGTGGAGAGTGGTCAGCTCGGGTAAGTCCTTGCTGCAGAATTGTGAACAAGTCCCTGGCCTCCCAGATATTTGAGTCTAGAGGGTGAGCCAAATAGCAAACAAGTTGCCAAATAAATTAATATATAATCACAGATGCGATAAAGGCCCAGAGAGAAAGGCGTGGGGTGCTGAGGAATCTTGAAGGAGACATGTAGGAGTTGGCCAGGCATGGAGCTAGGAGAAGGGCTTACCAGCCAGAGGGAACTGCATGTGCAAAGGCCCTGAGGTGGGGGAGTGTGTGTTGTTATGGAGAAACAGTGGGAAAACCTCTGAGTCTGGAGCACAGAGAGTTAAGGAGAGTGGGTGAGAGGTGAAAAGGGAGGGGGGTGTTATCAGCAGTGGTGGACCCAATGGGGCTGTGTAGGCTTTGGAGAGGAGTTTGACCTTCATCTTCACACAAGGGGCTAATTGGTATCCCCTGTGTGAACAGACCCATGTTGGAGGCTAGGGGTACAGAGCTGGCAAAGGCATCTGGTAGGAATAGACCTGTCGGCTGGACTCCCAAGTATTCTGTGAGGGCCTAGATCAGGAGTCAGGAGGAGGAGGTATTTGAGGCTGGGCTTTGAGAGTGGAGTAGGAGTTCACTGGTAGGAAGACAGGAGAGGGTGGCTGGAGGCTGGGAGTGAGGCAGGGAGCAGGCGGGGGTCCGCTGGAGACCAAAGGTGTGATGAGAGCCCAGGAGTCGGGTCTGCGTTCCAAGTTCTGACAATCTGTCTCCACTTGTGTATCGTTGGGTCATTTGCTGTGTTTTTCTGAGACTTACTTTCTTTGTCTTGAAAATGGGGACAATAAATATCTCCCTATCAGGTGGCAGGTAAAGGAGGGCTGTATGGCCCCAGTGCCTGGTGCCAGTAGGTACTTAGGAAAGGGACCTGCCTTGAGTGAAGTTACACTGGGTGGGTCTGGCCTTACCAGCTATGTCACAAAGGCCCTAAGTGGGTGAACTCACAGAGTCTGAAGGTGCTGGTCTGGGCAGGAGTGGCCTAGGAAGGGATATTTGCAGACAAGGCCACCATGTGCTGGGTGATTTGAGTCCTGCTCTGCCCTTGCTGGGTGAGGAGGCTGAACTGGGAAGAGCACTTATTGGTCTAGCTCAGCCCCATTTCATGAAAGCCTGCCTTAGGTGAGATTGGTCCATTTTCCAGATGTAAATACCAAGACCCAGAGAGGAGAAGCCACTTCCTGCCTGAGTTGTGTGGCCCCCACACCTCTATCTTCCCTTGGGTCCCTACAGTCCTTTACTTCCCCTCCACTGCTCTTATCCCCTTATCTCCACCATAAACCACTCTGGTTTCCACTCAGGCCACTTGGCGGGGGTGGGGGGGCACTTCCTCTGGGGCACCTCAGTTTCCTCATCTGTGAAGTGGGATAATATGAGTCATGGCTCTTAGGATGTCCCGTGAGGACCGAAATAAAGCATTTAGCACACATTAACTAGATAAATAGAGATGGGACAGAACCAGACATTCCTCAAGTTCTTCCTCCTCTGGCAGCTGACAGCCCCTCCTTGCGGATCAGTTTCGGAAGCTGTAAGATGGACATGGGGCTTACACTTAGTAAGGCCAAAGGGAGACTGGGGTGAGATTGCACCTGCCTTTACCTGGCGATTCGTGCTGCATCACAGTTCTGGGAAAGGTAGGCCCGGCACACGCTTCGCCTGTGTTCAAGGCCCCGTTCCCACTGTAGGTCCAAAGGCAAGTCACGTAGCCTCTCTGAACATGAACCTCTGCACACCTCCCTTGTGAAAATTAAATCAGCTAATTTCTCCCAGTGGCTTGAATCACTGGATGTTCAGTGACTGGTACATCTTTCTCCCTTGCCCTCCCTTATGGGGGCTCAGATATTACCCAGCCTCAGGATGGCCCAGGCCCGCACTGCTGTGCTGGGAAGCATTCTGAGGCCAAGTCTTGGCTTCATGGGAATGAGTGCTGGGGGAGATTAGTAATGTCTGTCACTGGCAGAGGAGTAGAGCGTGCTGTACGTGTGCCGTGAGTTTGTCATTCCTGATCTATTCTGACCTTCTCTTTTCACAGATGGGGGAATTGAGGCCAGAAACACCCAGGACACATTATCCAAGCTGGGAGAAAAATGCCCATCTCTTGTCTTTTGATCCAGCGTTCTCCCAACTCAGCCAGCCTGTCCCTTCCCACAGGATAGCCTGGGTGGGGAGAAGTCCAGGGACAGATGACGGGAGGATCCCAGAGCTGGAAGCAAAAGCCCCCAATTCCCCCCTCCTTGCTATAGGACCTTGAGCAAGTGACTCCTCTCTGACCTGGGCCTCAGTTCCTCTCCTCCCCATAGACTAACCAGAGGAGTTCCAGAATAACATGAGAAGCTAAAGGAGAGGAGAGGCAGGTGATCTTGGCCAACTTCCCTCCTGCCCTGGTCCTCCGTTTCCTCCTCTGTGCGGTGAGGGCTTTCCCCCCTCTGAGGCTCTGGGATGGGGCTCCTAGCCAGGGGGCTCTCCAGGGCAGGCACGACTGAGTCCTCTTAGAGCAGGTAGGCCATTTGAGGCTGCGGGCGTGAGTCCTCCGAGTCCTCAGACCCACTGGGCCGCGAGGCCGACATAGACGGACTCCTGGTACCAGGGGCGGAAGTCGGGTTCGGATGGTGTCAGGAAACTCGGCCTTCGCGGGCCTGCCCGGATTTGCCGCCCTGACTTTCATGTGTCTCATGTGGATGTCCTCATGTTGTGCCCTCTCCAGCCAGGTCATAGCGAGGTGGCCCATTCCATCCTTTGCCCCGGCAGCGGGTGGGCAGCCCTTTGTTCCTAAACTGAGGCTCAGAGAGGCCAAGGGCTGGGGCCACGGTCGCCCAGCGCGGTAAAGTGTGAGCCCAGACTTCTGGCTGCTGGGTGATTTGTAGCGTCTGAGTCCCACAGAGTGTGCACCCAGCTCGCCTGAAATCTTTTCCAAGGACGAGAGGTGGTGTGTTGCTGGGGGCAGGCGATCCTGACTTTCTGGGCGTCTGGTTCTGGCTGATGGATCTCTGCTCAGACCTGGAGTGTTGGATCTTGCAGGGGGCCCCCAGCTCCCCGCATTGACATCTCACGGGTGCTCAGTGGCTGCTCATGGCATAAAGGGAGTGGACGTAGCAAGGCTCTTGGAGCCACTTGGTTCTGGGTTCAAATCTTGAACCTAGCCATTTGCTGTGTAGGATTGTGGGAAAACAATTGCTTGGAGCCCCAGTTTCTCTGTCTTTGGAATGGGGCTGACAGTGCCCGTGCCAGCTTTGACAAGGTGGTGTGAGCATCTGATGAGCTAATGTATGTCTGCTTTGGCACAGAGCCTGCATACAGTAAGTGCTTAATATTTCTGTGATTATGAAGGTAATGCCCTGACGAGGCGGGAATTCGGGGCAGGAATTGCAGGCCAATCGATCAGGGAATCCCTGGGGCTGAGTCTGGATACCTGTGTCTGTGGCGGGTACGGGACGTGGCTGAGGGGAAGGGTAACTAGAAACAGACAAGTTTTGTGACTGAGTAGACTGGAAACCAGCAGTGCCTCCTAGCCTCCCTGAGCCCGGCTCCTACCTCAGCTGACCAGTGACTTGCCCGTCTGTGACTTGTCGAGGCCTCCCAGTGCCCTAAGCCCTGGCATTGAAGGCCTCCTCACTGAACGGGTCCCTCTCTGTGAAGCTGACCACTGATGGAGGCTGGGGTGCTTTGCCCCTTTGCCTGCTTGGCCTGAGAGGCAGGAAAGGCAGGAGCTGTTACTGCCGCGGGGCTTTCTGAGAGGAAGTAGCTGAGGCTCAGAGAGAGGCGAGCTGGGCCCGGGTCCACAGCCAGGGCTCCTGGAGGTGAGCTCATCCTGGCCCACCCCGGTCACTCCTACCTTTCCCTTTCACTTAGGCGCCCCATTAGCCTGTCTTCCCGTGTGGCTGGGCTGTCCAGCCTCCGTGCCTTGCCTCTGTGGGCCCAGCGGTCCGCCCTCTCAAACCCTGACTAAGCGGCTAAGGTGCCTCTGCCTCCAGAAAGCTCTTGGTGACCACCCTCTGTACCCCCACCTGACTCCGTTCTTCCCTCCTCTGCACCCCGCTGCCCCCCTCTGCCTTCCCTCATGGCTCTGACACATTCTGCCTTAGACGGCGAGTCATAGGATTTTTTTTTTTTTTTTGCCTCTTAGGCAGTAAGGCGGTAATCATCACTCCGAGGGTGCCGCACTTTACAGTTTACAAAGCACTTTCCACAGTCACCTCTGAGCATCCCCCAGCAGGGCTAGGCAGGTGGGGAAACTGAGGCCTCAAGCTCAGGGTCACCCCAGCTGCTCTCTCTGCTTGAGCTGATGGGACTGAAGCCCGCCCCCACCCCAAGAACCCCCAATCTCCTGAGGCAGGAACCCCTCTCTCAGAGCCCCAAGAAGGGATTTGGAGGTTCAGAGAGGCGAAGTGACTTGTCTGAGGTCACGTGGCGTGGAAGGACGGCGGAGCTGAGAAGGGGCGGATTGTGCCCACGTTCCCACGGCTTCTGAGTGGAGAAGCAGATGCACCCGTGATCCTGAGGGCAAAGTGACCAGCCCCTGGGGTTCCTTCAGAAGGCATTGGCTCCCTCAGCACATAGTTGAGCCCTTGTTCGGAGCGAATGCTTGTGTCTAGTCCTCACGGTGTCTTGTAAGGCAGCGGTTCTGGCCCCGTTTCACCAGAGAGGAAATCGAGTCTCAGACAAGCAAAGAGACTTGCCCAAGGTCACGCAGTGCATGAATTTGGACCCAGGGCCCCACGAACACTACAGTCCACCCCGCCTCATCCAGGCCGGGCCCTTCTTTGCCTCCTGTCTGGCCCCTGACCCTCCCTCAGCCCCTGCTAGGCATTCCTCTCAGGGCAGAGAGGCAAGAGACTTCTCTGGGGAGCCCAACCCCAGGGCTTCTCCACCTCCACCTGCCATCACCCACAAGCTCTGTGACTTTGGTGAGTCAGTTTACCTCTCTGTGCTTCAGCTTCCCTACCTGAAAAATGGGCCTAATGACAGTACCCGCTATTATGGGCTTGTTCTAAGGATCAGGTGAGGTGCTTGATGCTCTCAGCCAAGCCAGCACATAGCACGCCCTCAGTAAATGTTAGCCGCTGTTTTGTTATAATTCGTACCAACTCGAAGAGGAAAGGATTGACAATCCCATTCTCCAGGTAGGAACACCGAGACTCCGAGGAAGGAAGCACCGTCCACCAGGACACAGGGGGATGTCATAGCTAGAAGGTTCCTGGGGCACATCCCACTTTCCAGATGGGGCAACTGTTTCCTTCTGGGACTCAGTTTTCTCATATGTGCAGTGGGTTTGTGCATGTTGTGAGGAGATAGTTCCATCACATCAAACCGATGTGGTTCATCAATCAGGAGCCACCCTAGGGAGAGGGAGCGGGGAGGTAGGGGCTCCTCTTCTATCTGGGCTGGTGGGGCTGTGCCCTGTGCATTTTGTCCCTGAGTTTTGCCAAGTTCTCAAGCCTGGGCCTGTCTAGGAGGCTGAACCAGGCCCAGCCGGGCCTTCTGGGTGCCCCGTGGCTGCTGACACCCAGGTCCCACCACATCACTTGTTCCATCTGCCTCCTCTGCTGCATGCCCTGGACAAATGGCTTCTCTTACTGAGCCTCAGTTTCCTTATCTATGAGATGGGGGCAGGAGTCTCTTCTTTGCTGGGCTGTTGGGAGGACTGGCTGAACTCATTTCCCCCCAAATGTCGGCCTGTGCCAGGCTTATAGGAAGTACCCAGCTAGTGGTGATGGCTATAAGGATGGGCAGATTTCTGACTGGCAGGAAGGGGGAGCAGCATTCCAGGCAGAGGGCCCGTGTGACCAAAGTCTCAGAGGCAGGCCAGTTTCGGGAGCACCCTGTGGTTAGGTGGGGGTAACTGGGAGAGGACTGCCAACCTCCAGGATTTGGACTGACCCTGAGGGAGATAGGCGGGGTGTCAGCAGGGACTGCGGTGATGCTGACCTTCCTGCCCTCCAAACTGTAGATTTGCTCTTGGAGGCTTGGGAGCAGCCACCTGTGATCCCCACCCCCATCCCTGCCAGGTGTTCCCGAAGGCCCTGGGACCAGATGAGCCACAGTTCTATTTGGGGACAATTCTGCTGTTCCCGTTTCTCTCCTGTGCCCTAGTTTTAGAAACGACGTGGGTTTGGTTACCAGTTGGCCATTTGCAGAAAGCACCCCCCCCCACCACTCCGCCCATACCTTAGATCTGTGGGCAGCATGGGCAAAACAGGACTCATTATTGCCTCTGGGAGTTGTTCCTGGCCTCTGTCCCTGGATCTTCTGGGCAAGGAGTTAGCAGCTGGACTCTTGATTACCTGCTGCTGGTGTCTGGGCTTGTGCTGGGTGCTGGAGACCCCATGGGGTGCACTCTGGGAGCAGCCAGCGCTCTGGTGGAGATGGACACAGACACTGATCATTGCCCTACCACAGGGTAGGCACATATGAACTGTGGCAGCCCATCACAAGGCCAGAAGGGCTTCCTAGAGGAGGTGATACCTGGCCTGGGTCTTAAAGGGTGAGCAGGAGCTCGTGAGGGAAGAAGCATGGTGAGGGCATGCCAGGAAGAACGGTGGGCATGGGCGAAGATCTGGAGGTGGGAACTTGCCTGGTGTGTGCGGGCATGGCTCATGAACAAGGCAGTTAGAAGGTGACTAGGTGACCAGGAAAGCCCTCAAACCCTTGCCAGGCTTTGCTGAGGCCTCCTGCTGCAGGTGTGAAGGGAGGACAAAGAGAAGGGTCAGACCGGGCTCCAGTGCTCAATTACTATTGCCAAGTGAAGGTAGCTCATGGGGCTGGGGTTCCAGAATGGGATCAAGAACCCCTCTCTGGGGCAGAAGGTGGGAGCTGGTTGGGGCCTTGGAGGGAGCAGGCCAGGGAGGACTTCCTGGAGGAAGTAGTAGTACCTGACGTACCTGGAAGGATGGGCCAGTTCTCTGTGCGGAGGTGGTGCTTGAACCAGGGCCTGAAGGTGTGGTGTGAGCAGCCCCTCTTGTTGGAGCCCTGAGGAGTGGTCGAGTCTTGACTTGAGAGAGGTGGCTGGTGGCCATCCGTGGAGAGCCCTGAGGGCCTGCTTGTGGCAGAGGGGGGGTCTACCTGCTGTCCTCAGGCAGGAGGAGAGACTGCTGGGCAGGAGTGTGGGCGTTCCGTTGGCGTTGTGGCTTTGGTGAGGTAGCCCTGGAGAGAAGGTGGGTGCTAGCCAGGCAAATGGGGTCAATGGGGGAGCAGTGAGGTGAAGGGGTGGGTGGGCCTCTCTCCCCTCTCTGCCTTCTTGTGCATCCTTTCCCTGCGGAAGCTGGCCTGGCAGGAAGTGGTGGAGACGTGTTGGGGCCTGGCTGGCCAATTCCGAAGGCGCCTGGGGGATGGGCTGGGTGTGGGGCAAGGGTGCTGGGTTCAGGGCCCGGCCTCCCCTCTTGTTGGGTAAACCTTGCCAGGGTAAAGGTCTCCCCACTTGGGTGCAGGGCTAGGCATGGTTGTCCATTTGGGCCTCCAGAAAGGCCCCTCCACCCTCTTGAACCTAGAGGGTCTGTACCCCAGGCAAGGTGAGTTGAGAACCATGGCTAAAGATTCTGCTGCTAGATGGGTATGGGTTTGAAACCCAGCTTTGTTCTCTGCTGGCTGGGAGATCTTGGCCAAGTATCTTTGCCCTTCTGAGCCTCAGTTTCCACATCTGCAAAAATGGAGGTCGCCCTAGAGCCTCACTCCTAGGGCTTAATGAGATTTCAGGGACCCCAGCCCCTGGGGTCTGGCTTTGGAGCTATTGGCCCAGCTGACCAGGGGTGGTGGGACCTGCTGGGCGGCTGAGGGGTGGCTTCCGGTCTGCCTCAGGCTCAGCACAGGCACTAAGGACAAAGCCCCTTTGTGGTAGGACAGATGGAGCCTGGGAGCCCCCCTCTTCGGGGACCGGAGGGCCGCCTGCCCCTCCTCCTCACCCAGTTCCCCTGAGGGAAGGCGCTTCCTCAGAGAAGATGGGAAATGAAAGTCGGGTTGTTTAGGAGGAGAGGCTGGGCTGCAGCTGCGCAGGCCAGAGCCTGGCGGATGACCTTGGGTGGACCCACGCCTTCCCTGGGCCATCTTCTCAGGGCCCTGGGCACCCCTGAAAATTCCCAAGCCCACTGTGTGTGCCCAGTTCACTCATCCATCCGTCCATCCGTCCATCCATCTATTCAGTAATTACCCGGCATCCACTCCATGCTAGGCCCCAGGCTTTTGGCTAATGCCCACTCTGACCGGATGGTGCCCAAGCATCCCAGCTGTTAAGTGTTTTGAATGTTAACGCCCACTGCAGAGTATTCAGCCATGAGTGAGACAGAAGTGGCCCCTGTCCTCATCAGATGTGTACTCTCGTTATGTCACCAGAGCCGAGGTCCGCGCTAGGAAGGAGAAGTTGAAGGTCCGCACTCCAGCTGGGGGAGGTCAGAGAGGCCTTCTGCGGGGAGGTGTAGCTTTTGAAACGAGACTCAGAGAGCGGAGGGGTGTGTTGCCATTTAAACAGTGGTTAGGAAAGGGGCTCTGAGCAGGTGATGTTTGAGTAAAGCACCTGAAGGAAGTGAAGGAGTGAGGTGTGGAGAGGTCCAGGGATCGTGTGCGCTGGGTAGAGGGAACAGGTGCAAAGTGCAAGTGCAAACAGGTGCACGTACTGGGTTCTTGGGGGAAGGGGAAGCAGCGGACCGAGTGAGAAGGACAGAATAGGTGACGGGGTAGTGTCCTCTGCCTGCTAGAGTCCACTCTAGGGCTTTGGAGGCCCCTGTGAGGACTTTGTCCTTTGTTAGGGGCTGTGAAGGGTGTTAAGTAGGAGTAATGGTTGAGACTGACATTACAGAAAGGCTCTCTGCCCCCAGGTGGCCAGCTTGGAGGAGGAGGAGGTTGGGCCTTAACTAGGGGGTGGCCATGTACTTGGATTCAGGATATGTTTGGAGGCGGGACTGACAGGGCTTGGAACTGAGTTACACGGGGGCAGGAGGAATCATCTTTCCTCTGTCAGGCTGCTGGTGATGAGGGGCCGAGTCCCCACCACAGAGCACGGTGGCTTCTGCTTTATGTTCGTTCCCTCTCCCCAGTCCCTCTGGAGGCACGAATTCCCAGTGGCTTCTTCACCTTGTCCTAAGGACTAGACTAAGTCCTCCAGTTGCTGGGCCTCTAAACAACTGTACGCCTTAGGTGAAACTGGCAGGACCCTACCCATTTTACAGATGAGAAAACTGAGGCTGAGCGTGGGACCTCCACAGCCTGGGTTACACAGTGGGGCAGGGTTGGGGTTTGGTCTCTCAGGACTCAGGGGATCTATGGATTTGGGGAATATGGACCTTGCCTCCCCCCACCAGTTCCAGCTCGATTTCTGGGTGTCCCGGAGATTTGTTTTCTGCCCTGAACTATCTTGGGGAGATGGAGGCTGCTCGGTATGACCTCAGGGTCAGGGGTGGGGTCAGGAGCCTAGACTCTCACGTGCCATGTGACCTGGACCTCAGCTTCCTCTGTTGGGGGTTGTCTCACAGCAGCTTTGGGAGGACCAGATAAACAATGCATGTAAAATGCCGGGCATACAATACACATTCAGTAATCAGCAGGCATTTTTATTATTGTTGTTTCTGGGGGGAGTAAGGACATGTGTGTAAGTCTGGCCTCTGGCTACGTCCACCCACAGAGCTGGGCTTTGGGGGCAGGGCGGGAGCTGCCAAGTGATCTCTTCTCGATAACTCAGCACCAGGGGATTGAAGGTCCCCGGGATCCATGCCAAACACCACTTGCCGCACGGGGGAAACTGGCCACGAAGCAACTTGGGACAGAGCAGGGTTTTACACCAGGTGGCCTGCTGCCTTGCGCTGCTCCTGCGTCTCCCACCTCCGGGCCTTCCCCTTCCCTCTAGGACTTCTAGGCTGTGGACAGGTGCGGACAGATCCTAGCGGGAAGGGATCCTGCACTCTACAGGGCAGGTGAGGACCTGGGGTCCGGAAAGGGGTCCCCTTCCCGCCTGGGAAGAAACCCAAGAGCTACAGGGGCTGGAATAGTTCTGTCCCCGTGGGACTGGTTTAGTGGGCTCCGTTCCGGGGTCCGCTTAGCCTTTGCCCTCAGCGGGCTGGCCGCAGGTCCTGCCCCCCGCAGCACACCTGCCTCTCTCTGCCGGGGCCGGAACAAGCCCGCATGCAGCGCCTGCCCCTCCCCGGCCACACTGGCAGAGCCGGTTTGAGGCCTGCCCGCCCCGAGCGTGTTTGCATCACGAACACGGGACCGGACATGTTGTGGCTGCTCTGGCCTGTGGATGGCCCCTGGCTCACTCCTCCCTCACTCCTCGCTCACTCAGCAGACATCCCCTGCTACCCGTTCTGTGCCTGGGCCCGTGCCGGGTGTGGCTTGGGGCCTCGAGTTGTCTCCGACTTGCACACTGGCCTGTGTAAGTCAGGGGGGTCAGAAGCTCTGCTATAGGGACATGCCTGGCAGTGACAGGAGAGAGCGGCGGTCGGGGCATAGGCTGTGGGACTCGACAGACCCAGGGCCGAGGCCTGTACCTCTTCATTGTATGGGGCCCTGGGTACGACCCATTCATCCTTCCCTTCCTCCCTCCTGGCCTCCCTCCTTGCACTGCAGTTCGTGAAGTCTCAAGGGAGGCAGCTTTCGGGAGGTGACAGCATGTGCAGAGTCTGAAGGCTAGGGGGTGATTACAAGGTGAAGGGAGGGTCAAGGGGTAGGGAGGAAGGAGAACGCAGCAGGCCTCGATCCTGTGAGCAGCACATAGGGGCCCCAGCCTCAGATGCTCCCCCCCCCACCCAGAGGTCTGCCAGAGGCATCCTGTCATGGGTAAGTAAAGGCAGGGCTGGACTTCCTGAGGTCACGCATCCAGGGCAGGCCGCCTATGTGGGCTTTGAGACCGGAGGAGGGGGTGGAGCTCAGGGCTGACCGTGTGGCAGGGCCAGGCCACCAGGTGCTCCTGCCCACCAGTGTCCCTGGAGGGAGCTCCCGCACGGGTGTGGGCGGGGAGGAGGGGGCACTGCGTGTTCCCGGAGCAGAGCGGCAGAGCTGCTGGCAGGGAAGAGTGAACGCTGTGTGTCCCTGAAGGCAGTGGGCAGAGGCTGCTGGCTGGCGGTTGTACCCCAAAAGCCCATCAGCCAGCGGGGGGAGGGGCAGCTGGGAGCCCCGGGGAGAGATGACCTTGGAGACTTGTTACCTCAGTGACGCGGGGTGGGGGTGGGGTGGGGATGGAAGGTTGGGATTGGGAATGGGATCCGCTAAGGAATCCTTGGCATGCCAGGGTCTCTGTTTTGGGTACAGACGCTGAGCCCCAAGATGTGGGGTGTGACTTTCCTGAGATCACACAGTGATTCTGATGGTGGGACCTGGCTGAGTTCCCGAGACCTGCCTGTACTGGGCCTGGTGCCTCGGGAATGTTCTCATCAGTCCCAGTGCCCACACCCCCATCCGGGGGCCAGCTTCGCCTCGCTGTGGGTCCTGGGGCTGGGTGCCCCCACAGAGTCTCAGCTCTTGGTCTGTGAATGGGGATATCTTACAAAGGCGCCCTGACACCAGGGCTGTGACTCCCTGGCCTGTGAGCCACCCTGCCCACCTGCTGGCAAGGCTGCATGGCCTAGACTCGGGGATAGAGGCTAAGGTAGGGTGGGTGAAACCCCCAAGCCCACCGACCTCACCGGCCCCAGGATGCTCCGATGGGCAGGAGGACCCGGTAGCTGAGACCCACACAGTCCAGACCTCTCACTCCATAACCCTCTGCACATCTGGCCTTCCTGCCTCAGAGCCTTTGCACATGCTGTGCCAACCTCCTAGACTGCCCTTCCCATGCATGTCTTCTTATCAGGCCAGTGGAGAGAGGATGGGCTTTAGTACCACTTGGATCTGGGTTGGCACCTGGGCCTCCACATCCTGGCTGGGCAGCTTCCTGGAGACTTTATGTTCTCATGTGTGAAATGAGTGTGGGTGGCCTTGGCTCACTTCAGGGCTGTTGGGAGCTTACGAAGGGGTCGCGTGAACCTCAGGTGGGAGAGTGTGAGGGGGAAGCGTGTGGCCGCCAGCATGCCCCCTTCCTCCAGCCCTCACTGGAGCAGCTGATGGCACTGAGTTCTGGAGAGGGAGCCGAGGTGGCCCTCGACCCTACCGAGGAGACCCCCGCCATAGTCTCCTTCCTTGGGTCCTTCCCTGAGGGAGAAGCTCAGAGAGGGAGGGACTTGCCAGTCAGCTGCTAAGAGGTGAAATTTTAGTCATATCATTTAATCTGTCTATGCCTCAGTTTCCTTATCTGTAAATGGGGTAATGACACATAGTAGGTCCTAAATAAACACTAGCTGTTACTACTGTCGTTGTTCATATTCTCCCATTCTGACCCAGAGTCCTTTCCATGATCTGAAACCACTTGTAGAAAAACACGCCAGGGGGGCCTGGGTGGCTCAGTCGGTTGAGCGTCAGACTTCGCTCAGGTCATGATCTCGCAGTTTGTTAGTTCAAGCCCCACGTCAGGCTCTGCTGACAGCTCAGAGCCTGGAGCCTGCTTCGGATTCTGTGTCTCCCTCTCTTTCTGTCCCTCCCTTGTTCATGTTCTCTCTCTCAAAAATAAATAAACATTAAAAAATAAAAACAAAACAAAACAAAAAACAACCCAGTTTGACAGGTAATTCCTTTGAGAGTGTGAAGGGAAAAAGAAATCAGGTGAAGATCCCTGCCTGAGGGTGGGGGGGAGCGTCCGTTCTAGTGCAGGGGTGGGGAGCGTAGGGGAGGCAGAAGAGGGATTCATGCTCCCCTGGCCTCAGCTTCCTCCTCTGGGGACTGGGCAGTGCTTGTGGCACTCGCCCTGCGGGGTTGTTTTGAGGAGGGAGGAGGCGTCAGTTGGGGACCCAGGCTTGGAGGCTCAGAGGGGTCACATGTTCACTCCATAAGTGGTCCTTGGGCTGCGTGGCCTTAGGTCAGCCCCTCTCCCTGTCCTGGCCTCCATTTCCCCTTATGGAAAATGGACTGGCCAGGGAGCCCTGCTTGGTCCCTGATGTGTGGACAACCTATAGGAGTCCAGCTGGGACCGGTGGCCGTGGAGAGAGGGGCTGACAGCAGCCCAGGGCCAGGGGAGCCGGGATCCCCAGCTGGCCCTCTTTTGTCTTAGATGGTGGCCTGGGCACTGGCTTGGCTTCTCTGAGCTTTCCTCTGTCCCCTCCTCTAAAAGAGGGGACTGATCGTCCCTCCAGAGCTGGGTCCTGGTGAGACCCAGAGAGCTAAGCAATAATGGAAACAGTCATGTTCATCGTAGTAAGGGCCCCGTTTATGAAGCGTGGCCTGTGTGCTCAGGGCCCTGATTGGTTAGCTCACCTGCCTTTGCGACTGCCTGGGGGTGACGTGGGCATCTCCATGGTACTGAGGGGGTCTTTGGTCAATTTACCCGGAGTCCTCCCATGGAGTGCAGCAGGGCCCCCCAACCACGATGCTGTACCCCACCTGGGTCGGGCAGGTGCCTGTTGGGGCCTTTCTGGCCCCTCCTTCCAGAGGCAGGACCATGGCTGCCAATGGGCTGTTTCCCTCCCCACCACCTCCTCCCTCCCCCGTCCCCCCCAACACATTCCTGACCCAGCCTCCACCACCCATTCTTCCTGCCCCTGATTGGGCCTCTGTTATCAGGAAACATTCCTGGACTGGCTGAGAAGTGCTCCTACCTTGCCCTTCTGAGAGGGGCTGTGACTGCTAGGCCCCACAGTTCAGGTCTGCTTGCAGATGCTGTCTCTTATGAGCTCGGTGACCTCTGGCAAGCAACTTGACCTCTCTGTGCCTCCAGTTTTCTCATCTGCAAACCGGGGCAGACCACATAGGGCTGCAGTCGGTTCATCTGGACTCATGCATGCAGTGTACTCCCTAGCATGGTGCCCGACGTACAGAAGTCTCTCTGCCCGTCAACCAGCTGCTGTTAGCGTCAGAGAATCAGTTGTCCCTCCTTTTTTGTGGGCCCCCAGTTTGGATGGCACGTGTCTACCTTCTGATGAGTGCACATCAGGAGAGCCCCGTGGGCTTTTTCTTCTTCAGGCCTGTGAGATGAGTGAGAAGGCAGAGCTGAGAGACGCTCTTTTCAGAAGTTGAGAATGTGCTGTGTGACCTTGGGCAACCCCTGTCCCTCTCTGAGCCTCCTTTTCCCGGTCCGCTCTCTCAAGCAGTTGGATGCGGGTGAGGCTCTGCCCCAGCTGCTTCTAGTCTCCATCACTGTATTCTCTATACAGAATATTCTCTATTCTCCTTTGGCTGGTCTAGCTACTTGGCTTTTGTCCGTGTTTCACACTTCAGTGCCTGGCACACAGCAGGTGCTCAGCTAAGCTTTTGGTGAAGAAGAAGCCAACCGATGCACGACGATTGAGTGAATCCCCAGGGCTTTCCTATTTCCAAGTCTTCGTGTGCGTGGCTCCCTTTGCCAGGAGCACTGTCCCTGGTCATCTCTGCTTGTGGAACTCCTCATCCTTGAAGCCCCTTCTCAGGTGCCGCCTCTCCCAGTCACAGGGGGTTGCTGGTGCTTTGCACACTTGGTCTGAGGCTCTCTGCTCAGAGATGTGGATGGAGACCTGTGACGATCCAACTCGTGTACATAGTAACATGTTGATAAACAGCAAGGGGCGTGCACTGATCAGGCACCAGGCACGCGGGGAGGCTTGTGCACGGGTGGTCTTATTCAGTCCTCCACAGCAACCTTGAAGGCACCTATCATTATTGTCTCTCCCTTTGCAGAGCACAGAAGCTCAGAGAAGCCAAGTGACTTTCCCAGCTATGAGAGAGAGCGTGCCAGGATTTGAAACCAGGTAAGACTGTGTTTTTCCTTAAAAAGAAAAGGAAAACCATTAACACACACACAGTAAAAAATAATTCAAACAGTACAAAGGAAGACAGGGAAAAGCCTCTCTTGCACCCAGGTCTCCTTGCCCAAGGCAGGCGCTGGGAGAGGTTTCTGGGGTGTCCTTTCAGGGAGACGCAGACCTATATAAGCAAACAAACAAACCCAAATGGTGGCATGTAGTATATCCCATTCTACACCTTTTTCTTGCCAGCGTACCTTGAAGATCATTTGTGCCACTGCTTTCTTTCTCCTGGTTGAATATTCTAGTATTCACTGTGTGGATGGAGACCATGCTTTATTTAATTAGTGAAGAATGTTTTGGTTGTTTCCAGTCTTTTGCTTATTGTAGACAGTTCTGCGATGAATATCCATCGTACGCTTTGTATTTGTGTGCGAGGGTTTCTCTAGGATTAATCCCAAACTGCAGGGTCAGAGGCGTGTGTCGTCGTAATTTTGATGGAGATTGCCGGAGTGTCCTTTCTGGAGGTTATGATCATGCACCCTCGCGCCGCACTCTCTGGTCCCTCTTCATTCTCTCCCATGCAGGTCGCTATAGAATTTCCGGGTCTTTGCCAATCTGACAGTTGAACAGTGGTCTCTGCTGTAGTGTGTGTGTGTGTGTGTGTGTGTGTGTTTAATATCACAGCTTTATTGAGATATAATTCACAGACCAAACAATTCACCCATTTAAAATGTACAGTTTAGGGGCACCTGAGTGGCTCAGTCCGTTAAGTGTCCGACTTCGGCTCAGGTCATGATCCCACGGTTCGTGGGTTCTAGCCCCGCGTCGGGCTCTGTGCTGACAGCTCAGAGCCTGGAGCCTGCTTCGGATTCTGTGTCTCCCTCTCTCTCTGCCCCTCCCCTGTTAATGCTCTGTCTCTCTCTCTCTCAAAAATAAATAAAATGTAAAAAAATTTTAATAAAAAAAATAAAATAAAATGTACAATTTAATGGGTTTTAGTATATTCACAGAGTTGTGTAACTATTACTGCAATCAATTTTTAGAACGTTTTTCTTTTTTTTAAAGTTTATTTATTTATTTTTGAGAGAGAGGGATGGAGAGAGAGTACTAGCAGGGGAGGGGCAGAGAGAGAGGGAGAGAGCATTAGCAGGGGAGGGGCAGAAGGAAAGAGGGAGAGAGAGAGAGAGTCCCAAGCAGATTCTACACTGCATTTCAGAGCCTGACACGGGGCTGGAACTCATGAACTGTGAGATCATGATCTGAGCTGAAACCAAGAACTGGACCCTTAACTGACTCAGCCACCCAGGTGCCCTGGAACATTTTTATCACCCCAGAAAGAAACTGTGTGCCCATTAGTCACCACCCACTCCCCTCAAATGTTTCTCCCGCAGCCCCAGGCAACAACAAATCTTTCTGTTTCTATAGATTTGCCTAGTCTAGACCTTTTATTTAAATGGAATCATACAACACGTGGTCTTTGTGTCTCGCTTCTTTCACTCAGCATCATGTTTTCAAGATTCCTCCATGTTACAACATGTTATCAGGACTTCATTCCTTTTTCTTGCCAAACAATACTCCACTGTCTGGATACAGTGCCACCATGTTTTTTGTCCATTCATCAGCTGATGGGCATATGGTGCTTTCCACTTTTTGGCTCTTATGAATAATGCTGTCCTGAATATTCATGTACACGTTTTTATGTGAATGCTTTCTTTTCTCTTGGGTATATACCTAGGAGCAGACCTTCTGGATCATATGGTAACTCTGTGTTTAATCTTTTGAGGTGCCAGAGACACCACTGTACAGCCCTACCAGCACTGTGTGAGGTTTCCAGTTTCTTCACATCCTTGCCAAAAGCTTGCTGTTATCTGTCTTTTTAATTATAGCCTTCCTAATGGGTGTGAAGTGGTCGCTCATTATGGTTTTGATTTGCATCTCCTTAATGATTAATGATGTTGAGCATCTTTTCATGCAGTTATGGGCCATTTGTAGGTCTTCTTTGGAGAAATGTCCGTTCAAATCCTTTGCCCATTTTTTTAATTGGGTTGTTTGTCTCTTTGTTGTTGAGTTGTAGAAGTTCTTTATATATTCCAGATACAGATCTTGTATCATACATATGGCTTGCAAATATTTTTTTCTCATTCTGTGAATTCTTTTTATCTCCTTGATGGTGTCCTTTGGACACAAAGGTTTTTAATTTTGATGATGTCCAGTTTATCCATTTTTTCTTTTGTTGCTTGTGCCCTGGGTGTCATAGCTAAGAAACCAAGGTCATAAAATTTATTCCTACCTTTTCTTATAAGAATTTTTTCAGTTTGATCTTGCATGTTTAGGTTCATGATCCATTTTCAATTCTTTTTTATTAAAATTTTTTTAATGTTTATTTATTTTTGAGAGAGTGAGTGAGAGAGACAGAGAAAGAGAGAGAGTGAGGGAGCGGGGGAGAGAGAGGGAGACACAGAATCGGAAGCAGGCTCCAGGCTCTGAACTGTCAGCACAGAGCCCAACATTGGGCTCAAACCCATGAACCGTGAGCTCATGATCTAAGCTGAAATCTGGCACTTAACCAACTGAGCCACCCAGGTGCCCCTCGTGATCCATTTTGAATTGATTTTTAGTGTAGGGTTTGAGGAAGGTATCCAGCTTCCTTTTTTTGCACGTGTCTATCCAGTTTTTCCCATACCATTTGTTGAAAAGACTGTTTTATTTCCATTGTGTGGTATTGGCATGCTTGTCAAAACTCATTTGATTGTAAATGTGAGGGTTTATTTCTGTCCCTCAATTCAGTCCCATTGATGTATATGTCTATCCTCATGCCAGTACCATGGTGTCTTTTAAAAAAACAATTATTTTTAAGTAATCTCTACCTCCAACGTGGGGCTTGAACTCACCACCCAGAGATCAAGAGTCCCATGCTGTACTGACTAAGCCGGCCAGGTGCCCTGTGGTGTCTTGAGGACTGGAGCTTTTCTACAAGTTCTGAAATTGAGACGAATGAGCCCTCAAGCTTTGTTTTTCTTTTTCAAAATCGTTTTGGCTATTCTGGGTCTCTTGCACGAACTTTAGGATCAGTTTGTCAATTTTTGCAAAGAAGATAGCTGGGATTTTGATAGGGATTATGTTGAGTCTGTAGATCAATTTGGGGAATATTACCGTTTTAGCAATGTTTGGTCTTCTAATCCATGAACATGGGATGTCTTTCCATTTATTTAGATTTTAATTTCTTTCAACAATTTTTGAAGTTTTTTAGAGTATTAATTTTGTACTTCTTTGACTACTCTTATTCCTAAGTATGCTTTTGATATTGTAAATTGTTTACTTAATTTTATTTTTGGACTATTCATTTGTAGTATATGGAAATATAATTTATTTTTTATATATTGATTTTGTACCTTGCAACCTTGGTGAACTTGTTTATTAATTCTGATAATTTTTTAGTGGAATCCTTAGGAATTTCTGTATATAAGATCATATCATCTGCAAACAAGGGAGAGCTTTACTTTTTCCTTTCCAATGGGGATGCTTTTTATTTCATCTTCTTTTCAATTGCCCTGGCTGGAACTTTCAGTACAATGTTAAGGAGAAGTTGTGAGAGTGGACATCCTTATCTTATTCCTGATCTTTTTATAGATCAGTACTCAACACCATTAAGTATGATGTTGGATATGAATTTTTCATAGGTACCCTTTATCAGATTCCCTTCCACGGAATTTGTTGAGTGTTTTTATCATGAAAGGGTGTTGGATTTTGTCAAATGCCTTTTCTGCATCTGGTTGTTTGTGGGTTTTGTCCTTTATTCCATTGGTATGTGTATTACATTAGTCGATTTTCAATAAGTTAAACCAACCTCATATTCTTGGAGTGAATCTCACTTGGTCATGATATATAATTCTTTTTATATGTTGTTGAATCCAGTTGGCTAGTATTTTATTAGAGATTTTTACATCTTACATTCATAAGAGATAGCAGTCTGTAGTTTTCTCCTTTTTTGTTTCTTAATGATGTCTTTGTCTGGTTTCAGTATAGGGTAATACTGGCTTCATAGAATGAGTTGGGTGGTGTTCCTGGTGAAGACTTGGTATTAATTCTTCTTTAAATGTTTGATAGAATTCACCAGTGAAACCATTTGGGTCTGGCTCTGTATTTGTGAGAAGTTTTTAAATTATTAATTTAATCTCTTTTTCCTTGTTTCAGTTTTATTCTAATTTTCTACCTCTTAGTTTTTTTTTTTTTAAGGAGTTTGTCCATTTCATCCAAGTTATGTTATTTGTTGGAATAGCACTATTCATAGCTTTCCCTTATAACCTTGCTTATTTCTATAAGGTTTGTAGTATTGTCCTCTCTTTCATTCCTGTTTTTAGTACTTTGAGTCTTCTCTCTGATTTTCTTGTTTAGTCTAGCTAAAGGTTTGTCAATTTTGTCGATCTTTTCAATGAACCAACTTTTGGTTTTGTTGATTTTCTCTGTTGTTTTTATGTTCAATGTCATTAATTTCTGCCCTAATCTTTATTTCCTTTCTTTTACTTGCTTTAGGGTTCGTTTGCTTTTCTTTTCTATTGTGTTAAGGTGGAAGGTTAAGTTATTGGTTTGAGATCTTTCCTTTTTTTTTTTAAATTTGAGAGAGCAAGAATGCATGAGTAGGAGAGAGGGGCAGAGGGAGAGAGAGATGGGGAGAGAGAGACAGAGAGAGAATCTTAGGGAGGCTCCATGCCGATGCGGGCTTGATCCCATGACCCTGGGATCATGACCTGAGCCAAAATCAAGAATTGGATGCTCAACTGACTGAGCCACACAGGCATCCCTTTCCTCTTTTTTATTTTTTCTTTCTTCTGTTTTAATATAGGTATTTACACTTATAAATCTCCCTTCAAGTTCTACTTTAATGCCTCTCATACATATTGATAAGTTGTGTCTTCATCTTTATTCACCTCAAAGTATTTTCTATTGTTTTCATTCCTCATTGGTTACTGAGGAATGGATTAATTTTCATATATTTGTAATTTCTGTTACTGATTTCTTAATTCATTCCATTGTGAATGGAAACACAGTTTGTATGATTTCACTCCTTCTGCCCTTATTTTATGGCTTAGAATATGGTCTGTCCCAGAGAATGTTCCGTGCACTTGAGAAGAATGTGTATTTTGCTGTGGTTGCGGAACTTGCATAGTTTTAATTTGCATTAATCTTTTTAAAAAATGTTTATTTGTTTATTTTGAGCGAGAGAGAGAGAGAGAGAGAGAGAGAGAGGAGCAGAGAGAGAGAGAGGGAGACAGAGAATCCCAGGCAGGCTCCGCGCTGACAGTGTGGAGCCAGACACGGGGCTCAAACCCACAAGCCATGAGATCATGACCTGAGTTGAAATCAAGAGTCCAATGCTTCACTGACTGAGCCTCCCAGGCGCCCCTAATTTGCATTTCTCTTATAAATGAGGTTGATCATCTTGTCATATGTTGAAGACCTATTTGGCTTGCTGTAAACTATCTGCGGTTATTTTTCGTATTTTGTGGGAGCTCATTATATATTAAGGGGAAAATCCCTTGTCTATCACATGCGTTACAAATATTTTTCTTAGTTTGTTATTTGCCTTTTGAATTTGTTTATGATATTTATTGAGCCATGCAGACATTTTAGATTTTTATGTAGATAGATTTATCATTTTTTAATGTTTATTTTTGAGAGAGAGAGAGAGAGAGAGCACAAGAGAGCAGGGAAAGGGCAGAGAGAGAGAGGGAGACACTGAATCCCAAGCAGGCTCCAGGCTCTGAGCTGTCAGCACAGAGCCCAACATAGGCTCAAACCCATGAACTGTGAGGTCCTGACCTGAGCTGAAGTCAGACACTTAACCTACTGAGCCACCCCGGTGCCCTGATGGGTTTAGCATTTTAAAAATGACTTTTAGGTTTGGGGTTCCTGAGTGGCTCACTTGGTTGAGCGGCTGACTCTTGATCTTGGCTCAGGTCATGATCTCACGGTTTGTGAGTTCAAGCCCCATATCAGGCTCTGTGTCAGTGGTGCAGAGCCTGCTTGGCATTCTCTCTCTCTTTCCCTCTCTCTCTGCCCATCCCCCACTTGTGTTGTCTCTCTTTCTCTCAAAATAAATAAATAAACATAAAAAAATGATTTTTTGGTTTTGTGCCATGTTAAGAAATGTTCTTCTTGTTCTGAGATTAGAAAATTCTCTGCTCCTCGTTTTAGAGATTTATGGTTTTATTTTTGTGTGGTTTAAATCTGATCGATCTGGAATTTATAGGGATATGGAGTAGGTTCGAAATCTAACTTTAATATGTTTCCTGATGTCAGGTCATTGATCTCAGCTCTATCTTAAAAATAATCTACCTTTTTTTATACTGGCGTGAAATGCCACTTCCATTATGTGTTAAATCCCTGTATGTTTGGGGGCAATTTTTGGACCCTCAATTCTGTTCCATTGATTTGTTTGTTTTTGTGCTGATATCACACAGTTGTAATTATTCTGACTTTATAGTAATTTTCACTATCTGATTGAGCTATTTCCCTCTCATTACTCTTCTTTTTAGGATTTTTCTGGCTACTCAGAAATATTTCTACTTATAACTTTAAACTTGACATGCCTGGATTAAAAAAAAATCCTGTTGGGGTTTTTATTGGGATCACATTCAATTTTTAGATTAATTTAGGAAGAATTGATATTTTCATAATGCTAAGCTTTCTTTGATTTTCTTTTTTTTTTAATTTCAGAGAGAGAGTGAAAATGGGAGAGGGGCAGAGAGAGAGAGAGAGAGAGAGTGAGGGGGGGGGGCTCCACACCTGTCACAGAGTCCAATGCGGGGCTTGGTTTGTGAGATCAAGACTTGAGGTGAGATCAAGAGTCAGATGCTCAACAAACTGAGCCACCCAGGTGCCCTTGGATTTTCTTTTCTTTTTCCTTAAAGTTTATTTATTTTGAGAGAGAGAGAGAGAGAGAGAGAGAGAGGGAGGGAGGGAGGGAGGGAGGGAGGGAGGGAGAGAGAGGGAGAGAGTCCCAAGCAGGCTCCATGCTGGCAGCACAGAGCCGGATGCAGGGCTCGATCTCACGAACTGTGAGTTCATGACCTGAGCCCAGATCAAGAATTAGACGCCTAACCAACTGAGCCACCCAGGTACCTTGATTTTATTTTCTGATTGCTGTTGGTATATAGGTACATTGTGGATTTGGAGGTGTTAGCTTTTAATTTCCTTCCACTTAATTTGCTTTGTGTTGAATAGTTTTGCAGCAGACTCTCTTAGATTTCCCAGATCTACGCTGATGACATCTGCAAACGATGCTACTTGTCTTCTCTTTCCTAATTCCCTTTTATTACTTCCATTTCTTGTTCTTAGCTCATTGGATTGGCAAGGATCTCAGAGCAAGGTTAAGTCGTGGACACGCTTGTCTTTTCTGGACTCTTTCCGTGTGAAGTGGCTTTTCTAGGCCCGGGCTTGTAATGATCTCCGCCAGACGGTCCCTCTAGGGCCACGCACAGAGCTTGGCACATAGTAGGAATCTGGGAAGCCTTTGCCTCATTGTAGGAGTGATTACAAAAGACAGCAAGGATATAAAAAGGTTTTCCAGAGGAATGACGATGGTAGCTGGTATTTACTGAGCACTTCCTATCTGCTAGGCACTGTGGAAGTAGTTCCTCCTGTTTCCTCACAACAAGGCCGGTTATGTGGGAACAGTGATGCCGATTCCCATTTTTGATAAGGGGTAGACTGAGGCCCCCCTGAGGCTGCATGACCAGGAAGCGGCAAGGCGGCATCCGAACCTGACGCTCTGGCTCCAGGCTTATATTTTTGTGATGCTTCTGCTTCCCTGGAGGGACCAGAGTTATGGACGATGATATCAGAGGTTGGCCTCCGACCCCTGTGTTGCATCTGTGTCCGGGGGGGTGGAGATGGTGGAGTGGTGGGGGCACCTGGGGCGGTGGGGGCCGCCAGCACGGAGGGCGGCACGCCAGATGTGCACTCGGATGCCACTCTTCTGGACCGCGAGCCCCAGCCCTGGTGCCCTCACTTGCTGTGTGGTTGGGCTTCTCTGAACCTTGGTTCTGTCTGTCAAGCGGGCACAGTTACAGTCCCTACGTCGTTGTGCTGTCATGATAGTGGAGTATCCACTGCCTGTAAAGTTCTCAGCTCTGTGTGTGGCATTCAAGGCCTGGCCACCTAACTCCTGCCTCCTCTTGCAACGTTCCTCTTAGCCCTTGTCATGATAATAACAACAGCAAACAGCATGGGGTACTGTTCGCCCGAGTACTTATTCATTTATGCAGCCCCTCTCTCGCGAGCGCGTGGCTCATGTCCGGTTTTCCACGGAGCGCGCTCAGCAGAGGAGGCCCCCCCGCTGTCTGTGCCGTTGACAGGGATGCCTCTGAATGCAGGGAGGAGGGTGCACCGCGGGCCAGACTCCTGCATCCAGGCCCCGGGCAGGCGGGCGCCGGGCTGAGGGAATGGAGACAGGGTTGGGGGAGGGACACATTTGAGGACGCTTTGGGGACGTGGGAGAGCCAGCGCTGAGACAGTGCCACGTGACACGGGGCTGGGGCTGCAGCCTTGGGGGGAGATGCCAGGTCGGCCCCGGGGCCCCTGGGGCATGAAGAGCCAGGACGGTGAGGGGCGAGCCTTGCAGGCCTGCTTCTCGCTGCCTCCCATGCACAAGCCCGCGGGCTGGAGACTGCGGTCGGGAGACTGGGGTGAGGAGCGGCTCCCCGGAGGAAAGGGGCCTCCTTCCTCTGGGAACCTCAGGCACCCTCGGTCCGGAGGCCTCACCACTTCCCCTCGGCGCCACAAGGGTCTATCTGTATCTCAGAGCGGGCAAGTGGCGGAAGAGATGTGGGGTTGGCGCCTCTCAAATGGGCAACTCATGGTGACTTGGCATTTGGGCCCCAGAACCAGAGGGCCCCGAGACAGGGTCCTGCCTCAACAAAGGAGCCCGGGGTCTGGGAGGGTGGTGTCTCCCGAGGTCACACAGCGTGGCAGCAGCCCTGCAGGGGACTAGACCCCACCCTAGATGTGCCTGTCCTTCCTCGAGCACATTCTGCTTTGTCGAAGCCAAGAACCCCCTGGCTTTCTCTGGGAGGGGAGCTGCCGTATCTGCTCATGCTCTATCTGCCAAGGGCATCTGGCAGTTCCACGTGAGAGAGGTCCCGAGGGCAGGGAGGTAGGGCCACGAGTTCCCCCTGCACACCCCATGAGCAAGCCCCTGCTTCCTGCCTGTCCAGTGTGGTTCCCTGTCCCCTCTCCCCCTCGCTGTGTGACCTCAGACAAATTCCTCAACCTCTCTGTGCCTCAGTTTCCTCATCAGTAAAATAGGGAAACTATTAGTATCTACCTCCTAGATTATCATGAGGATCTGACGAACGAGTATTTGCAAACTGCTTGGAGCAGGGCCTGGGTAAGGCCCAGGCCCTGGGAGTTTTTGAATATCCAGGAAATGATACTTGGTCTCCACAACGTGACATTACAGGAACAAAGCAGGATGCAAACCGTGTCCATGCTCGTTTGGTCTTTTGTCTATTCTGCGAACGTTTCCAGAACAATTAGCAGGTACCAGGCCTGTCCTGGCCACCGGGGAGCTGGAGATGGATATGAGGCAGTCCTGCCCGCAGGGAGCTTACGTGAGGGCACTGGGGGGATCCCAGTTTTGTGTACGGCCGTACATTCCCATGATGCCCGAGGGACACACGGTGTCACGCCCAGGCGATTGTCTTCTAGCGGCGGGACTGGCAGCGTGCCGCTCTGTCCTGAGCGCCTGCCGTGTGCCGTCCTCGCTGACTCTCTCAATAGCCCTGTCGTGTGGGCGCTGTTGTTGTCATCCCCGACCGGCAGAGGAGGAAACTGAGGCCCGGGTCCCCTGCTGAGATGGTAGGGCCGGGATTCAAACCCTCTGGTCCTCTAGCTCTTAACCTCCACCCGCCTGCCTCTCCACAAGCACGTGTTACTTGTATAATCAGATTTAACCACAAAGACCAACAGAACAAACAGAACAGAAACTCCACAAACCAACCTTGAAAGCGGAGGCCAGGCCACCTTAGCTGGGTCTTGAAGGCCCTCTTGTGCTTTTTCTGATGCCCCGGTAGGAGTGGTCTCGGTCCGTGCAAGAGATTGGGACCCGGAGCTGCCTTTGTCTCCCCTCGCACCCTCCCAAGAGGGCACAGGCATTTTCTTGGTGCCGGGAGGGTGCTGGCCCTGGTCCAGGCCTGGCTCTCCCTCTTTCTCCACAGCACATTGACCAACTACTCTTTCTCTTGGCCTTGATTACCTCCAGGGACAGGGGGCTCACCCTTTACCATACCATTTAGTTCATTCTGAAGAAAGTTCAGGCTCCTAGAAAGTTCTCCATTTAACAAAATTTTTAAAATTATATTTAAAAGATGTATTTTTCTAATTTTTATTTCCTCTGAGAGTCCCACAAACAAATGTCCTCTGACACCAGGCCTGGCCAGTTCATCTCCGTGCCCCTCTGTAGACGAGCCTAGCCCCCGGTGCGTAGTCAGCGCAGCGCTGTGAATGCTGGATCAGGGAGCCCCTGGGGAGGGAGCGCAGTGGGCGGGGCCGGGCCTCCAGCAAGCCTGGGGCTGCGGGGAACTGGGTCACTAGGGCCCACGGGACACCAGCTCTATGAGGGCTGATGTGACCGCAGTGGACTGGGTTGCCATAGAAATTGGTCTTCTTTGTCCCCAGGCCTGTTGGCCTGTCCCTCAGGAGGCCCTGGTGATCCCTTGGGCTGTCGAGCAGATCTCCTCAGGGCCTCCTCAGCCCCCCATTCTCTGAGCTGGATGGTCCCCCGGGAGCACCTCGTGCAGCCAGTCAGCCTGGGGCCCAGGGGGTGCAAGAACTGGCCAAGTGACGTCCACAGGGCGAGGAGACCTTTCGGGGCTGGGCCTGCTCGGGGCCAGCAGTCTTGTAAGGCCTCAGCCAGTCAGGAGCACTGCTCCCCATCCATGGGTTCCCAGAGGAAATTCTGGACTGATCCCGGGGCCTTCAGCCTCCCCTGGGGAGATCCCACAATATCAATAAGCCGCTGGGGCAGGGTGACCTGCTGCGTTCCCGACAGGAGCGTACTTGTCTCGTTCAGTTACCGTGGACCTGGACGACCCCTTCATTTCCAGTTGAAGAAACGGGGCACAGAGAGGTTAAGTCACTTGCCCGAGGCCACACAGCTGATGAGGGGCAAAGGTGGGATCTGAGCCTGGGGAGTCTGGCTCCAGAGCCCACCCTTAACCGCCATGCCGTAGCCTGCCCGTACAATGCTTGGGGAAGGCTGGAGGCTATTTCGGGTCTGGGAAGCTCTTAGCACTGGAACTTTCAGTCAGAGACTGATCAGTTGTGACCCGAGAGTCAGAGCCATGGTGATTTCCCTTTCGAGTCATTCCCTCACGAGTATGAGGCCCTGAGAAGTCTGCTTTATCCCTGTTTTGCAGATGAAGACGTTGAGGCCCAAAGAAGGGAAGTGAGTTGCCTGGGGTCACATAGTGGGGAGAAGTGGAGCAGAGCCTCTAGTCCCGGACCCCTGACTCCACACCTGGTGTTCGTGCCGAGACCTCAGGCTGCTTCCCAGGTCCTCTGGGACAGCCCCTGCCTTCCACCAGGTGAGGTGATGGCCCATCAAGGCTGCCAAGGTGAGGGAGGGGGGAGGCGTGGCCATGACGGTGGGACCAACAGGCTCCCTGGGAGCTGAGGCCAGCCAGGGTCTGTGTGTTGGGAGGTGGGAGGCAAAAGAGGGTGGCAGGGCTGTGGGCATCACTGGGAAGTTTTCAACTTGTTTCTTTTCTGGACCACATGTTATCAAGGAGAGGTACGAAAAGCCAGGAGGACTTAGGCCAGCAAGGATTTGGGGAAAATTTCCCAAGGGGATGACTTTTAGGCTGAGGACTGAAGGAGGCCTGAGTTATTCTGGTGAAGTGGCCAGGGAAGAGCGTCCAGGCAGCGGGAACAGCATGTGCAAAGGCCCTGTGGCTGGCGTGAGCTCCCAGACATCTCTCCTTGCCTCCTGCTATATTGCTGTCTTGGTTTGCATATCCTAGCACCTTCCCCCTTGGTGTTAGACAGTTTCAGTCAGTCATGTATTTGGTCAGCAAACCCTCAGTGAGCTCTCTCCTGTGTGCTGTGTGCCTGGGATACAGACATGACTCAGATACTGTCCCTACCCATGACAGACAGAAACTGACTCAGGGGAAGGTGGGGGAGGTTAGGGCTTCTGATTATGAGTCATTTCTTCTGTGCTTGGCCCTGTACCAAGGAGGCCGTTTATGGGTTCCGTCATTATTCCCATTTTACAGATTTAGAAACTGAGGCTCTGAAAGGCTAACTTACCCAAAGAGGCTAGTACCCTTCTTTGGGCCTCAGTTTCCTCATCAGTAGAATGGGTGGGGGTGGATGCTGTCAAAAGGGCCCCGGCCCAGCAGCCCTGCCTGCCCCCAGAGTCCCTCACCCCCAGGTGCTTTCTCATCTCCAGCCAGGACCATGGGCAGCAACAAGAGCAAGCCCAAGGATGCCAGCCAACGGCGCCGCAGCCTGGAGCCCGCTGAGAACACCCACGGTGGTGGGGGGGGTGCCTTCCCCACCTCGCAGACGCCCAGCAAGCCAGCCTCCGCTGATGGCCACCGGGGCCCCAGTACGGCCTTCCCCTCCGCGGCTGCTGAGCCCAAGCTGTTCGGGGGCTTCAACTCCTCGGACACGGTCACCTCCCCGCAGAGAGCGGGGCCCCTGGCAGGTCCGTGGGCCTGGGAGTGTGGGTGCCTGAAGGGGAAGGGACAGAGGCTGTGGGTTTCTTGGGTTTGGGGGCTGTTGGGAGTTTGCTGGAGGCTGTGGGTGGGGAAAAGCTTTATAAACTGGAAAGTGTGGCGCACACACATTGCATTGCCTTTGAGGGTGAATCCAATGCAGAGTGTAACGGGGTCTAGAGATACGGGACTGATCGTAGGGGGGAACTGAGGCCCAGAGAGCCAGGGGGCTGTTCGCTCAGGGCAGTACAGGGACCGGGTCTGAGGCTTTGTTTTTGGCTCTGGTCAGCCCAGAGACGAGTCGGGACAGGAGGCCTTGGGTAGCAGAGGGGGCAAGGCTGGTTAGGAGGGAGAAAGGGAGCTCTGGTCAGCAGGCGCCCTGCCCAACGCCGAGATGCGCCCCTGCGCCCTCTGCTGGCATTTTGGGGGTATGGCAGCTCTCACATAAACGCATTCTGACCTCCGCACACTCAGCCACACACTGTCGGTAACTCATTCTAAGATATCTGTGCAGACACTTAACCAAGCTGAGCTGGAGACACCATCAGAGATACTCGAAGATACCAAGCACATAGAGACGCACTTAGGGACACGCGGACGTGCACAGACACACACCTAACACGGATGCACACAAGTAGAAACACACATACACAAGTAACCTCAGCGTCCCGGATTAAGACACACACACACCCACGTGCTCAGCTAGGAAACCCTCACGGACACCCACAGGCTCACAGGTGCACAGACATGCAGGGAGGACACACAGGGACACTCACGGATGCCTTAGACGCATGCCCAAGTGAGACAGACAGACCTGCAAAAGCACCCGTTTGTTCGTGGTGTCCCTACTGTGTGCTGGACTCTTCTGGTGCTGGGGACACAACAGTATGCAGAAGGGACAAACCCCGATGGGGGAGAAGAACGGAGCAAGGCGTGTCAACTGGGAAGGGTGTTAGAAGGTGGTGCCGCTGTGAAGGAACAGAAAGGGCAGGCGGGGGCTCCTGGGGGATGTGTGGGGTGAAGGTTGTGGTTAAAACGGGGGACAGAGAGGACCTCTTTGAGGGGACACTGCCTGGAGCCAAGATCTCCCCAGACACATAGAAGCACCGAGAATCACACAGCGAGGGAGCCGGGCAACCCAGCCAGGTGTGGTTTCCTTCATTCACTGGTTCATTCACCCACGGTTGCTTCTTGAGCACCTACTGTGTGCCAGGCTCTGGGAACAACACAACGATGCCTGCTATTGGGGGCCTCTGGGCTGCGGGAAGGACGGGCACTGGACAGAAGCCAGCTCTCAGAACCAC
The DNA here is from genome assembly GCA_028646485.1 of Cryptoprocta ferox. NCBI lineage: Eukaryota > Metazoa > Chordata > Mammalia > Carnivora > Eupleridae > Cryptoprocta > Cryptoprocta ferox. The sequence goes on along the minus strand of CM053576.1, from coordinate 20,850,552 downwards.
CCAGAGCCCAGTGGGCACATTCATATGTAGAGAGACGCACACACCTCCCACACGCCCTCACAGGGGCTCCCAGACACACACACTGTGGACACGCTGCGGGCCCACCCCCTCTAAAGGTGACCACGTCTCACCACGTCTCACGGTGACGGCCATGAGAAACCCACCTCCATCCTGCCCAGGGATGGTCTCCCCCCTTTCAGGCAGTGGCCCTGGCCGTTCTGACACGTCCCACCCTCTCGGCAGGTGGAGTGACCACCTTTGTGGCCCTCTATGACTATGAGTCTCGGACAGAGACCGACCTGTCCTTCAAGAAAGGGGAGCGGCTCCAGATTGTCAACAACACGTGAGTGACCCCCTTTCCCGTCATCCCTTGGGGCCCCATCCCTGGGGCCACTTCTGAGCACCCCAGAGCCAGGGACAGTCTGATGGGCAGCAGGCATGGCTGGTGTCAGGCCGGCCGAGGTCCAGGGAAGTGTCCTGGGGCTGTGGGAGATGAGACGGGCAGTGGGACTCGGGGCTCTGGGAGGGCTCCCAGGGCAGAGATCTGGGCTCAGTATCTCCTCCCAGAGGGGCATGTGGTCAGGGCAGGACCCGGGACTGCAGAAAACAGGGTGCCCTCTTTAGGGGCCTGGGGCAGCCGGCTGAGCCAGAATGTCTAGCTGCAGGGGAAGGGGCCCAAACTGGGAGAGGCGGGGGACCCGTACTGGGCACTCAGTGTGAGGGGCTTATGACTGGGCATGGGATGAGACGGGGGGATGGGGTGTGGACGTCTGGTTCACCTCCAGAGACCCCAGCCTTGGAGTGGGGCATCCTAGGGCCAAGCTGGCTCTGGGGCCCCAGTGGGCAGCGGAACAGGAGCAGGTGGGGAATGAACTAGTGAGGGTAGGGGGGGCTCTGACCATGAGGTGGGGGGCCTTCTCCTCTTTCCTGCCCTCCCTTCCCTGTCAGGAGCACACCGGGGGTGGTGCAGGCTCTGGGCCATATGCCCAGGGGTGAGGCGTGGGGAGCTTCAAGGGCAGGGCAGAGCTCAGCACCTGCTGCACTCCTGCCCTTGGCAGGGCCTGCTGTAGCCCCCGTCCTCAGCAAACCCCCCCCCATTCCTGGCTCTGCTTACCCCCTCCAGCCCTCTCTTAGCTCTCCCTCTCTCTGCTTCTCTCTCGCTGGCCCTTAGGAGGAAGGTGGATGTCAGGTGTGTACTCACTGCGTAGGTGGCGGGCTGGGTGGGGGGCGCGCGGCTGGTTGAGGGGGTGGGGCTGCGTCTGCATGTGCTTCCTCTGCACGTCCCTGCCTGTGGTCTCTGGCTCCCTTGGCTGCCCCCACCCAGCCTCCCCAGCGTATGCCCTACCCCCAACCAGTGTGACCAGGTCCTGACCTTAACCCTGGGCTGAGACCGGGGAGGGTCCTACCCTCCCGCTCTCATTCATCGTCCTGCCTCCTCCCCATCCACCTTCTTGCTAACCTGCCAGCCCTCCGTCCTGACCCGTCGGCCCACACTGAGTGCCGGCTGCACCCGGTGAGGCCTGGGTGGAGAAGGGGCCTTCCTGGAACCAGTGGGGGACGGGGTGGGGGCAACTCCAGTCCAGGCCAAGTGACAGGCGGAGGGCAGGGCCAGGGTCCGCTCAGGCATTTGGTCCCTGCGGTGTGCTCCCCTCTGGTAGTGGCCACAGGGACTGGAAGGTTCAGGCAGGTCCTCCAAGGAAGAACAGTGATACTATGTAGCGGGCGGAAGTGGTAAAGGCAGGCCCTCTCAGAGGGGCGGCGGGCGGGAGGGGGCTGGGCGGGAGGGGGCTGTGGGAAGGCAAAAAGGTGCCGGAAGATAGAGTCGAATTGGTCCCTGAGCGGCCTCAAAGGCCTGGCTAAGGAGGTGGGACGTCACCATCTCCAGGGGCACCCTGCCTGTTCGTGCCTCCCTATCCCTGTGCATGCCGTTCCCTCTGCCTGAAACACCTTTCTCCCGTCTCCGCCTGGCAAACTCCTATTCATCCTTCAAGATCCAGCTCAGGCTGCCTTCTCTGTGAGGCGCGAGGGACAAGAGGGGCCAGGTGCTGTGCCAGGTCCTTGTATTTACTCCTTGATGCAATCCTGCCAGGGCTGTAGTGACGGGGGAGGGGCTGTCTCCATTTTGCAAATGAGGAAACTGAGGCTCAGGGATGTGAAGGCTCTTGTCCAAGGTCACACAGCTTCCAGGTAGCAAAGCCGGGATTGGAATGCTGGCAGCGGCTCTCTCCCCTCCCCAAGCCGCTCTCCCCGGGGGTGGTGGGGGCTGTCCCCCCTTTTCAGCCCTTGCGTGTCCGAGTCGTAGTGCCCCCCGGCCCCGTATGGTTTCAGCCCTTTGCCGCTGCCTCTCCCAGACCCGACCTGCTCTCAGGTCTGCCGCCTGTGCAGGTGGCCCTCGTCGCCTGGCGGGGTGCCTTGCTGGTGTCACTGAGCAAGCTGACCGTCCACTGTGCTCTGTGTGCGAACTTGGTCTTGCAGGAGCGCTGTAGGTGGCATTGTTTTATGGACACGTCACCGCAGCCCTGGGAAGTAGAAACTCTTCTTTGCTTTATTTTGCACGTGAGGAAACTGAGGCCCCGAGAGGTGGAGTGACTCGCCCCAGGTCACACAGCCAGTGGTGGCAGAGCTGGGGGGGGGGGCGGGCAGGCCCTCCTACCCACGGCCCTTGCAGGAGGGCTCTGTAGAGGTGCTCGGGAGCCAGGAGGAGGGAAGGGCCCGTGCAGGGGAGGACGCATCAGGTTGGTGGCTCGGAAGTACCAGGGAGAATCTCAACCAGGGATAGGAAGGGCACCTCAGGCTGGGCCGCAGCCTGAGCCAAGGTGTGGTTGCAGGGAAAGCTCTGGAAACTTTGGTTCTGCCTCTTTCACCTACAGCCAGAGGGCGGCCCTCACCCTTTCCTCTGTCCGGCCCCTCCCCTCCCTTCTTCCTGCCTTCCAGGATGGGGGGGGGGGCGGTGTTGGGCCAGGCCTGTCCATGGGAAGCCCTTGGAGAGCAGTGAGGCGCCTTGGCTGGAGGTGGGGCACCAGGAACTTCCCCCATCGTGACACTCGGCCACCCCTTTGCCTGAGAAGTCGGGCGGCAGTGGAGTTGGGGGCTGGTACTAGAGGAAGGGGAGGGATAAGGGGGCGGGGGGCTTAGTGACAGTTGGGCCACCTAAATGTGAGGTGTTCAGGTTCATAGCCCCCCGGGGACGACCTTGCATGTCCTTCCCCCTTTATCACTTAGCGCCCACGATTGTTCACTCCTCCCTCCCCCTCCACAGGCGCGGGCCCTGTAAGAGTGAGGGACTTCCTGGGGCCGGCCTGGGGCTGGGCTGTGTGTCAGGGAGGGGGAGAGAGCAAGCCCGGCCCCTGACAGGGTTTGGCCAGGGCTCGCTGGGCCGGGGTCCTCACAGCAGCAGGGCCTGGCGATCTTCAGGCCGCATGGCCCCTGGGTCCCAGAATCCTGTGTGCTGTGTGGCCCTGGGTCTGAGGAAGCCCAATGGGGTCTGACGTGTGACTCTCCCAAGCCCTCAGCCCTGGGGTCTGAGTCTCTGGGAGTCGGGGCCCTTCTGAGTCTGACTCTGGGTTGTCCCCTGAACTGCCCCTTCCTCCTAGCCAGGTTCCAGCAGCTTCTTTGGGGGAGCCCTCCCGCGGGCACTGATGCCTGCCCCTCGCTCCGGACGCTCCAGTTCCGCTTTGTCCCACGGGGCGGGGGACACCTTTCTGCGCTCCTCACACAGCCTGCCCTGGCCTCACCCTGCCCCCACTGAGCATGTGCCCAGGCTTCGGGGCGCCCTGGCTTGTCTTCTAGACCCAAAGTGCTTATCTGGCCAGTCCCGATGACCCCAGTGAGTTAAATGCAAGTGCCCAAACCAAAATAACCTCCCAGGTTGAGGCTGCCGTACTCCTGATCACATGCCGCCTTGGCCGGCTCAAGGCTTAGGGTCCCAAGAAGAGGATCCTGAGGCTCAGAGAGGCGAGGTCAGTTGTCTGAGGTCACACAGCTAGTGAATAGCGGGTTGGGATGTGAAATGGTAGCTGGAGGACTCCTGGTCCAGTGCTTTTCCTCTGGCCACACGTGGGAAGATGGGGGCTGGGGTGGAGAATGTGTGTAATTCCCTCCTTTCCTTCATCCTGTCCTTCTGATAAGGACCACGCTCCCAGGGAAGGTGCTGGACGTAGTAAATCGGCTCAGCCTGATAGATGACTTCCAAGTCTGGGCGTAGGTTGGTGTCCCTGCTGACTAGGCCCACCTGAGAAGCTGTGGGGACCCTCATGTGGGGCCAGCCCCCGCCCTTGGCAGCTCCCCAAGGCAGGTTTGAGCCTCCCAGACCACTGACGCAGGGAGGTGGGGCTCGATATCTCCATTTCGCAGTGGGCCTGGATGATGGTCACGGTAACGATCTCGGCTGACCCCAAGCCGGGCTTGTTGCTGACTGTTTTATACACTTTGCCTGCAGGGAGATTCTGTGACTATAACAGACAAGGAAGTTTTTATTTATTATTTGTTTGTTTATATGAGGAAATTAAGACTCAGAGAAGGTAGGGTGCTTGCCCAAAGTCACACAGCAAATCCTTACTGAAGACGGAGACTGAGCTGCTTTGGTTTTTGTTTTTATCTTATTTAATTTGCTTAGCTGCTTTGGTTTTGAAAAACATTTTGGATAGTGGGGAGGGGTGCCGTAGAGATACAGATTTAATTGTTTTTCCTTTTTAAGCCAAATCAAGATATTAACAGCTCATGCACTGAGCCCGTATTATGTGCCAGGCCCTGTGCTGGTATTTTACATCCTTGGGTGGAGGCATGAGTATCCCCATCCTACAGATGAGGAAACTGAGGCAAGGCCAAGGTCACTTAGCCTGCAAGTGGTGAGCCGGATGGGGCCCAGAGGGATCTGACTCCGGAGCTCCAGCTCTGAGACGCCTCTCAAGCTGCGACCAGGTCAGAGTTGGACCTTGGGTCCATTGTGAGATTTCGGTGCCCCTCATCCCTGCCTTGTGAACTAAATAAAGCCCCGAACCTGGATTTGAAACCCCGAACTCACATAGGGGCCGATGTCAGGGAGCTGGGGAGTCTGCTGGCTGAAGTCTGGGTAACGTCGGCAAGGCTGAACCCTGCCTTGATTCTGGGTCCCTGCCCGGCTGGCCTCTGGGCACATGCTCTTTGCCAGCCTTCCACTCTGACTGCATGGATAGGGGCTCCCTAGAGGCCGGCCAGTTTGCAGACTTTGGCTTTGTCAGTCTGTCTCGTTTTGTAGCCTCTGACCTAGACCTTGGTCCAGTCCCCTGCCCCCTGGCCTGCTGCCTCCTCCTCTATCTTCCCCTGGCTTTTCCGAGGGCCCCTGAGCCTCGGAAGTGGCCTGGGGAGGCTGCAGGGGTCCGGGAGGGCCTTCTGTGTCTGGCTGTGGACCCTTGGGGCCCTGGTTCTCAGCCTTGCCCTGCTGTTGATTTGCTGTGTGTCTTTTGGCAAATAACTGCCCCTCTCTGTACCTTATTTTCCTGTTGGTGAAATGAAGGCTTTGACTGGAGGGTCTCAGCTGTTCCCTGTGCCTTGAGTTCTTGCTTTGTAGCTTTGGGCAAGTCTCTGCCCATCTCTATGCCTCAGTTTCCCTACAAAGAAAGTGCTAGGTTACTCCAGCCTGGGCGCTGTGTGGCCTTGGGCTGCTCCCTTGACATCTCTGAGGCACAGTTTCCTCATCTGGGGGCTGAGGCCTGCCTTCCCTACAGGGTGGCCTTGAGGATCAAATAGGATGGACAGATGTGGACACCCCTGGGTGTTAGCCCAACAGGGAGATGGATGGTGGCCCTAGGCTTCCGAGGGCTTTCCTTGAGCTTTGCCTTGCCCCCTTCCTCCCGAGCCCTCCCTCTCTAGCCGAGCTCGTGCCTCTGCCTGAGTGTCCGGGCAGCAATCGCACGGCCGAGTTGGCCCTCGCAGCCCCAATCACGCTCCCTTTGCTGTCCAGAGGGGGCCCTGTACCCTGTCTGGGTCAGCCTCGACCCCCCCCCCCCCCGCCACTGAGCCCCCAGGTCCGGGTGCTCACCTGTATTCTGACCGGTCTTTGGAGAACTCTCGCAGCCTGCCTTCTCCTTATCTCAACTTCTCTATCTTCAAAATGGGCTGAAGAATATGGGTCAGAGGCAGCTCAGAAGAAGCGGGAGCCAGCGACCTGGGTTCAAGTCCATGCTATGCAACTGTGAGCAAGGCCTTTTCCTCTGGGCCCTGGCAATGAGGAAGGGGAAGCCCATCCTGCTTGCTGTGTGTCTTCTGAGGGTCATGGTCATGGTGAGGTCCAAAGGCAGCCTTGGAGAGAGAAGCTCAGCAAGCTCTCGAGCTCCACCATACCCTGTAGGGGAAGGTTCCTTCTGGTCTGGGAGTCAGGAGCCTGGGCCTGGCTGTGTGACCTTGAGCAGAGGCCTTTGCTTCTCTGGCCTGTTTTTCCCTCTGCACGGTGGGAATGGAAGGGGGCTGGACCCTATTTCTCAGGCAGCCTTTCCCACTGGCCTCCCCTCACTCCCCCGGACCCCTCCCCGTCTCCTTTGGTTGCTTTGGATGTGAGGCCTCTGTGGCTGCCCCGCCTTGTCCCTGGACCCCCGCACCGCCTGCTCTCCTGCTCTCTTCCTCGCTCTTTCTGCCTCTCTCTCTCACCACCCCCATCTCTGCCTCTTCTTTCCTGTTGGGCTCTCGCTTTCTCCTCTCTCCTCTGTGTCTCTGGACCCCCGCTCCAGCCAGACCTGGTTCACATTCAGATGGCTGCAAAGGTACTTCGCCCCCTCCCCACTCCCACCCAGGCCCAGGGGACCCGACCGTGCAGGGAGCTCCTGTGTCCCTGTCCCCATCTCCTCCTCATGGGCAGCTCGTGTAGAAGCGCCCTGGGCATCGGGGCTCTGCCACCTCAGCCCCTCTGACATGACTCTGTGTGACTCTGGGCAAGTCCCAGCCCCCTCTGGCCTCAGTTTCCCCCGTAGATGGGTAGGCTGCAGCCAAGGAGCCCCTTAGGTATGACCAGTGATATGTGACAAAGGCAAGCATTGCTCTAGTTTGCAGGGGTAGCGCCTGGATTGTCACCAAGCCCCCAAAGGGGGCCACCCCCTACCTCCACCCTGGTCTCACCAGCTTCCAAATCTCAGGGCTTTGGGATGGCTTTGATGGTCTGATCTGGCATCTATCTGAGGCAGGAATCATCTCTCCTGGTACAACTTGCTTGCTCCCCAAAGACAGGGAGCTCCCTCCCTCGTTCCCGAGACAGCTCTTGGCATCTGGAGATGGCTTTGTCTATATGAAGGGAAGCAGATTACTTCCTATCTCAGGACTCTGCCCCTGTGAATTGGGGCCTCAGGCTGACCAAGGTCAGTCCTGTCACAGTCCTGGACAAAGTGCGTCTGAGTCACCTTGGGCAAAGAGGCATCTGGGCCGGGGAGAGAGAATTCCAGGCCGGCTTGGCCTGGCAGCACGGAAACTCAGGCTGGTCCCATGGCAGCCAGTGCCTCACTTGGCCTTGGGGACCACAGCACAGCACCTGCGAGGGCTGCAGCACCGGGGCCACCACTGATGGCTCCTTCTCTTTTGCTCCTTCCCTCTCTCCCTCCTTAGAGAGGGTGACTGGTGGCTGGCACACTCGCTCAGCACAGGACAGACGGGCTACATCCCCAGCAACTACGTGGCACCCTCCGACTCTATCCAGGCCGAGGAGTGAGTATGGACTCTGGCGTCCTGCCTGCCGGGAACTGGTTGGGAGCTTCTCTCCCGGGCTGGAGTGGGTGGTCTGGCTGCCAAGGGCCCCAGCCGCATCCTAGAGAGAGGCACTCTGGGTGGACGGATGCCTGGATCACTGACCCCACCCTCCTTCCTCCTGTCCCAGGTGGTACTTTGGCAAGATCACCAGACGGGAGTCAGAGCGATTACTGCTCAACGCGGAAAACCCGAGAGGGACCTTCCTAGTGCGAGAGAGTGAGACCACGAAAGGTGGGAGCACTGCTGCTGGCTGGGACTGAGTCTTTTGTGCGTTGTTTGAGCTGGTTTTTGTAGAGTGAATAGGAGTTTGGTGCCTGGAGTGGGGTGGGAAGGGCCCTCCAGGTGGAGAAAGTGGGAAGGTCAAAGGCAGGGAGATACATTTGAGGAACACTGAGTTATCTGGGGAGGCCAGAGGTGCAGCAAAAGATGACAGCTAGCCTCTCCGGCCTCAGTTTCCTCAGATGAGGTATGGGCACAGGCTGTCAGGAGGCCTGAGGGTCACACAGTAAAAGACTTGTGCCCAGGGTGGGTGCTGATGAAGCAGGCCTCTCTTCACGTCCGTCTCCAGGGGCTTCTAGAGCTGCCCTTCCCCGGCAGTCCAGGCCCCTGGTACTCTCCCGTCCCTCCCCCAGCCAGAGAACACAGACCTCCCCCTTTCTCTAGAGCCCCTCGGCCAGTGGGTTGCAGGCAACCCATCCCCATGGAAACGAAGCTGGGCCACGTCCTGTGGGCCTGGGGCTCAGCGGGAGATGGGAAGCAGAGCGTCCGTGTCATGTGTGTGCATTTATGGCAGTTGTGTGGCTGTGCACGCCACGCGTGGGTCCAGGCACGCGTGTGCCCGTGGCGGTGGAATTGTCTGGGTCTTGTGGGTAGTTGTAGGATTGCCTTTGTGCCTGGGGGGCCTGGGGACCGTGCCGCTGTGTGAGCAGGAGGCCACTGGGCATGGCCGTGCCTGCATATGTGCACATGTGGTCAGGGCTGGCTTTCGGCTCAGGCCACTGGCTCCCGCATGTATGTGGCCTGGGCCATCTGTTAGTCGTGCTTGCCCGATGCAGGCTTTAGAGGCCTGGGTACAGTCCTCTGTGCCTGACTTGCTGGGTGACCGGAGGCCAGCTGCTTTCCCTCTCTGGCTCTCGTTTTTCCCTTCTTGACACTGGAGATCATAGTCCGCACCTGAGGACTCTCCAGAGGGCCCAGGGGCTGTGGGGGCTGGGGTTCTGGCCTGATGCTTGCACCCCGCCTTCTGAAAGGGCCTTCTCAGGCCTCTCCTGGGCTCAGGTTAACAAAGGCTCCTAGCCAGGCCTGTTAGGCAGGAGGAAATTTTTCCAGCCAAAAGCTTTTCCAGGCTCAAGAGAGGCAGGGAGGAGGCCACCCGGGCTGGCCCATCTTGGCCTTGGCAGCCTGTAGACCACACCCTGCCCATGACTGCTGCCACCTTAGCCAACCACCCGCTCCTGCCTGAGCGTGGAGACTTCAGGAAGGTGTGGGGCACAGATGGTGCTCTTGTGAGAGGGGAAGCAGTTAAGCCAGGGACACACAGCCACGAGGGCCATTCCTCCGAGCACCTAGTATGTGCCAGCAAACATTCACTGAGCACCTAGTATGTGCCAGCAAACATTCACCGAGCACCTAGTATGTGCCAGGCCCTCTTATACGTGGTCTCCAATCTTCCCAGCATCCCTGGGAGTAGCCCCATTGTGCGGAGGAAGAACCTGAGGCCCAGAGAGGGCAAGCAGCTTACTTGTCTATCCAGGTCACACAGCTGGGATAAACACTCAGGCCGGGGAGGTGCCAGGGCCAAGGGGGCATGGGGAGGTTCTCTGATCAGGTGCTCCTTTGCTCACTGGGCCCTGCCTTGGCGGCTGCCCAGGGCCTGGGTGCTCAGAGCCAGGGCAGACGGGACCTGGCCGTGCCCGGGGCTGGGGCTGCGGCTCTGGCCTCCCTGTCTTCCGTGTCGGGCGGGCACAGAACTGCACTCAGGCCTGGGGGCGGCATGTGCTGGGCGCGGGGGTCACGGCTCCCCTCTGACCCTGCCTTGCAGGCGCCTACTGCCTCTCCGTGTCCGACTTCGACAACGCCAAGGGCCTCAATGTGAAGCACTACAAGATCCGCAAGCTGGACAGCGGCGGTTTCTACATCACGTCCCGCACCCAGTTCAACAGTCTGCAGCAGCTGGTGGCCTACTACTCCAGTGAGGGCGGGGCGGGGGCCTCCCCTGAGGACCCCTGGGGCTTTGGGGCCAACAAGGGCTGGGACTTCTGTCATCCTGAGAGTGTGGGGTCTTGCTCCCCTCCCTCCTTCTTCCTCCCGCCCCTCCTTCCTTTCTTCTTTCTCCCTCCCCTCCTCCGCACCCCTCCTTCCTCCTCTTTCCTCCCGGTCCCCTCCCCCCACCATGCCCACCCTCCTCTTTCTCCTTCTCTGCAGCGGGCTGGGGAGGCGGGCGGCTGCCTGGAGGGGAGCAGGGAAGGGAGGGGGCTTAGGCTGGTGTTGTTTGTCTCTGCAGCCCTAGGACCGGTCTGAACCGGTTACTGGGAGAGGAGGGGGCAGCTAGACCGGCTTCAGCAGAGGGAGAGAGAGCGGCAGGCGGAGGGAGCGAGGGCGAGGGCTCCGGTACACACAGGGGCTCAGGTTGTGGGTGTGGGCGTGTGTGTGCGATCCGGACACATCAGGGCTTCCCCGGGGGCACTGGGGTCTGTGCCTACTCGTGGGGGCAGGTCTGTGGGTGCCAGTGTGCATGTGGCTGTGGCGTCTGTGTGCAGGGTGGCCTGTCCTGAGAGGGCCAGCAACTCCCCATCCTGTGCCACCTCCTTCTCTGTCAGCTGGGCCTCCCGACACCCTCTGTCCCCTTGGCCACCGGTGTAGGGTTCGTTCTGAACGCCGTTCCCCACATTAAAACCCTCAGAGATTACCTTGCAGTCTCAGGGTAAAGATCCCCACGGGGTCGCCGAGGCTTTGGCTGCTCTAAACCTTGCTGGCCTCCCTGCCGCACCTGGGGCCCCCTTTCCCCATTCCTTCCCCCGAAGCCCCTCTGGCCTCCTTTCATTTTCTACAACCCAGAGGCTTCTTCCTCTCTCAGGGCCTTTGCACGTGCAAAGTGGTCCCTAGTCCATGGCTCACTCTCTGGCAGATCCAAGCTCAGGCACCATTTCCTCTGAGAAGCCTTCCAAGACTCCATCCAGCCCACCTGCTGTTGCACACGCTCTCCTCTGTCCCCGCTCGTGGTCCTGGGAGGTGATTAAAGGCAGCTGGGCTCCCCCTGCACTGTGAGCTCCCTGAGGGCAGGATTCCACTGGACTTGTCCCCCACTGCGTCCTTGGGACTCACCTAGGTGGCCGCCCTTTAAAGTCTGATAAAGGAACGAGTGAATAACTCGTCGAGCAGATGCGTGAGGCAGTGCGGGCTTGTGTGGGATGAGGGTGTGTAACACTCAGGTGTGGATGCCTGGCCTCGAGGGCATCCTGTGTGTCCCCCGAAGCCCATGTGCATACATACCATGTGCGTATGTCTACACGCACACACCCTGGGACAGGGAGGCCCCAGGGAAGACACCCCGCTGAACCCTACCTCCGTGCCTCTGTCTTCAGAACATGCCGACGGCCTCTGCCACCGCCTCACCACCGTGTGCCCCACGTCCAAGCCACAGACTCAGGGCCTGGCCAAGGACGCCTGGGAGATCCCCCGGGAGTCCCTGCGGCTGGAGGTCAAGCTGGGCCAGGGCTGCTTCGGAGAGGTGTGGATGGGTAAGGCCTCCCCCTGCCCCCCAGAGGAGATCCCCGTCCCTTGTGGGGGCTCTGGTGTCCTCACCTGAGGACCAGGCAGATGTCCATCCCATGGGGCAGCTCAAGGTCCCCCCCGCAACACCCTTTACCTCCATGAGTCACAGTCGCCCCTGCCGAACAGTGGGCTCTGTTTTCAATGTGGAGCCCCCCTCGCCACACACACCTCTGCACACCCTGGCGCCTTGATGCCAAGAGCGGCTCGGGGCTGGGCATCGTGATGCCCGAAGGCTCACTGTGTGGTCTGGCCCAGGTGGCTTCACACGGAGCCTCGGTCTTCCTCAGGGTAGAGCGAGGGAGGGGATGATAGGAACCACCTGTGGGGTGTGCGCGAGTGCCGGCCCAGCACGCGTCCCCGCCTTAGCGCCCAGCTGCGGGAAGAGAAGCCCCAACGCGCGCAGGGAGTGCTTGAAAGTGCAAAATCTGGCATGTTCCGGGCCTGTTCACCGTCTCCCGTCTAACCCTGGAGAAACAGCAGAACTGTCCTTGAAAACAAACACCGCGCAGCCCTGACGAAACCCAGGCCGCCTTCTGCGGACGCAGAGGAATCAGGGCGGTTGGTGTGCTGCAGGCATGACAGCTGAGGGTCGGGAGTCCCCGTGTGCTGTCATGGACGCCACCGTGTCCGCCTGGCATCTCCGTCTCCACTCTTCTCCCTTCGGGGGAGCGCAGAGAGCCTTTCTGGGTGGGAGGCCCTGCAGGGGCAAAGGCCTGGAGGCTGGAGTTCAGGCCAAGGCAGGAAAGGGGATGTGCTGGGCTGGGGACAGGGGCGAGGGATGAGAAGCCAGCTCCTAAGCATAGCCGCAAAAGGAGCACATGAGCAAAGTCTTGAGAACTCCCCGGCATCGGCTGCCCTGGTGGCTGCAAACCTCAGTCCTGGCTGGGTGTGTGGTAATGAGCAGTGGCTGCCCGGGTAGATCACGGAATGCCAGGTACAGATCCCCAGATCTGGTCCGGGAGGGCCCCGGAGAGAGGGCTGGGCCCCAGCCCTCAGACGGGGGCCCAGAGACTGCGAGGAAGGGACCCGGGGCCACTCAGCAAAGGCCCTTGGGTCCAGCTGGGACAAGAACTTGGATTAAACACACTGGTCTAGAGTACAGCTTCCCCCAAGGCCTCACAGTTTGAAACTCAGAAAATAACAAAATGACAGCTGCAGCTAATTGAGCCCTATCGTGCGCTTGGCCCGGCGCCTCAGATCTCATTTAATTCGCAAACAGCCCCATCCGGAGACATGATGGCATCTGCGTTTTCCAGACGAGAAAACAGGCTCAGAGGAATTGAGACCCCACCGTGGTCTCACTGCTGTCGGGAGGCAGACATGGGAGTCCAGCCCTGGCCGGTCTGACCTCCAAACCCTCGTGCTTAGTCCAGGTCTTCCTTTTTCAAGAGCGAGGCTTGAGACAGGCTGGCTCTGCTTCCCCACAGCCCGACTTATTTGCTAATGCCTGACTCACCTTCCATGTGCTGCCGGAAGGAGCCGGGTCCCTCAGGGGAGAATGGTTGAGTCAGAGCCGTGGTCTTCATTCTCTTAGGCGAATGTGCTGCTTCTTGGGATATTCCTAACAGTCACGTCCCAGCGTTGGCCCTGTTTCTTGAGCATGTACCAGAGACTCATTTAATCCTTGTAATAGCCCTCCGAGGAGTGTCCTGTCATTGTGCCCATTTTATGGGCGGGGACACTGAGGCTCAGAAAGGGGCTGGACCTTGGCCGGGCTTGTGACATGGCTGGGGAGGCCAGAGCTGAAACTGGTACCCGGACAGGCAGATCCTGGGTCCCCGTGGTACAGGAACAGGGGGGCCTCCGCTGAGGCAGCCTGCACCCCTCCCCACACAGGGACCTGGAACGGAACCACCAGGGTGGCCATCAAAACCCTGAAGCCAGGCACAATGTCTCCAGAGGCCTTCCTGCAGGAGGCCCAGGTCATGAAGAAACTGAGGCACGAGAAACTGGTGCAGCTGTATGCAGTGGTGTCTGAGGAGCCCATCTACATCGTCACGGAGTACATGAGCAAGGGTGAGGCCTGAGCGACCAGCACTGAGACGTGCGACAGTCCCTTGCTGGGCAGGAGGGGACACGCTTCACTTCCCCCCAGATCTAGAGTGTATTTTTTATTTTATTATTTTTTATTTTTTTAGAGAGAGAGTGCGAGCTGGGGAGAGGGGCAGAGGGAGAGAGAGAGAGAATGAGAATCTTAGGCTCCACGCTCAGTGCGGAGCTCGATCCCACGACCCTGGGATCATGACCTGAGCTGAAATCATGACCTGAGCTGAAATCAAGAGTCTGATGCTCAACCGACTGAGCCACCTAGGCATCCCTAGAGTGTACATTTTAAAAGGTGGAATGGACTAGAACCAACTTGTCAGGTCAATGGAAAGTCAGACCAAAGGTTGCCTTTCTCATTTTGTTTTTAACGATTTCCCCACAATGCATCTTGTCTCCCCCAGCTTGCTGGTTTTCTAAAGCCGTTGGCCATTATGTGGCGGAAAGAGAAATCCCCCAACCTTCCAAGCCCCTGGCTTGACCTTTACTTAAATTTTAAATCAGTTATTCAAAATTCTGCTTTTTGGAAGTGTCATTTACAAATGATACAATACACCACGTGAAGTGTCCGGTTCTGTGAGTTTGGACAAGTGGACACTCTGTGTATCCTTTACCACAATCAAGATGCAGGAGATCTCCATCACCCCAGAGTTTCCCTTGGCAGACAGTACCCTCCAGCCCTAAACCCAGGCAGTAACTGATACGCTTTCTGTCATCATAGCTTTGTTTATTCTAGAGTTTCACCTGTGTCACCTTCCACATCCGAGGTTCGCCCTTGTCACGTGTATCAGTAGTTCGTTCCTTTTTTATTGCTGGGTGGTGGTAGTGCGGCACAGAGGTGGGCCACGGCTTCTGTTGTCCTGGAGGCCGACATATCGTTGCGTCCCATCCTGCTTTGCCCTCCGAGTGACAAGCGCCGAGTGAGGCTCTGTCCAGAGATGGGTTTACGGGAAATCTGCTCTGCCGCCTGAAGCAGGGCTGGCCGGCAAGGTGGGCGGGCTGTGTGGGGGTCACTGCTTCCTGGCTCAGGGAACACAGGGCTGCTTTCTCTCCAGGGAGTTTGCTGGACTTTCTCAAGGGGGAGACAGGCAAGTACCTACGGCTGCCGCAGCTCGTGGACATGGCTGCGCAGGTGAGTCAGCCCCTGCCATCCCCCAAGCCTTGGCCCTAGAGCACTTAGACCCACTTAGCTCAGCCAGTTCTGGCCTACTGAGGGCCCCCTCCAGGCAGCTTGCCTTGACTGCCGCCCACACTCTCTGATCTCACATTTATCATGAGGACCACTTAAAGGTGCTGTGAGTGGTGGTGGTTCCGGGCAGAGCTTAAAAGAACCCTTAGCTGGGCATCAGGAGTCAGTGACGCCTCTGGGACCCCAGGCCTCGGTCTTCTCTGTAAAGGTTATTCAGTCACTCAACAAACTCGCATTAGTACTTGCTTGCTGTAGGTGGCGCTCTCAACAATCATTTCTTCATAAATCCTTAGCATAATCAGGGGAGGTGGGGATGGCCCTCATTCCATTTGACACATGAGAAAACTGAGGTTCAGAGAGGGGACTCAGGGCAGCAGGCAGGACCTGGCACTCCTCTGTATCTGTGGGGTACCTGGGACCTGCTTCTTCATTGTCACCCTGCTTCCTGGGCGGTATCTTGTCTTGTGTGCTTCCCCTTTGCCCTCGCCCTTTGTCCCACGTCCCCTCTTCCTGCTGAGCTCCGGTCCTGCTTTTATGCCAGCGGTGTTTACTGTAAGCTGACCTCCCTTCCCTGAGGACCGGGAAAGGCAGGGCATTTGACTGGCTCTCCACCCTTGGGCACATGACTTGCGACTTGGAAAGGGGCCCGGGGTGGTCCCTGAGCCGGGTTCCTTGGCTTCTCTGCCCGCAGATCGCCTCGGGCATGGCCTACGTGGAGCGGATGAACTACGTGCACCGGGACCTCCGCGCCGCCAACATTCTGGTTGGAGAGAACCTCGTGTGCAAAGTGGCTGACTTCGGGCTGGCGCGGCTCATCGAAGACAATGAGTACACCGCCCGGCAAGGTGGGCAGGGTCTGGGTCAGTGCCAGAGAGCTTTCTCCAGGCCTGTTTCTGCACCTGTCCCGGGGGGACGAGAGCGGTACTCCCGGCAGCGCCGTCGTGACGTTCTGCTGCGCCTCCCCTGAACTTTCTCCCTCCGGCAGGTGCCAAATTCCCCATCAAGTGGACGGCTCCGGAAGCCGCCCTCTATGGCCGGTTCACCATCAAGTCAGATGTGTGGTCCTTTGGGATCCTGCTGACGGAGCTCACAACAAAGGGACGGGTGCCCTACCCCGGTAAGAGGGCTCCTCGTGGCCCATCTTTGGTCCCTGAACCCCTCTGCCATACCCCTTCCCAGGCCTCGGTTTCCCCATCTGTAGAACCAAGAGGTTGAGCATCTGATCTTAGAATCTCTCTGATCAGGGCTCTGAGCCTCGGGGAGAGGACTCACACATGGTCACACCCACTCTGTCCTGGGCGGGAGGCGCTCTCCGTGGTCCTCCTCACCATCCTCCCCCGCCCCTCTTTCCTCACCTGCCCCGCCTCCTCACACCTCCCTCTACCCACAGGGATGGTCAACCGTGAGGTGCTGGACCAGGTGGAGCGGGGCTACCGGATGCCTTGCCCGCCCGAGTGTCCCGAGTCCCTGCACGACCTCATGTGCCAGTGCTGGCGGAAGGAACCGGAGGAGCGGCCCACCTTCGAGTACCTGCAGGCCTTCCTGGAGGACTACTTCACGTCCACCGAGCCCCAGTACCAGCCTGGAGAGAACCTATAGGGAGCAGGCTACAGGGCCAGACTGGCTTCTTGGCTTGGATCCCGGGCCGGGTGGCCCCTGATGGAGGGGCTTGCCTCCCTCTGCCTGCCCGCATCGATCACCTCTCGGGGGCGGAATTGCCAGTGATGAGGCCCCTCCCTCTTTTGTGGCACGGAAGGGCTTGGGGCCTGGGGCAGCCTTGAGGACAGGGCTTAAAGCCAGCCACATACGTCCTCCCTACCTTCCCTCCTGGAGCTCTGTGTGTCTCAGCAGGAGGAACCGGGAAGAAGGACGGGCTGAGGCACCTTTTCCCGACCTCGGTCTGCTCCTCACGTTGACTCCTTAACACTCCCACGTCGCCCCACGTCTGCCTCCAGAGCTGGCCGAAGAGCCTTTCCAAAGAGGAGTGATGGGCGCCTGGCCCTCGGCCTGCGTGCCACCCTGCCCCTTGCCGTCCATTTCTGAAACACCTGCTGGCGAAGCTGCTGGGTCCAGACCCCTCTGCCGTAGCTCCCAAGCTGGGCAGCTGGAGGCCTCGCTTGACTTGATGATGGTGGGTGGGGTGGGTACCCCCCTCCAGTCCTGTTCTGAGACCCAAGGGACCCTTCGAGGTCACCAGTTCCATGCCCTCACAGTACCTGTGGGGAAACTGTCCAGAGCGGGGATGTGACTTGCCCTACAGCCACAGAACAGTTCAGGGTCGAGGTGGGTTTGGAAGCCGGTGCTCCCTCTGTCTTCCTCAGGAACCAACAAGATTGTCCTTGGAGGCACCATGGACAGACTGGGGCGGACCAGGGGCCTGAGGCTGAGTTAGAGATAACAGATTCTTGCTGCCACTGCCCGACTGGCGGGGCTGTGGTTGGGAGAGGGAGTGGAGATGGACGTAGGGTGCAGCCGAATGAGGGGTGACGATACCAGTGTCGGGGAGTAGATGTCGATCAGAATGTGAGTGGTTTTTTTCATCCTTGGAGCTAGCCAGCCAGGAAAGAGAGTGAGCTCCCAGGCTCTGGAGGCAATCAAACTGAAGTAGAAGATCCACGTGCTTGGCCGGCCCTGGCCTCAGGAGGGAACCCCAGGTTCTCCACCCCCCTCCCCGTTTGTCCTGTGTCATTTCAATGGCTGGCGCCCTGCTCTTCCTTCAGTTAGCACCCCTTAACCCATGAGTAGGGAAAGGAGTTCCTAATGCTGGGGGGTGGGTATCAAGTTCAAGTGTCTGCTGCCGTGCACCAGGCCTGGCTGTGTGACCTCGGGTGGCCCCCCTCCTTCCTGTCTGGGCTGCAGCGTCTGCTTCCACGTGTGGCCGTGGCCTCTGCAACTTCTCTGCTGCCCCAGACCCTGCCACCTGGCGTAACCCTGGGGAGCCCATCCCGGGGCAGCAGGAGACTGGCGCCAGCTCTGAGGTTGGGCCTCAGGGTGTGTGGTGGCTCCTCCCTGGGCCTCAGGGTGCCCCATCTTAAAAGTGGCGGCTGACAGTTTGTGGGCATCTTGCCAAGGGCCCCTCTGTGTATGTGTGTCATGTGTGTGCACGTGTGTCCATATTTAACATGTAAAAATGCCCCCCCCCGGCTCTGTTCCCCAGACGTGTTGTACATTTCACCCACAGCCCCCATCACAGCAATAATGTTCCCGCTGCCAGGGGCTCCCGAGCCAGCCAGGCCCTGCCGGCGGGAAAGGAGGCCACCACGCGGTGCCTGCCTATGAAATTTCAACTTTTCCTTTTCTCCATGTTGATGACGCAAGTCTGCTGTCCGTCCCGATCAAATCTGGGCTTGCTTACCCCGGCGCACTCAAGTCCCCTTACCTTACAGCTGCCCGGGGCCCTTGGTATGAGGTGTCCTAATACTGTCCTTTTTTTTTTTTTTTTTTTTAAATGAACAGTGTTTTGTAGATTTCAGATGACTATGCAGAGGCCTAGGGGACCCCCAGCTCTGGGCAGGGCCTGGGGGTCCCACATTCCATGGCCCAGGCTTGGGGGGGAGGGGAGGGCTCCAGACATTGGTTGTAAATACTTTGCATATTGTCTGATTAAACACAAGCAGACCTCAAAGTGTGGCCTGTGGTTTACTGGGCGTCTGCTGTGTGCCGGAATGAGAGCGGTGAGCTGTGACTCCAGACTATAGTCAGAGGGGCCTTTATTCGAGCCGCACCGGTCGCTAGTAGAGGGCTTCAGGCCAGGGAGAGACGTGATCAGATAGGAGATGGCCACCTGGGCATGTGGCCGTGTGTGCGCACCTGCGCCCCTGTGTGCGGAGTGAGCACACCTGTCAGGGGTTCTGCTTGTGTCTGAGACGCACCAGGGGAAGCCAGGACTCCCAAAGTGCGAGCAGTTCAGGACGCAGATGCCCCGGGCGGATGGGGCTGGGGGCTGGGGGGTGACAGGGCTGTCGGGCCTGTGTGGGGTTGCAGACGTGCTTAAGGGGACATGTGGCTGTGTGTGTGCTGTGCTGCTTACCAGGAGTGCTGGGCTGGGGCTCGAGCCACAAGAGTCCCCGGCACTCTAGAGAAAAATCCAGAGACCTTTCCTCTCCTCCCTTTTCCCCCACCACTAAAGGGACACAACTGGGGCAAATCGTTTGCAACAGTCTTTACGCAGAAATTTATTTTACATCAGATCGCACATGTATCTGTGTGTCACCTCTGACCGTCATAGCAGTCTGGTTAAAAACACATTTCAAAATTAGGACATTTCTCTCTGCAGTGGTATTTCCACAAGCCAAACACCATAGTATGCAGGTCAGACTGGACCCCCAGAGATGCCGCGGGTGTGTGCACACAGGAGCAGGGAATGTGCTTGTGGCTGCACCTTCCTTCTGTTTGCTCCTAGGAGTGTGTGCCTCTCCTGTGTTCGTGTGGGTGTGTGGGGGCCAGTTTGCTCCTGGGCAGCTGTGTGGACGTGTGCGAGTTTCAGGGGGTCAGGAAAGCTCCCAGAGGTGGTCTGTGAATCCGGGCTCCTGGGAGTGTGAACCTTTAATATTCACATGTGGGTCTGTGGCCGGGAGGCTGGACATGTGTTTGCCCAGGGCTGTGTGCATCTGTATACACACACATCTGGGTTGTGTGCCAGCCTGTGAGTTCCTGGGGTGAGTGTGTATGTGGATATCAATGCGGTGTGAAGCCAGTGAGCCTGTTTTCTCCAGATCAGTGTGTAGGGATTTGCGTGTGTTGCACGGACACCTGCAATGGTTGGTGCCTGAGGTTCGGGCTCCCGGGGCCAGTTTACGGCTGGGTTCTGTGGGCTCGGAGGGCACACGCGGCACTGGTCGCTCCCGGCAGGGCCCGAGTGTGCCTGGCGGGGGGTAGCTCAGGAACGTGTGCCAGCAGGCCAGGGATGGGGACAAAGTGCTCCCCCTGTGCGGCAGGTGGGGGGTACATGTGGGCAGTGCTGGGGGGGGGTGGCCGAGAACCGCGCAGTTCCCGGGACGAGGGGAAAGGCTCTGAGCCCCCTTTCTCTGCACCTCTCTGTCTTGCTCTGTATTTCTCTGTGCTCATCTCCCTCTGTGCCTCTGGTCTCTGTCTCTCTCTTGATCCCCTGCCTCCGGTTCTCTGTCTGGCCCTGACTGTCTCAACACTTTTTTTTTGTTTCTTCCTATTCCCCCCACCAACACCTCTCCATAGTTCTCAGTGTGTCTCTGTGTGCTTCTGATTTTCTGTCTCTGTTTCTACATGTGTGTCTCTGTGTTTCAGGCTGTTGCTGGTTTCTCTTTTTCTCTGTGCCGGGCTGCTGTCTCTTTCTCTAGTTTCTCTGTCTCACAGATTTTCTTGCTTATCAATGTCTTTGACTTCTGACCTTTCTCAGGCCCTCCCACACCCCCATGCGTTTGCCCAAGCCCTTTCCACGATGGAGAATGCGCTTGCTTTTCTCTCTGCAACCTGGCAAACTCCTATTCGTCCTTCAAAACATCTCAGAGGCCACAGACCACCTCTGGGAGCTTTCCTGACCCCCTGAAACTCGCAAGCGTCGCCCGCCGGCACAAGAGCTTGAGGGACTGGGCAAGTCGCAGCTGATGCGCCCAGATCTGGCCCACGTGTCCGGTCAGGGAAGGGAGGCAAGAAAGCTGGCGCCATCTCTCCCAGGTCGTGTCTCGGGCTCCTTCTCTGGTTTTGACTCCCTCACTCTGGGCCTCTGTCCAGCTTGCTTTTGCTGACTCGTTGTGAGACAGACAGAGTGGAGACGTGAGAGGTGGGCCGTCCGGGGGTCCACTGTCCCCCAGCCCCTCTGCCTGCTCCTCCTTCTGCAGCCCTGTCCTGATTCTCACCCCCTTCAGGGGACTGGAGACCCTGGGGCCCCCGAGTCCTCTCCACCTTCCCTTCCTGATTCCAGTGGTTTTCCTCTTACTCTGCATACATTCTTCTCTTTGAGGAAAATGAGATGTTTTCCCTCATGGAAAAAAAATAATATATATTCCTCATAGCAGAGCAGGAGAGATACAGAAAAGCACACACACAAAGACCATAATCTGTGCCCCTCCCCCTCCCTCTCGCCTAGCGAGGGTGGGGCATGGGTCTGTGTGTCCATCTAGGCCTGTCATCGGTTCTCTGCCCATCGGCCTCTGTGTCTCCTTGTCTCTGTCTCAGAGTGTGTCTGTCCGTCCTCTGGCTCCCTTTCACTGGCTCTCACTGTGGGCCGCTGGCTGTTCACCCTTTCATACGTTCGTGTGTAAAACTCGTATTGAAGATTCGCCCTGGGCCCAGGCCTGCCGGGGCCTGTGGGGTGTGTGAGCGCACGTGCTTGCCTGTGTATCTGTGTCAGGCCTTTTGTGCCGGGTCCGTCTTTCTCAGCCCCTCCCTGCCTCCGTTCTCCGTGGTTTCGCTAGTCTTCTCAACACTGCTGCGTTGCCAGTGCGTGTGGTGTGTGCGGGGTGTGTGCGCGTGCGCGCGCGCGCGAGTGGTGTGCGGGGCACGTGCGTGTCCCTGCTCCCTGCTGCCTCCCAGGCTGTGGCCCCTGCTGCCTTCATTCTCTCCATTCATCCTCTGCTTCTTTCACACCTACCCTCCCACGAAATTCTGACCGGACCATGTGCTGAAGGTGTGTGCACATACACACACACGCGCACGTGTGAGGTCCATCGTCTGCATTTTCTCTCATCTTTCATTTTTCTCTTGTGGGCTCCAAAAAAGCTGTGGTTTGCAGAGAGAAAAAGACTAACAGAGGCAGAAACACAGAGACGGAGATGGGAGCAGCCAGGCAAAGGGGTCTGGGGGGTGCAGGGGATGGGGAGAGGTGGAGCTCTGTCCATCTGTCTGTCGTTCATCCTGTCCTCGCTGTCCCCAGCCCTCCACACCCGAGGGCCTTTCCCACCCACCACCTGGACCTACGTTTCCCTCACATTGTGACCCACGGGGTCCTGGATCTGTGTCTCCCCGCTTAGCTCTGCCTGCGTGTCCGTCTGTCTGTCTTCTGTCTGCTTCTGCATCCCCCATGCCGCCCCCTTGCTGTGGTCTCATTAAGTGTTCATCTCTGTCTTGGTCCCATCCCCCGGGTGGGGTGTGTCTGCGCGTCCACGTGTGTATGGCTGGATCTCTGGGCCACCCACCTCCATGCCTCTGCACTTTTCTTAACATCCTCCTTTCCTTGCTCCTTCTTGCCTGCGTGTGCATCCGTGTACACGCGTGCCTGGGCTGGAACCTCTCGCCCACCCTCTTTCCCTTCCCCGCGACTCCTGGGACTTGGCCTCCGGGGTGAATTTTTGCTCACTCCCCATCCTGGCCCCAGACTTACTCCCGTGCTCCCTCCAGCTTCGGCTTCCAGGCCTCCGTCCAGGACGGTTTCCCTGGCGACCACGCCCTGGTCACCTCATCTTTAAATGCCCCAAACTCAACTCACCTCCTGTCCACTCCCGCCGAGGGCCCCATTGTGACTTCTGTGGGCCCTAGTTAGCTTCGCCTTCGTGAGCCCCTCCCTCCGTAAGAAGTGTTCAAAATTATGTTACAATAACGGCTCCCCCAGGGGGCAGAGCTGGGTGAGCCCTGGGTGCGAGGAGCAGCAGGTGAGGGAGGGGGGCAAAGGACAAAGGCCAGGAGGGGGGAGGTGGCAGAGCCAGGCTGGGATGGCCATCACGTCGTCACATCCTCTCTCCTGGGGCTGTGATCGTGTGTGAGAAAGCCAGACAGGGAGACGGACAGACATCCGGACAGACACTGGGAGAGAGCGAGACAGGCGCATGGACGTCTCCTGCTTTTCCTGGGTTTATCTCCCATCTCGCTCCTTTCCTCCTCTCTCTGGGCTTCCTGCATTTGTCTAGGTGTGCCCGTGCGTGTGCTACGTGTGCGCTGTGTGTGCAGCGTGCGTGCGGCCTGTGTGGGGTAGTGTGGATGGGGTGCGTGTAGCATTTGTGCGGTGCATATGTAGTATAGTGTGTGTATAACATGTGTTGTGTGTGTTGTGTGTGTCAGATATTGTGTGGTGTGTGTGGTACGTATGGTATGTTGTGTGTGTGACGTGTGTGGTGTACATGTGGTGTGTCTGCTGTGTGCGTGGTATAGTATATATTGTGTGGGTGATGTCTTGTGTGTGGTGTGTGTGACATGTGCGTGAGGGGTGCTGTGTGTGGTGTGTATGTGGCGTGTGTGGTGTGTGTGGTACGTGTGTGTGTGGTGTGGGTGAGGTGTGGTGTATGTGTACGTGGTGTGTGAGGGGTGGCGTGTGTGGTACGTGTGTGTGGTGTGTGTGGTACGTGTGTGCGGTGTGCGGTGTGTGTGTGTGTGTGGCATGCGGTCCCCTCCGGACTCCCGCACCGTTGCCCGGCAGGGGCTGGCCCCGAACACTCGGCCGTTCCCGACTCCCGAGCTCACGGGCGCCCCCTCCTAGCCGACCTCTCGCCATTTGTCCTCATTCCGAACCCGGCTCGGCTCGGCTTTCTCTCTCCCAACTCCTCTCTCGGGCCGTGCTTCCGGCCTAGCCTCGTGGGGCCCGTTGGCGCTCGTGTCTGTCTGTCCCCTCGCCCCCCACACGCGCTTTCTCCCCTTCTCCCTTTGTTTTCGGGTCCTTCTTTGTGTGTCTCTGCCTCTGAGCCTCAGCTTAACCCTGTGCGTTCCCGCATTAGGCGGTTTTCCCGCCCAGATGTGACCTCGCACCCTCTTGCCCTCTACTCCCCTCCCCTCTCCGGCTCCATCCGGATTTTTCAGGACACTCTGATGCCCGTCTCTCTCCAACTTCCCCCAGACTCTCTCTTCCTCCTTCCACATTTGCTTTCACTCCGTGCAGGAGCGTACGGTGATCTGCGGCTCCGTCCATCCGTCTGTCTGAGAGCGGTTTCTACGCCCTTCCCCTACCCCCCTGCCCGGGCCCACTGGCGTCTTCCCCTGCACGCTGCTGGGCCACCTCGGCACCGACGCCGGCCTCCCTCTCTCCCCCGCCCTTCTGTGTGAGCTCCTGGGCCCCTCACCCCCGCCCCCCCCAGCCCCTGCACCCCTCAAGGCCCACCCCAGATTCGGCACCATCCCGGTCCCCGCGCCCCACGTGCCTGCTTCACTGTCCCCAACAGGTCACCCTGACCGGGCCATTCCATGCCGGTAGAATGCTCCAGGAGCCCGCCCGCAGCCTCGGGGTCTCCAGCTCCAGGAGCCTATGTTGGGGATTTCCTTCCTGCCCCGCGGGACCCCCTCCTCATTCAGGTCTCTCTGGGAGTCTCTCTCTCTCTCTCCCTTTCCGTGGGAGGGTCTATGCAGCAGTGTTTCTTGGTCACGATACCTTTTTATGTTCCTTTTCATCAGAATTTGTCAGGCTCTGTTCTTACCTGGGCATCGGTGTGCGTGTGTGTGTCCCTTCCTCCCTCCCTGACACATACCTCTTTCCTTCCCTCTCTTATCCTCTTTCTCTCACTAAAAAAAAAAAAAAAAAATGTAACTTTCATACCATAAAATGCACAAATCTTAAGGGGAAAACCTCAGTGAGTGTTACACGTGTCTACGCCTGTGGACACACCTCCCCGACCAGACCCGGACCCCCTCCTCCTGCCCCAAGGGAACCGCCACGGATTACTCTTGTTGCTTTACATCCTGTGTATACGTGTGACATTCTGTCTGTCTCAGAACTTTCTTAGCTGAGTCCCTCCTCTTTGTTCCTGCCTTCAGTCAACAACTGAGTCCCTCCGAACACGGGCTGTGTGTCTAACGCCCTCCCTCCCTCCCGCTCCTTCTGCTTCGTCGCTCAGTCATTATTGAATTCTGCTTCAATTCTGTGTGTCACTGCAGGAGCGTGTGTGTGTGTGTGTGTGTGTGTGTCCGGTCACCCACCACCTCCCCCTCACTCACTGCTTCCCTCACCTCTGCCTCTCTCCTCTCCCGCTCCTGGGGGCTCCATCTAGATTTTTCCAGGTGAGGCTGGCTCTCTTTCTCTCTCCCTCTCCTCCTTTCTTCCCTCGCTGTCCCCGAGGGGTGGGTGAGAGTGGCTGGCGCCTTGCATGTCCACCTCCTGCTGCAGCTCCAGCCCCACCCCTGCTCACTGCCCCTCGCACCTCCCCTGCCCCTTTGCAAAGTCTCTCTGCCCACAATCGATCGGTTGCCATCGGTCTCTAGCCGGGATCTCAGAGCTAAGCCCCTGACCCACACCAGGTCCATCTCTCCCCCTGCAGCCCCCCCTCCTCCAGGCCCCATCCCTCGCCTCCCCTTCCTGTCCCAGGGCTGTCTTCACATCGCATCTCCCTCTCACTCCCTGTCCGGCTGCATTTTGTTCTCAACCTCCGCAACCAGCTGGTGCCGTGACCTCTGCCAGCCGCCAGCAAACCCAGGGACTGACTCTGCAGACCTCGGCAACTCTGCGTCTCCTGAATCCCCCCTACTTTTCAGAAGATGGCAGCTTCTCTTCCCTCTTGTCCCTTCCTGCCTGAGCCTGGTGACCTCACTCACTCTGGGCCTCACCTCTCCCTTTGCATGGCCCACCTCTGTCTGCAGATCTCCCTGCACA
The DNA here is from genome assembly GCA_028646485.1 of Cryptoprocta ferox. Lineage (NCBI taxonomy): Eukaryota > Metazoa > Chordata > Mammalia > Carnivora > Eupleridae > Cryptoprocta > Cryptoprocta ferox. Next base: position 20,825,353 of record CM053576.1, on the reverse strand, counting down.
CCTGCCTCCTGGACGTTCCATTGGCACCACTGCCCACGCAGCACCCAAGTCCACGCCCCGGGCTCGTCCTCACTCCCCCTGCCCCTCCTTACCCACTTCCTGTCCACATGGCCCCCCAGATGGGCCTTGGCCCTTCCTCCCTCTCCATTCTAGCACCTTGCCTTCGCTTGGGCTTTGTTTCCCGCCCCGGGCTATGCTCTGCAGTCCTCACTGGCTTCCCTGTCCCCTGGCATTTTGGCCTCCCAGAGTGGCCCTCCGACATCAGACAAATTTGGTCGTGCATTCAGTCAACAAACAGCGACTGAGCAGCCCCCGTGGGGTAGGCCTTGTACATGACCTGCTACCCGCACGTGGAAGGGAGACCCTGAGCCGAGTGGGCTGGGGTGCGGCATGTGGCCCCGGCTACTCTTCCTCATCTCCATCTTTTCACTTCTACCAACCCCCCTTTCCTTCTGGCTTGCCCTCTGGCTGCCGCGCCCATCTCTCTCCAACGTCAGGTGTGTCTGTCCGTCTGTTCCAGAGTGAGGGTCTTTACATCTCTGTCCACGTCAGGCAGTTTGAGATCTGCCTGTCCCTCTGTCCCTGTGCGCCCGTGTGTGTATCTGGTTTTCCCGTGTGTGTGTGTGTGTGCACATGCGTGTGTGTATTTGGGCATTCTGGTGTCTGTGTGCATGTGTCTGTTTCTCTTCCTGTTGTTTATCTGACAGCCTGTGTGTCCCGACCTGGGTTTCTGATCGTTTCTGTCTACGTGAACGGGAGTGTCGGCTGGTGTCTCTGTGTGTGTCTCACCGTGTAGCAGCGTCTGTCTCTGTCTCTCGTCTTGTGTGTGTGCATGTTGACCAGTCCCGTCGGTGTGCAGAGATGAGGGTGTGTGGGGACGTCTGTCCGTGTGTCAAGGAGGGTCCCTCCCGGCTGTGTCTCCAGGTGTTGTGAGGACTATTGCGTCTCTGGTCCTGTCTCCCCGAGTGTAGGGGTCTGTCTGGCTGACTTTGTCCGGGTGTCCTTCTCTGGCTGGGGGCTGTGGAGCTGGCCGCGGACCCTGCCGCCCCGTCTACCTCCCAACTCTTGCTGCCCCTCCCCTCCCTCTCCCGGGGCTTTGCCGGGATGGCACGTCACCGGCTGTGTCTGGCCGCCTTGCAAGTCTGCAAGCAGGCTGCGTGCGTCACACCTCGTGCCCAGGCCTGGCTGCCACCGCTGTCCCCTTGTGCGTCATCCCAGAGCCCCTGGCGGTGTGGGGGTCTCACCTCACCGCTCAGCTCCCCCCGGCTTCCCCCCGCCCTCTGTCTGAGCCTTTCCTGAGCTTTCTTCTCCTTTCATGCGCAGGCCTCCGTCTGGGTCCGTGCAGCTGTCTGAGGCCCCCGGTCTCACCTCCTGTTAACTTTGTGCCACTGGGCGAGTTTATGGGGGAGATCTTCAGGGTTTACTTACTTACTTTACTCCTTACTCCCCACGGGGAGGGGAGGGGGGGCTGGGGGCCTGACATGCCTCTTCTTTTCCTTCCATCCCCCGTCCTCACTAGGGTCCACCGTCCTTAAGGGCCATGTCTCTGTAGAACCAAGTCGAAAGCACTCACCTACATCTATGTACGCACACGCACACGGGAAGGCCCTTCGGGTCCCCTGCTGTTAACCCCCCTCACCTCCCGCCACTCCCTCTGCTCCAGCAACCTTGCCCTTGTCTTTCCCTAAATATGACATGCTGCTCCCACCTCAGGGCCTTTGCACTTGCTGTCCCTGCTGCCTGGAGGGCTTTCTTGAGATCTGTGTGCTTGCTCACCCCTTCAGCTCTCTGCTCCAAAGCCCCCTCTTTGGAGAGGCCTTCCCTGACCACTTGGTCTCCAACAGCATCGTCCCTTGCTCTCCTTACCCCTACCCTGCTGTATTTGTCCTCAGAGCACAGATCACTCCTGGCTGTCATCCTATATATTGCTATTTTGGCTTACCTACAGTCTCTCATGCCAGTGCGCTGTGTGCCCCAGGAGGGCAGGGACAGTCTGTTTGGTGCTGGGTCTCCAGCACGCAGAAGGCACTCAAGTATGGTGACTGAGTGAACGATCTAATTTCTGAGCCCTGTCTGGCCAGGATGCAGGGAAGTACCTCTTCTTGTTCCCTCATCTCCTAGTTCCATCCCCGCCTTCCCAATCTGCCGCTCCCCCTTGGCTCACTGGTGCCGGCAGCCTTTACTTGGCGGCCCAGACACCTGCCTCCTCCTGGTCTCCCTGTCTCAGGTCTTCCCCATTTTCTTGGCAGGGCAGCACGGATCACACACTCCCACTCGAGCCCACCCCCACCTCCTGGAAGGTCTCCTCCTGCTTTCAAGTCCCTCCCCTGCCTCAACCATAACCCCACCCCTCACCTGCCTTCAAGCCTCTACACCTTTTATTTTTAAATGTTTTTATTTTTGAGAGAGAGACAGAGTGCAAGTGGGGAAGGGGCAGAGAATCTGAAGCAGGCTCCAGGCTCTGGGCTGTCAGCACGGTGCCCAATGTGGAGTCCCATGACCCTGGGATCATGACCTGAGCGCAAATTAAGAGTCAGAGGCTCAGCTCTCTGAGTCACCAGCCCTCCAGAGCCTGAAGCGGGGCTCGAACTCATGAACTACAAGATCATGACCTGAGCCAAAGTCGGATGCTTAACCAACTGAGCCACCCAGGCACCCCTTTTTTTAATGTTTTTATTTATTTTTGACAGTGAGAGAGAGAGAGAGAGAGAGAGTGAGTGGAGAGTGGCAGGGGGTGGAGAGAGGGGGAGAAGTCTCTTCACCTTTGCATGTACTGGTCCCTACACCCAGAAATCCCTTCCCCGAGAGCCTGCTTAGTGAACACCTACTTAAAAAAAAAACATTTTTAAAAATCTTGTTGGAATTCATATGACAAAATTAACCATTTTCGTGAGTGGCTTAGTGGCATTTAATACATCCACAATGTAATTCAACTTCTGTCTAGTTCCAAAACCTTTTTTTTCTATCACTCCCCAATAAAATCCCATACCCGTTAAACAGTTATCCCCTGTTCTGTCTCCCCACTTCCCGTCCCTGGCAACCATGGATGTGCTCTGTGGCCAGTGGGTCATCCATTCTGGATATTTCCTATAAAAAGAGTCATAGGAAATGTGATCTTTAGAGTCTGCCTCCTTTCACGTAGCATTAAGTTTTCAAGGTTTCCCCACGTTGGAGCACACGTATCAAGGCTTCGTTCCCTTTCTGTGGATGAGTAATAGTATCGCACGATACAACTTGCCTATTGTGTCTTTTGAGACCAAAGGGCCCCCATCAAAGGCTGGGCTCTCCCTTCTCTGGCCCTCATGTTCCTGGACTAATCCGGGCTACCTCGGGCTGGCTGCATGCCTTTTCCATCTGCAGCTTCTGGAAGGAAGGGGCTTCCAGAGTGATCCTGCCCCACCGCATCCTGGTCCAGGCTCTGGGTCACCCGCGTCCAGGATGGCACCCCTCCCAGGCGTGTGCAGGTCCTTCTGTGAGGGAGGGTGAGGAAAGGCCGGGGAGACGGAGGGGCCTGGACCCTAGGCCTCCCCTCTCCCCTGCCTTCCCTTCTTCCTCTGAGAGCCTCAGGCCCCCACCGCCTCGCACCCGGTGTGAGCGTGGCTCTGCCCACCTGGCTGGCTGTCACACCTTCTCTGGAGCATCGGCGGGCTTTGTGCCCCTTTCGAGCATCAAATGCTTTTCTCTGTGTGTGTCTGCATCTCACTGTCCACTGGCGCTCGGTCAGCCTGACGACTCATCCGACCGCACACCAACCACACCACACTCTGGCTTCTCTGCTGCAGCCCTGGGAGTCACTGTCAATCTCTCCATGTGTGTGAGACGCACACGCACCCCAGAAGGAGAGAGGGAGTGAGAGAGCCCCCCCCGCCATGGCCCCTCTCTGCGGAGTTCTCACTTTTGTGCTCCGTCTGTGAGTCACCAGCTTTCATCTCTCAGTTCAGTCAACACCCCTCTGCATGCTGCTCACACTCGCTCGCGCGCGCCCGTGTGTGTGTGTGTGTGTGTGTGTGTGTGCATGAGAGAGAGAGAGAGAGAGAGCCTCCCCCCCCCACCCTGACCTCTCTCTGTCTCTAAGGCGGCTCTGCCCTAGCGCGGAGGTCTCTCTCAGCCTCTCTCCATGTGTGACCCCACACATGTCTCTGTCTCTGACTCTCTGGGTCTCTCCTCTCTTCCTCGTCACTAACTTCATCCCTCTCTCCCTCTCTCCCCACTGCGCCTCTCTGGGGCTCTCTCTGCTCCCCTGCTCCCTCCCTCTTCCTCCTCCTCTGGGCTTCCCTCTCCTTCCTCCTTGATTTTTCCAGATGTGCCCATGTTTGACTCTCTCACGCCACGGTCTCCTTCCCTCCTCCTCCCCCAGGCTGTGTCTTCTCCCCTTCCTCCTGACCTCCGGCGCACGCGAGCGTGCGTGTGTGCGTGTGCGTGTGCGTGTCTGTGAGCATGCCTTCACATCCGGGCCTCCTTCCACTCCCTCGACCTGCTCCCAACCTGCTGGGGCTCCCAGGGTGTGCCCGGGAGCCTTGTCTTCCCACCTGTACCCCCAGCTGTCACCTCACCCCTCCCGGGGCGCCGTGCAGAGGGACCCTCACACCCCCATATTTGCCACAAATCTAAACTCACCCTCTTCTTCTGAGACCTGGTCCCCGGGGCTTCCGAGTTGGGGGATCCTCGTCATCCCCCCTCTGCTCCCCGTACCCACAGTAAGCCCTCCCACAGACACCGTCCCTGAGCGGCTCTCAGCCCGCTCTCCCTTCCTCATCAGGTGCCCCTGGGATGCCTCTGCTGGCTCCCCGCTCCTGCTGCCATGAGGAGTCAGAAACGACCCCCACCTCCAGTGCTTACACCCTGCTGGAGGAACAACGCCAACCCCCAGGCCTGGCCTGGCCCTGCAGCCTCCTCCCCATGGTCTGTCTCTGTCTCTGTCAGCTCCCTGTGCCCAGGCTTTGCCCTCTGCCTGGCCAGCCGGCCCCGGTTTGCCCCTCTCCTTCTCCCTCATCTCTTTGGCAAGCTCTTCTTCCTTCCCCAGGGCCCTGCTTTGAGCTCTTGGGCCCTGGGGCCCTTTGGAGGGAGACTCCTCCCCTTCCTGAGCCTCTGGTCACCCCAGGTGTGCCACTCAAGATGGCAGTAGGCCTGAGTAACCAATCCATTCTTAGGAACCTGCACACAGTTGGCAGTCATAAATGCACCACCAGGCTTCTCCAGGAGTTTGTTCTCCCTGTGTGAGTGGGGATGTGTTTGGAGGTTTGGGGCTCAGTACCTCAGTTTCCCTACTTCCCCCTCCTCCCCACTGCCTCCTTGCTCCCCTTCCTCATGTTTTCCCACAGTTCCAGGTGTGTGTGTGTGTGTGTGTGTACACGCGTGTGCACCTGATCACTTCCCCCTGCTCTGCGCGCTAGCGTCATCTCCATTCCCTCTCTGTCCTATTTTTCTTTCTTTTCTTTTTCTTGCAAGGCACATGGTTTTTGCTGATCTCAAAAGTAACACATCCATCTTCATGATACAACGTTTAGAAAATACAGAGAAGCAGTGGGAAAACAATAGAAGTCCCATTTCCCAGGAAGGGGGGGACCCTGGGAGCATATTGCGGAGCAGACCCTAAACCGTGGGGTGCGTGCATGTGCCTCGCACACCCTCTACTGCCCCTCCTCTCTGTCTCACACTCTGTTCCTGCCTGAGGCTCTCACTCCCTGGTCTGTCTCTGAGCCTCCGCTCTGTGCGACTCAGAGCCTGTCCCTCTGTCTCTGGGGGTGTCACCCTGCTCTGCCCTGGGGATTCCCATCCACATTCACCTTCATTCGTTTCTAGAGCTCCTTCTGCAGACTAGGGAGTGTACGTGTGTGGGGTAGCATGCCCCTCCTGTTGTCCACGTCTCACTGAACTTTGGCCCCACTCTGTGAGCTCCTGGGGGGTGCAGGTGGGGGGGTGTCCACATGTCCGTCTCCCTGGATGCCCATCTGCCTGTCTGTCTGCGTGCCACCTCCCTCTCCTGCAACCTTTTGGATTTGCCATCTTTCTTCTGCCCCATCCTGTGTGTGTGTGTGTGTGTGTGTTCATCCGTCTCCGGTCTTCCTTGCTCATCTCTTCTTTCTTCTCTTCTCTACCCTTTTCCTTCCTTGGAGATTTCTGGAATCTCACTCTGGCTGCTCATACTGGAAGTGGAAAGACTGGGGTGTGTGTGTGTCTGTGTGTGGGAGTATGTGTACGTGTGTAGGTGTGTGTGTGGGTGTGTGAGAACTTGTGTGGGGGTGTGGGCACATGAGCGAATGTGTGTGTGTGTGTGTGTGCGTGCGCGCGTGCACGTGCACTTCCTGCCCTCCCCCTCCCCTCGCTGCCTCTGCAGCTTGGAAGCCTTTGTTCCCTCCGTGGACATTTTCTTTCTTTCAGAAATGACATTTATTGTTTTCCTCTGGTTTCAGAGGTAGTACGTGCTCACTGCAGAAAATGGGGAAAATATCAAAAAGAACATGCAGAAGAGTATAAAATAAAAATCCCCTGTAATCCCACTTTCCAGAGAGAAAGAAACCACGACTAATTTGGGGGGGGGTCTTTTTACAATCTTTTCCTGGTGCCTGTGAAGCTTTTCCCTCCGTGTGTGTCTTTCTCTTCACTCTATTTCGTCCCCTTCTCACTCATTTGTTCCTTCAAAAGCATTTGGTGGGGGGCGGGGGGGAGCCCAGCTGAAGGATCGGAATGTCTTTGTCTGGGGAAGGTCTCTCTGTCCTGACAGTCTCCTACATTTTTCCCATCTGTCTCATTTTCTCTGGGAGTTTATCAAGTGCGAGCGCGTGTGTGTACGCGCGCGCGTGTGTGTGTGTGTGTGTGTGTGGTAGGAGAGAGGAAGCTAGACCGAGAGAGTGAGCAGAAAGAATGAGCAGGAAGAAATGAGGTGGGGGAGAGACAGAGAGACCCGAGGTCCCCTCCTTCTCCTTCCTCGTGTCTCTCCTGCCTTCCTTGCCTGCCTGTTTGTTCTCAGGTTCTTTGAGAATGAAGATGAGCTGGAGTTTGGGGGGGTCGGGGAGGACAATGCAGGTGGAAAACTGGGCAGTATTTCTGGCAGGTGTCCTGGCGCCTCGTTTCGCCCTTGTGAGGGCTGGAAGTGGGACGCGGTGCATGGGAGGGGGGCAGTCCGGACCCTCCCAGCCTCTCCGCAGGCCCAGGTGGCCTCCCGCTGAGTAGAGCTATCTCCCTCCAGGTCCCTTGGTCCCCCTGTGGGTCACTCTCCGCCCACCTCTAGGGCCTCCCCTCCATTCCGCTCTGGCTCTGCCCCTCAGGGAACACAGGAGCCAGGCTCCGGACGTGGGTGCTGACACCTGGTTCACATCTCACTTGTGGTCCTCAGGTGAGTGATGCTCAGCGGAGCCTAGGTGTCTCACCAGCAAAATGGGGGTGATCAGAGTTGTGAGGCTCAATGGTGACGGATCGTGTAAAGGATGCTGGTTAGTCCTGGGGCCCCCAAGCTGCCCCTCCCCTCTTCTCTCAGCCCGGGTCACAGCTGCTTCCCTCTGTGGGCCCGTTTCACTTGCCCCTGCCTCCCCCCGCCCCCTCCATACACAGCGTCTCTCCCAGCAACAAACTCTATGCTGGCCCCGGTGTGTGCACACGGTGTGTACCGCCACTGACGTTTCCCTGAGTCCCAGTCCCAGCTCCTTCTCCCGTCCCTGCTTTGGGGACCCCACCGCTCCCTTCTGAGCAGCCACCTGGGGTCTCCCCAGGCCCGCACCAGTCGCATGCCGACAGCACCCAGCGGAGGCCCTTGCTTGACTCTTGCCTTCCAACACCTGCTCTTGAGCTGTCCCGACTTCCTGACTTCCTGCCAATCGTGGCCCCAGAACCCCTCCCTGAGGTGGTCAGAGCCCCACCTCCAACCCCCCGCCCCAGCCTGGACTTTTCCAGGCCCCTTGCTAGCCCGTGGTGACTTTGAGGCCCCCAGGGGGTGGGGCAGGCTCGGTGCAGGGGGGCAGACGTGGGGCTCACAGCCTCTGAGCCTCCTTCTTCATGGGGCGGGGCGGGGGGGACATTCAGGAGGGGCTTAGGGTGTGGGTTCCAGAGCCTGGCAGACTGGAGGTCCCTGCTTCCTGCTGGGACCTTGCCCCTGATGCCTCGGTTTCCTCAAATCCAAGACAGAGGCAGGAGGAAGACTAGAGAATGAGGGGCGCCTGGGTGGCTCAGTCGGTTAAGCGTCCGACTTCGGCTCAGGTCATGATCTCACTGTTCAGAGCTCGAGCCCCACGTTGGGCTCTGTGCTGACACCTGGGAGCCTGGAGCCTGTTTTGGATTCTGTGTGTGCCTCTCTCTCTGCCCCTCCCCTGCTCGTGCTATCTTTCTCTCTCTCTCAAAAATAAATAAACATTAAAAAATTTTTAAAGAAAAAGAATGAAAGCGAGGGCTTAGAAGAGGGCCTGGCATGTGGCCAATGCTCAGTGGGCATTTGCTTCAGTCCCACCGTGGTGGTTCTTGTCACTGTCCCTCTCCTCAGGGACTGGGGCTCCAGATCCGAGACGTCGTGAGTGCTCCCTGACTAGCATTTGAATGAGTGACTCAGAGCAACTTGGAGAGGAGGCCTGACCCAGGCAGGCAGGCAGGCAGACAGATGGACAGAGGCACGCGTGTACATGTGGGGGTGCACACCCCAGACACACAGCGGGGCTGACCCTCCGGTTGGGGGCACGGTGAATTCAACCCCAGAGAAGGCCGTGAGGAAGAGCAAACAAAAGTTGGGGAGTGGGTGGGTGGGAGGAAGACCCTTGGCGTGCAGCCCAGGAGCCCGAAGCTGACTGGGGCTGGAAGGGAACCTGCCCTAACAGAAGGCATTAGGTCTGCGCAAACTGCAACCACAGAGACAGAGAGACAAACGCACAGAGACAGAGGCGGAGGGAAGGAGGGACAAAGAGACTGAGAGGGAGACAGAGGAAGAGAAGGAGAGAACCCTGGGTCTCAGTGACCCAGGGAGAAACAGGGAGACATGTAGAGAGATGTAGCAATCTAGAGACAGACAGAGGGAGAGACAGAAGGACACACAAAGAGTCGGGAGAGAGGGAGAGTGGGTCAGGGAGTAGTGTTGGTGACAGAGGGAGACAGGGAGATGGAGAGCAAGACACACACAGAAGACAGAAACAGGAGTGTGTGTGTGTGTGTGTGTGTGTGTGTGTGTGTGTGTGTGTGGTGAGCATGTGGGCGAAAGGGGGTGGGGGCGTCAGAACTGGACTGGTCCCCAAACAAAGACAGATACTCCGTCAGTCAGCCAGACGTGGGCTGGGGTCTATCCTGTGCCAGAGTAGGGAACCCAGAGATGGCCAGCCCACCCTGGTCCCAGAGGTGATGGCAGCCAGGAGGAATTCTGGGTTTTGCCTGGTGGGCCGCCGGGAGCTAGTGAAGGTTGTGGAGCAAGGGAGTGAAACGGTCACAGCAGTGACGTTTGGTAACATGCCCTCTGGCAGCAATGAAGAGGAAGGGTGGTGAGGGGCTATGAGGGGCTGGACAATGGGGAGGGGGAGGTGGGTCCACCCAGGTGGGGGCTCTTCCAAGGTGTCCAATAGATATTCAGGAATGAGTGCACAAGAGAAACCATGGAGGCCTGTGGGCGGTGGGAATGGCGGGGGGGGAGCCTGGGGACACAGGTGGCCTTCAGCATCACAGGTGCCCACCTTGTAGGCGTTGGCTATGGCTGTCCCGTGGCCTCCTCCCGTCCTCAGCCCATTTCCCCGGCTCCCTCCTTCTGCTCCGTCATGGTGCCCCACCTGTCAGCCCCACGTGGACATCCTGTCTGGGGCTCCCGTGAGCCTCCGGCACCTCCACATGCTGCCATTGCCTTATCCTGTCACACCAATCTATGGCTGACCATTGAATACCTCGGATTTGAACTGCATGGTCCACTTATATGCAGATTTTTTGGGATGAATACACTGCAGTACTGTAAATGTATTTCTCTTCCCTGTGGTTGGTTTTCTTAATAACTTTCCTCCCCTCTCGCTTGCTTTATGGCAAGAATTCAGTATAGAACGCACGGAACTCCAAAATATGTGTTAATGGATGGCTTATGTTATCGGTAAGGATTCAAGTCAACAGTAGGTTATTAGTAGCTAAATTTGGGCGGGGGGCAAAAGTTATACATGATTTTCAGCTGTGTGTGGGTCAGTGCCTTGATCCCTGAGTTGTTCAAGGGTCAGCTGCATTTCTTCCATGCCTGCCTCCCCCACCAGACTGCGGGTGACACCAGGGTCCGGCCTGATGCGCAGTTCCTCTCTGGAGCTCTAACATCGCCCATCCGGCCCAGGCCAGGCCCTTGGGGAAGGGGGTGCTGGACAGTAGCTGGAATAATGAATAAACCTTCCTTCTCCACCTGGCTAACTTGTATGCATCCTTCAAGGCCCAGCTCAGAGGACCCTCCTTCGCTAAAGCCTTTCCTGACCTGCTATTAGGAAGCGGCTCTCTCCCTGAGTTCTCTCATCCGTGTGGCTATCAGAACAAATCTCAAGTCGCATCATTGTTCTCTTGTTGTATGTCTGCGTGCCCCCCCGCCAAAGGCTGCAAGTCCTCAAGGGCAGAGCAAGACAGCCTATAACGACGACAGCTAATTTTCTGGAGTACCTAACTACAGGCCAGAAACTGTCCTAAGCGCCTTACATGTGTTTTTCATTTAATCCTTGCAAAATGATACCTTATTATCCCCATTTTATATAGATGGAGAAACCAAGGCTCAGAGAGGTTAAGGGACTTGTTCCAGATCACACAGCAAGTAAGTGTGGAGGTGGGATTTGCCCAGACTGCCTGGTTCCAGAGACACCTCTTAAGTGATATAAGATGATACGTGTTAAGCATTTTTCTCTCAAAGGGTAAAGGGTCCTGTAGTCCCCTTTCCTGCAGCTCCTATCCCGCTCTGAGCACCTGTGCCCTCACTCTGTACCTCCTCCCTGGGCAGTACCTCCCCTGCCCGCTGTGCTGGACCCCTGATTTCTCCCTGCAGTCTGCAAGGATGGAGACACGTGCCAGCACCCCCCCCCCACTTTGATTCCATGGCCCCCAAACATGTTTTTCTCCTGTTCTCATTAGCACCCACCGTCTGCAGCCAGGAGCCCTGAGTCGATTCTGACTCCTTCAGCTCCTGCCGCCCACAGCCATCTGTCTCTGCTTCCTGCTGACTGACTCTCCCTCTGGGACCTTTCCTGGCCCCCATCTCTGCGCCCACCCCTCCACTTCTTGCTCAAACACCTGTCTCCTTCCCAAGTCCCCTGGTCTATAAACAAAGCCGCCCACATCATGTTCCTCATGGGGCGTCTCGAGAATCAGACGAATTTCGAAAAGCTGTTACGGCAGAGCCAGGCTCAGGATCCGTAGCTGTTATTAAAGATGAAATGGGTAGTTGTTATTAAGGATTTTCTGAATGAATGAATGAATGAACGAATGACCCGGTGGGCGCACCATTTTTCTCTTCCTGGCCCTCCTCTCGGTACCCGCTGCCTCCGCCACCCCTTGGACTGTAAGGCAGTACTTGTTAACATTTTGGAAGGATGGCTACACTTTGAAAAATTCTGGAGCCCTTCAGCCAGCATGCAGATCTCTCCCATCCCAGAAAAGGGTTCCTCCCTTGACCCTATCTTGCCCCCAACTACAGTTCTGTCTCTTCTCAGTAAAGCTTAGGGAAGGAATTGACCCCATTGGCCCATTGCCTCCACCTGCTGCCATCAGCACCCCCACGCAAGGGCATCAGTGTGGCCTCCAAGCCGTGCGTTCAAGGCACACGTACATTTTACTGGAAGTCTGAGGCAGTATTTCAACACTCTTCTCTGCTTCCAGGACACTCAGCTCCATCTCCTCCTGTGCTGCTGTGACTGGCCACCAGAGAAAAGCTGGAGAACCCCTTGTAAGTGCTGATGAAATGTTGCCGAGCTCATGGCTGCCGTTGGTTAGCTCTCTGTCTGTCTCTCCTCACTTCCTTGGGAACCTTGATTCGTCCTGTCCTGTGACTTGAAGCAAGCTCTATGTGGATGACTCTTAGCCAGGGCCTGGACACCAGACTCTCGCGCCCAAATGCCCTCTGGACATGTCCATGTGAAAGCGTATGGGCAACTCAACTTGCACATGCTCCCAGTGAGCCCTGGGCTTGCATCCACCAAGCTTGGCCTCTGCCCTGCCTCCCTCACTTTGGTGACTGGGACAACCACCACCCAAACCCAAGACAGGGGCCCCACTGTTGACAAGCCTCTGCCCCTCATCTGTGTCCCCAGCCCTCCCCATTTCTCCCTCCACCTTTTTCCTGCCCCCTGTTTCAATGATCACTCAAATATTGATGACTGTCTCCTGTCTAACCATGATCTTGAGCCCCAGGCCTGCATGGCCAGCCATCTCCTAGATGCTTCCACCTGAGTGGAAGGTCCCTTGGCACCTGCCATTCTATGTGTCCCAAAGTGGACTCAGCATCTTCCCCCTCACATGCTCCTCCTGCTGGGGTTCCTGGGCTGGTAAATAAGACTTACGATGTGCCTTACTGTGGAGGGTGATACACTCACACCACTCTTGGCTCTGCTTTGCACACTCGGCCAGTATTTCTCATTGGCTGGTGATTTTCCAGTCTCCCACTGTGCCCCCTCAATCACCGAGGATTGTACTTCCTGGTCTATCCTCTATTCCAGGCCTGGGACCATCGTGATGACTTCACACCCACTGAATGGTTTAGCTAACACCATGATCTTGACCTCCCGAGTGCTGACCATTTTGTCCTCCACTGGACCTCAACCATGACCACATCTTTGACCTTGCCACACAATAACAGCTCCAATCTGAAGCCCCAATTTCTAGCCACCCCCCTCCCCAGCCATCATCCACTGTCCCCCTATCTCATTGTCTCATTTCATGGCTTTGTTCTCAACGAGACCTTGGAAGTCAGCCTCCACCCATTCTTTCTTTAACCCCCGCCAATTAGCCTTTCATCCCCACATTGTTACTGACATTGCTCTTGGCAAGGTCACCAGTGTCTCCTGTCTTGTTGGATCTGATGGTCAGTTCTCAGTCCCCACCTTCCTGGTCCTATCAGCGACGTGGCATGTGGTCGAATGCTTCCTCAGTTTCAGAGCATTCACTTTTCTTGGCTTTCATGATATGATGCTCTTCTGATTTTCCTTCTTGGCTCTTTGGCTGGATCCTTCCATGGCCCCCAAACTCCAAATGGTGCCCTTCTCTTCTTCATCTACACACTCTCCTTAGGGGATCTTATCTCATTCAGTGGTTGGACACACTCTCTATTTGCTGATGACTTGAAATCTCTACCTCCCCCTGAACTCCAGACTGTACTGCCCATTCAACATTTCTACTTGATACCCAGAGGCCTCACAAACTTGGTGTGTTCTAAGCTGAAATCAATCATTTTCTGTCCCCCCACAAACCTGCTCCCTCCCCATATTAGTAAACTCTATAAAAGTCATCCTGGAGTCCCTTGTTGCCTTCCTCACCCATACCTATCCATACTCGATACACTGGTAAGTCCTGGTAACTCAACTTCCCAAAGATCCCAAATCCATTCTATTTTCTTCACCCCAGCTTGCTCCATCCTGACTCAGCCCCCATCACTTCTCTGGGACAACAGCCCAGCCTTCTCCCTGGGCTCCCTGCTTCTACTCCTGTGTCCAACTCATTCTCCATCCACAACCAGAAGGATCTTGCAAATCAGATGACCACCACCTGCTTAAAACCCTCCAGTGGTTTTGCATTGTGTTGAACATAAAACCTGAGTTTTGTGCCACCCTCTTCAAAGTCTGACACACTGTGGCCCCTGACCACATCTTCAGCTACACCTCCTGCTGCTGCTCCCTCTTATTCACTCAGTTCCAGCCCCACAGCCTCCCTGATAGCCCTCCAATATGCCAAGTTCATTCCTGTCTCAGGGCCTTAGCCTTGCAGCTCTTTCATCCTGGAAGCCCCTCCTCCCAGAAATTCACAAGGCTGCCTCCTTCTTCCCTGACCCTCTGCTCAGATCCACTTCTTCAGGGAGGCTTTTCCTGATCATCCTTTCTGAAGTACCCCCACCTCCCCCAGGGCTCCATCTCCCCACTCTGCCTTATGCTCCTTCTAATTCTTATCAATATCAGAAATGATCTCCTTAACTTACATGGCTTTTTTTTCTGCCTTCTGTACTGGAAGATCCATTCTGGGAGAGCAGGGGCTGTGAATGCTCTGCTCTCTGCCATAATTTGCTCATTTGACAGTGTCTGGCTCATAGTAGTTGCTCTGTAAACACTTGTGGGTTCTACATGTGAATCTGATTGGTGATCAAGTCATGTCAAGTCTGTTCCTTGACAGTTCTCACCTCTGCACCCTTCGCCCTAGCCCTCTGCCTTCCCACTTTGCTCTACTGTGCTTTCTTCTCCATTCTCTCCTAGTTTCTGAGTTCTCCCTCTGAACCCTCACAGATGTGGTCGTCCCCTTTTGTGTGGATCATCGTGTGTGTGTGTGTGTGTGTGTGTGTGTGTGTGTGGAGTGTGTGCGTGTGAATGTGAATTCATACCCACAGCTGTGTGTGTGCATCCGTGTCTGTCTCATTACTAGTTATATTTCTGTTTCTCTCACTTACTGGGTTTGATCAAATTTCTGATTTGCTTCATTCATTCATTCATTCCTTTGTCAATTTATTACTTTATGAAGTTATTCTATCTTTAAATACCTGTGATAGATGCTATGTTAGATTGTGTGTGTGTGCTGTATGTGTGGACATATGTGAGTCACTCATATTCTGGGCCCTTTATCAGGTTTGTTCTCATCTCTAGATTACTCCATCCATCCATCCACCTACCTATCCATCCAGCTATCCATTCATTCATCCATCCATCATCTGACAAATGGCAGATTCTGTGCCAGTGAGTGAGAATGTGAGTACTTGTATACAGTGTGCCTGTTTCTGGGTCCCTGCTGTTTGTCTGAGGGTCTCTTTCTCCTTCCTCACTGCCTTTGGGCAAAGCCACGTTTCCTTTATTTCTATAGAGGAGCCTTGGTGAATGTTTGCACTGAGCCTGTGAGCATTACTGCTGTGTGTGTGTGTGCACATACTCACGCTGGCTGACCTTCCCTCTCAGCTCTCTCTCTCTCTCTGGGGCTTGTGGAATTATGTTCTTTCTTTGTGACTTGGGGTGTGTGTGTTTGTGTGTGTGTCTGAACACCTGTCAGTCTCTCACATCTTTCCCTCTGGGGTTTAGGCTGAGTTGGTTCTCAGTCTCTGGGTCACTGTCATTCACACTCTGTCCATTTATTTGTTGATTCATCCACAAGAGGTTTATTAAACACCTGCTTCATGCCAAGACCTGGGCCAGCCCGTGGTGTATTTGTGTGCTGTGTAAGTGCGTGGCTGTCTGCTGTCCACCACCTGTCTCCTTCTCTCCTCTCCATCCACCTGCCTTCACACTCTGGGACCCCCAGTGTGTGCCCTGGACCCACTCTCCTCCTGCACATGCTCATCCTGCCCTCAATGCTGACAGCCCTGTGGGCCACACAACCTTTTTGTTCTTAAGCTGAAAACTCGAAGCCAATCCCCAGCTGGCCTTGGTACTTCAAACTCAGCATATGACAAGCTCACCACATCATTTCTGCACCTCTAATGGGTTTCTCTCCCTGTTCTCATTAGCGCTGTCATTGCCTGCCTGGGTCCATAGCCAGGAGCCCCGAATCATCTGAGTCCTCACTCTCCTGCCGCCCACAGCCCATCTGTTCTCTTTCCTGTAGAATCTTTCTCCAAAAGCTTCTCTGCACCCCCCACCTCCCACTGTCTAATCAGCCCCTGTCTCAGCTTGGGCCCAGGAAACTGAAGCCTGGACCACTGCATCTATCCACCCACCCATCCATCCATCCATCTATCTACTTATCCATCCATCCAACCATCCATCCACCCACCCAGCAAGCTTGCCCCAAACATCTACTGGGTCTCTGCTGAGGACAAAGTTCCCAAAGCCATGTCCTACAGGAGCTCAGCGTTTAGAGACAAGACAGACCAATTATCACTGCATTACAGGATGTGTGATAGGGGCTGTCCCAAGACTTTATGTCACTGTGGTCACTACCCTGCGTATGGGGGAGGGGTGACATCTGTCTTATTTGCTTTGGCCACATTTTCAGACCTTCTTCCTCCTTCCAAATCTCTAGAATTGGTGTCCCTCAGGACTGCAGTCTCTGCTCTTCTTCCATGAGCTCTCCTACACCATGTTGTCCATGCTCAGGGCTCCAGAGACCCCCCTCCATGCAGAAGCTCCCTCATGTAAATCTACTGACCCTTCCCCCAGCCCCACTCAGATGCCCCAGCAATACCACAGACTTATCAAGACAATCGAACTCCTCATCATCCCTACCCTCATCCATTGTGCTTACTCCCCATCTCCAAAATCAGAAATCCAGACATCACCTTCTTTTTTCCTTTGCCCTCCATCTCCAATTTAACTCCATTTATTTTTCTGATTCCTCCTCCAACATCTCTCTCCAGTCTTCCACCTTGTTTCTCCCCATCTTCATGGCCAACATGGTTGCCCTGGCCATGGCTATCCTCTCCCTTCTTTCCAGACGCCTCTCATCTGAGGAACATTCTCACTTCTCTCTACCTAGGGAGAAACAGTCCATCTCTCCCTGTCTCACTCTTGTCCACTCTCTTCTTCTATCTTCAGAAGATAAATCTTGGCTTTACCTTTGATGCCTCCACTTCCTCTGTACCCACCATGATGCTTGAGCAAAGCCCTGTACCAACCTCCTATTTGCCAGGTCCACAGTCTCTTTTCCCTTGATTGTTTCCTGTGATTACTTATCATGATGGAGAGAACTCCATGGATGTCCCTTAGGCTCCTTCTTATTGTCAGCAAGTACAATAGCCTCTTTTCCTTCCCCTTCCAAACCCATCTTTCAAGAATAAGGCCCTGTGTCCTTTCTGATGAAGCTCCAGATGGCCTTTCTCCCTATATCCTATCACATCCCCATCATATCACAGGAGCTCTTCCCCAGTAATAACCAGGTACCAGATGAACCCTGCATCTGATTTCTTCTTTGGATGTTAGCACGGGGTGGGAGAGGGCAGCTAGGGAATATTGGAGCTGGGTGGGAAGGAGGGTTGGACAGACAGATGCACAGACAGATGCAAGGTGGATTTTTCTTCCTCCTTGTTATTTACCAGTGGTCCCTTTCTCCCCTTTCTGCCACCCCATTCTCTATTTTTTAAATAAAAATTACTTTCCAGTCTCACCAGTGATATACAAGTGCATTGTCTTCTTGGAAGATTAAAACAATTACCTGTGAAACGGAAGTCTTTTCCACTGTCTCCCTCATCCTCCATCCTGGTCCCCAATCCCTTTCCCATGTGGAAACTAGAGTTATCAAACAAGTGGGGAAAAATTAATCACACACCCATGTGCATGTGCACATATGCATACGCGTGCATACACACACACACACATACACACACACTCCTAAAAAGCAGCTAAAATCATACTCAGTGGTGAAGGACTGCCTTCCCCCCAAGATCGAGAACAAGGCAAGGATATTGTTTTCACCATTTCTATTCAACTTCACACTGGAAGTCCTAGCCAGTGCAATATAGCAGGAAAAAGAAGTAAAAGAACATACAGACTGGCAAGGAAGAAACAAAACTGTCTCTATTAGCGGATGGCATTTTTGTTTACAGAGAGATTTCTAAAGAATCTTCAAAAAAGCTCCTAAAACTATTAGGTGAATTTACAAGGTCATGAGATACAAAATCAATACACAAAAGTCAATGAATAATTGGAAATGGAAGCAAATATATTCCTTTAGGAAATACCGAGTATGGTTTGGTAAAGAGTATTTAGAACACTGTTGTCCTTGTTTTTAAAAGAAATTGCCTCATCCTGTGAGTATTAATCTCCGGTGAGCAAAAGCTCACCTAGCAAAAGCTACACTCAGTAGCTCACGGAGGGCCCCCTTTCCCCTCTAAGAACATGTACTGCAGTCAGTTCTTCCCCTCTGCGACAGGATTTCAGAGAAGGGCCACACCAGAGTTTACTTAGCCCTTCCTTCAACGATGGATGTTATGCTTGTTTCTTTCTTGTTTCAGTATGAAATGCTTTTTCACCGTTACAGATAAGGCTGTCCTGAACACACGCACGTCTCCTTCTAGCTCCCTCTTGTCTAGGATCTAGGGGGCCTCCAACCTGTATGTTCACCTGCGTCGTGGGGCCTCCGAGAGCTCTCTATCTCCTTCCCTGCATCACTCCCTCCTTTCCTGCCTCATCTTCCCCACGTCTGCTTGGACTTGGCTCTAGCTCTTGAGCCTTTGTGTGTCTGTGTATGTGTGCTGCCTCTTCCCCACGCTGGATGGGGGTCAGTAAGGGTCCCAGCAGGAAAGCAAAGCCTGAGAAAGGCCCCCGGGAGGGGAAAGCTCTTCAAACTATCCTAATTTGAGAGTGACATTGATTTCCTGACGGATGTGATTCTAGCTCCTGGGTGTGTGTGTGGGGTGGGGGGAGAGTCCCTCATCCTCCCCTCCATCTGCACGTCCCCCCAGCCACCACACACCCGCCCACAAGGACACACCCAGCCTGTTCCAGGAGCAAGGCGTAGGCTCGGCACGTGCGTGGTAGAGTGTGTGCCCGTGCACCTGCCTGTGTCTCTGGCTGCCTGTCAGTCCCCGAAGGTCTCCTCCCTTCTTTGTTGTGTTCTAACTTTTCATCGGGCACATGGGCCTCACTCCTTTGCCTCCGTTCGCCTCTCTCTTGCTCAGCCATGCTCCTTCCTACTCTCCTGAGAAGCATCACTCAGTTCTGCTCTGAGTTTGTATGTCATTCCTGCAGCGTGCATGTGTGCACGCGTGCTCTGCTCATCCCCTCAGCTTTGTCTCTTTTTCTCAAGCCTGTAAACCTTTGTGCGTTTTCCACGCCTTCCCAGGGACGCATACACATGTCCACATGTTTGGGTCGTGCTTCTCTGAGGCGGGGTTGCCACAGGGTTCCATCTCTTGTATTCTCAGTGACTCTTCATCCATCTACCTGTCCATTTATCCAAAACGTATTTGTTAGGCTGCACACTAGGGTCTGTCTGTCCTTGCTCTCTTTCTTCCCTGACTCCTCCTGCTTCACACATCCTCGTGTCCTGGTGCCCCCAGGTCCCTGTCCTGGATACTTCTCCTATCTCACCTCCTCCCTGGATGAGATCAGAGTCCTTTGCCAGACACCCCTGTGTCCCCCTGCCACCCAGGACCTGTCCCCACCTGCCATGGATGTTGGGCCCCCACCCTCAAACCCAGCACATCCTCTTCCCAGGCCCACACGTGTTTCTTCCCGGCTCTCATTAGTGCCGCCACCTGGGGCTTCACAGCCAGGTGTCTTGGTATTCTCTGACACTGTCCACCCCCTCACTCACCCCTCTGTCCTGTCGACTCTCCCTCTGAGGGGCTTCCGTCATCAGCGTTGTGATGCCCATCTGTCCATCCCCCACCCATCCACCTACTTATCCATCCATCCATTCATGCATCCACCAACAAGCTTGCCCCAAGTGTCCCCTGGGTCTCTACTGAGGACAAAAGCCCCTAAACCCCAGCCCTCGTCCTTCGGGAGCTGCACTACAAGATGGGTGTTAGGGGCGTTCCAAGACCTTACATCACTCTGAGCATCACTGTGTGTGTGTGTCTGTCTCTGTCTGTCTGTCTGTCTGTCTGTCCTGGCCACTTCTCCAGACCCTTTCCCCTCCTGGTTTCCAGTGTTGATGCTCCCACATATGCACTCCCTCCTTCTGCTTCTCTCCCTCCAACTTTTCTGGATTTGGCCTCCTTTCCTGGGGGTTCAAAAGTCCCTTCCACAAGCTGCTGCCTCCCCTCAGTCCCCCAAACCCAGGCTCTTCCACGCAAGCTCCAGACTCCCGTGTCTGCTGCTCCCTCCTGGGCTCCACTTGGCAGTCCTACCAGCACCACGGGCTCCCCAAGCAAGGGCCAAACGCTTCATCCTCTGACCAGAGCCACCCCCACTTCAGAGCCAGAATTCTGGCCACCCCTCTGCGCTCACTGCCCCCACCTCTAATCTGCCCTCCATTCTTCATGATTCTTTCCCCACAGGCTTCCCCCCAGGTCCCCTGGCTCTTCCCCATCCTCACGGCCAGTGTCCTTGCCCTGGCAATGGCTGTCCTCTCTCCTCTTCCCGTGTCCTCACGACAGGTAGATTCTCTCCTCCCACCTGAGAAGTGACGTTCCTCTCTCCCTCCTGGCCTCTCTCTCCTTCTGTCTACAGACAGCTGAAGAGGGAACTGTAGGTACTGGTCATTTCTCCCTCTTTCCCTCCAATACACCTTCTGTGGTCAAGGACACCCCCAAGTCCCCTGCTACAGCTCGGCAAGACCCCCCACCTGCTTGTTGGCAAATGTGGCCAGCCCACTTCACTCCTCACTCCCTCTGTGCCCCTGGGGACCCCTGTGCTGTGGACACTGAAGCTGTGGACACGTCCTCCCACCTTTCAGGACGTGCTCCCCCTCTTTCCTTGGGAGGGTTTTCTTTCGCCAGCCTCTATGGAGAGTCTGAGCTCCCCAGGGCCCTGTCCTGGCTCCCATCTCCCCCCGGCCCCCCAGTCTTACCTCTGCTGCGCTCAGCTCTGGCCCTGGCTTGGGCTGTTCCACATCTGCATGAGGGAGGCTCACTTTGGGGTGGCCGCCAGGGGCCCCTCTCCTTCTCCCAACTCCCCAACATGTGCAGAAAAAAGGGCTTAGGTCCGGGTGCTTCCCAGAGACGCCCCTTTGATCCCTCCTTGAGGCCCTACTGGACCCAGTGAGTGACCCCTGGGAGCACCAAACCCTGAACGTGCCTTTGTCTCCCTTCCCCCCAGGCTCCTTGGGGCCTGGACCTGCTTTCCCTTGGGGTCTGCACTGGAGGGAGGGTGGGCAGGAGGTGTCTGGGGACCCCTTCTGCTCTACCCCCTTGTTTCTCTCCCCTTCTTGCTTCGTCTCTCCTTTCTGAAAATAATTTTCAATTCCACAAGTGATAGAAGGACTTTTTGTATTTGTAAAAAAAATTAAGGCCTTGAGTATATAACTGGTCTCCTTTGACCCCCGTTCCCATCCTAGCCTCACGGGTCCCAGCAGGGAGCAGATGTCTCCTGGAATGATTTCAGGAGTGTATGTTCACAGAGGTACTGGGGTGTGGGCGGGGGCAACCATGAGGGGCGGTGCTCAAGCCCGGGGGCAGTGGCAGTGAGCGGTCATTACCACTGGGAGAAGTTTCCAGAACTGCGTAGAGAGGGCTGCCTTGAGAGGAGAGGAACACGGGAGCTTGAGCTCCAGGCCACCTAACACGCTGACCTCTCTCCTCTCTCCCCCGAATCTCCTGCTGGGTCCAGAAAGGCCAGCGGGAAGCCAGGGCTCAGGCCTCCACCTCAGCCTCTTGGGGGCCCAGAGCAGGGAGGGGGAGGGTGGAGCTGCAGGGCCAGTGGGAGCGAGCAGCCCCCTGTGTCACCGTGGGGTCTTCCTCAGGCCTTCTCCTCACCCCATGGGTTGCCCTGTTCATCTCTCCGCCACAAACACACCTAAGCGTCTCATGGGGGCCCCTCAAGCAAGGACCCGCTGGGCTGTACCTTCAGGGGGCTGTGTGCACCTCCACCCCCTGCTCCCCTCGGACCTCAACGTATCCCCCTCCTGTCTCTGCCTCTAGCTTCCCTCCCTCAGCCTTGCCTCTTCCCACTCTCTGGAGGAGCCTTATTGAATTGTACTCTGTGTGTCGTTCTTGCTCTGTGTGTGTGTGTGTGTGTGTGTGTGTGTGTATAAACTTGTGTGTTCGTGATTAAAGTAGGCTCCCACTTTTTCTGTTCTGCTTCATCTGTCTGTCTGTTCATCGTCCTTCCATCCTTCTATCCCTTCACCCACACATCCCTCTATAGAGTATGTGGAGGGCTCTGGGCCAGGATGTGTCTTCCGACCTGTTTCTCTTCTTGTTCCTAACTATGCTGCCTCCTCCACCCGCCTCACACTGGGGGGGCCTTAGGTCCTTTCCTGTGTACCCCCCCCCCGCTTCCTGGGCACATGTTCTCTGAACCGCCTTGCTTATGCTGTCCCTGGCCTCCTACTGTGCTCCTGGAGACCCGATCCTCTCTCAGCCAACACTGGCCGGGTCCCTCCCCAGGTGTCTTGAATTCAGAGCATCACCACATTGTCTTTGGCCCCCAGATGGGTGTCTCTTTCTGTTCTTACTGGTGCTGAATGTCACACCCCTCCTTGGAGCCCAGCATCACCTCTGACTCCCTGTCCTACCACTCATGACCCATCTATTCCCGCTTCTTGCCAAGCGACCCTCAAAGAGACTCGTCAGGATGCCTCACTCCTCAGCCCTGCCTCAGCCAGGACCCAGGGTCTTGCATCTGGATGACATCCACCCACCCATCCACCCACCCATCCAGTAGACATCCAACAAATGCAGGTGGAACACCTACTATGTGCTCTGCTGAGGGCAAGGAGCCCAACATCCCAAGTTGTGTCCTGAAGAAACTAAGCATGAGAAGATGAGGGCGATGAAGGCTCCCCAGGTTGTGGTCTCTGAGCATCACACTCCGGGTGTGTGGGTGTGTGTGTGCGCGCGCGCGCGCGCGCTCACGCTCGCGTGTGCGTGTGCGTTAGTCAGGACCCCAACAAGAAAGAGCCAGAACATTCAAATTAGGAACATTTGAGAAGCGTTTTTCCACAAAGGTACTATATTGCAAGGTGTGGAGTAGAAAAACTATATTGCAAGGTGAGGGGCTTTGCAGAAACCGGGGGCTAATAGTGGTGAGGCTGAGACCACCTCTACTACTTAGGAGATGAGGGGTGGGAGTCATTACCAGAACCTGGAGTCCCAGAGAGGCTCTGCCGTGAGAAGGGCTGTGACGCTCAGGCGAAGGCCCATCCAGCCAGGGTGAACTCGCGGGAGTCACTCTCCTTCCCCGCCTGTCTCCTGCCAGGGCCTCCCTTTGGCCAAACCCAACCGGAAGCCAGACAGGGAGCCTATGCATGGGGGTCTGCACAGTCAGCCCCTTGGAGCAGAGAAGTGTGGAGGGAGAACCAGAGGAGCAAGCAGAAGACATCTAGAACATTCTTTGCCTGGGCCCTCTATCGGGTTTTGTTTCCAGCTCTGTGTTACTTTTATCTGTCTATCCATCAAACCCCTTCCGCACATCCATCCGTCTGTCCACCCATCCAGCAAACTGCACAAGCCTCTCCCAGGTGCCCTGTGTGGGACGGGCACCTGCTGGGTGGTGTGCGCACACACGTGAGCCTGTGCCTGGGTCTCTGGCTGCCCTCCACCTGTCTGCCCGTGGGCCCTGCCACCCCCACTGCTTTTCGACTTTCTTATTGACCTATAATCCCCCTCGTCATCCTGTATCTGATTGTGTCTGGCTCATCTCTGCTCTTTCCTTCTCTCCAGAGGAGAGTTATTGAATTTTGCTGTGAGGCTGTGCGTCATTCCTGCTGTGTATTTGCGAGTGTGTGTGTGTGTGTGTGTGTGTGTGTGTGTGTGTGTGTGTGCTTGGGCTGTCTGCCCTTCCCCCGCAGCTCTCTCTTTTGTGGGGGCTTGCAGAGTTTTATTCTAAAGCCCTGAAATTCTCTTTTATTCCCCTGATCCTGGTTCCCACAGGTTTTTCCCCATGGGACATCTCAGGAAGGTGACCAGCAAAGAGGTCACACATGAGTCTTTCTCTTTCTGGTTCTGTTAACTGAATTTATTCTTATTCCCTGAGTTCTTCATCCATTCTTCATTCACTCTCCATCCATCCACCCATCCACCCACCCATCCATCCATCTACCCATCCATTCATCCATCCACAGACCACCCATCCACCCATCCACCCACCCACCCATCCATCCATCCACAGACCATCCATCCACTCATCCATCCATCCACCCACCCACCCATCCACCCACCCACCCATCCATCCATCCATCCACCCATCCACCCACCCACCTATCCATCCACCCATCCACCCACCCATCCATCCACCCATCCATCCATCCATCCACCCGCCCATCCATCCTTCCATCCATCCACCCATCCATCCATCCACCCACCCACCCATCCATCCATCCACAGACCATCCATCCACTCATCCATCCATCCATCCACCCACCCATCCATCCATCCATCCATCCACAGACCATCCATCCACTCATCCATCCATCCATCCACCCACCCATCCATCCTTCCATCCATCCACCCATCCATCCATCCACCCACCCATCATCCACAAACAGCAGCTCCTGAGTACCAGGACCCATGTCTTTTCATTGTTACATCTCACCATGTGAACATATGTGATTCATGTCTTTTCCTCTAAGGCTTGACTAGAGTCGGCTCCCACCTCCATCACTCTCCTTCCCTGTTTCTCTGCCTGCTCTTCTGCATGTCCATAAACTGCTTAATTAGTTCAGTGTCTGTCTGTCCTGTCTCCTCCTCTCCTTCCCCAACTCTCTTCCTTCTGTTCTCATACCTCAGACGCCCCATGGCCCCATCCCAGTTTCTCTGCTCACCATACACACATTCCCTGATGCACGTGTCCACTGTCCTCTGTGCTGATCCCGCTGCTGTCACTGTGCCTCCTGTCACCCAGATCCTCTCTCTTTTTCCTCCAGTCCCAGTCCGGAGCTTGAAGCTGCCCTCACCCAGCTCTTCAACCCTCTTGCACTGTTTCTATACCCGCTGGGTGTCTTTCTGTCCCCATTCTCCTCAGCGCTGGCATCGCCGGCGCCCAGGGCTCTGTAGCAAGGAGCCCTTAGTCATCTCTGACTGTGCCGACTCCTGCCTGCATGGCTCATCTGTCCCCGCTTCCTCCAACGCACAGGTCAAGACTCTCTCCAGCCCTTCCTTCCGCCCCTGCTTCAGCTCAGATATAACAATCGTATGCTCGAACCAAATATTCCCATCCACCTATCTGTCTGTCCATCCAACAAGCATGCATTGATCACCTACTGGGTTCCCTGTTGGAGGCACAGACCCCACAGCGCAGGCTACATCCTGGTGGAGCTGAGTCCCTAGTGAAGCAGTTAAAGAGAAGATGAGGGTAAGTCTATCCCATGTTTTTATTTTCCTCTGAGCATCAGTGTGTATGTGAAAGAGAGAGACGCCCCTATGTTTCTAGGCCCCTCTGCTGAAGCACAATGCATCTTACCAGGCACCCCACTGAGGGTCCACCAGCATCATAGATTCACCAAATCCATGACTGGCTCTGTGTCCCCTCCCCCACTTCCCAAATCCAAGGCTGAAAACATAGATTAGCCCTCTTTCCTCTGCCTACCTTCCATTTCCCACCTATGGCTGATTCTTCCCCTAAAGTCTTACCTTCTCCATCCTCCCAGTCAATGCGGTTACCCTGGCAATGGCTGTCCCCTCCTTTCTCTCTTCCCTGGGCTCTGTCGGCAGGTGGACATGCTCGCCTCTCTCCTATCTGAAGAGAGGAGTTCTCTTTTGACCTTTAGTTCCTGTCTCCCTCCTGTCCTGTCTCTTTCCATCCCCAGGATGGCTGGGGAGGGACTCAGCACTGGCAGGGTCTACCCACCCCTACCCCAACCCATCACCTTATGTAGATTTCCATGGCAGCCATCTGTGCCCACCAGGGCAGCTGGATGAAGCTTCCAGACCTCACGGCCCATTTTCCTCTCACATCTCTTATCCCTGGCCTCTGATGCCGGGGGTCTCTCCTGGTAACCGGACTTCCTTTACTTCCTCGACTCCCATTTCTTGGGACATCTCTCTGTCTCCTTTGTTTCCATCTTGTTGGGGCTCCCTCCTCCCTCCCTCTTCCTGCTGCTCTCTCTGCTACCCCATGTGGTCTCCCTCCAGGGCCTGGGTAACCAGCCTCATTCTGACCCCACACGGCCCCTCCCTGTCCCCATTACGGCTCTGCCAAGCAGGGCCGTGCTCCAGGAAGCCCCCATCCTCCTAAAGAAATCTTTGCCAACCTCTCCCTGGGGGCTCCACCACATGGGGCTGAGGGTTCCCCACCCGGAGCTCCTCACCCCCCCCCCCCCAGCCTGTGGGCTCGGTGAGGTCAAGGTCTGCACCCGATTTCTCTCTACTTCTCAGCACAGAGGATTGGGTTGGAGAGCACTTGTGGCTGAGGGGAGGATGGACCGACAGACAGAGGGAAGGACTGGAGACCTCTTCCTTCTCCTCTTCAGTCTCATTCTCCCTCCCTTTTCCCCTCCAATGTTCTCCCTCTCCTGATTTTAAAAAAATGGTTTAAAATTATACATGTGATACACGAGGACATTCTTTTTGCAAAAACTTCCAGCATGACAGAAAAGACTCATGTCTTTGCCCTTCCCCCATCCTCTTCCCACCCCCTCCCCCACCCAGGGGACGACTGTCACCAGCTCTGCGTGAACCCGTCCACACCACACACACCTTCTCACCTAGAGAAATAGAGTTGCTTTTTGAGGGGTTGGGGGATTTATTTTAAAATGTATATGTCGTTTGCTATGCCCAGGTTTTGGCAACAGGCATTTTTGCGCCAGTGGTGAGTGTTAGAGCTCTTCCTGGGAGCACGTCCACACGTGGCCATGTCCAGTCACGGGCATCTCTGCCCAACTCTGTCCAGCGAGGGGGCGTGGGTAGCTTGAATTGGCCTTGGTGTAGTGTTTCTGCCACAGACGTAGGCGAAAGCTATAAAGTGGGATTTTTTTTCCCCCACAGAGAGCCAGGTTGCCAGCACACTGCACGATGCACCCTGCGTTACAAATCTGCTCCTGAGAACATTTCCAGAGAATTCAGTGGGGGGTCCTCCTGCAGTTGGGCACATAGACTATGTTCTCTTCCTCACGATGACAGATAAAGTTGCCTCAAACATCCGTGAGGCCTCCCCTTCTTCCTTTTTCTCTTCTGAATTCTGGGGAGGCCTGCAGAATGTGTCCAGGGTGTGTGGGTTCTCTTCTGTCTGTCCGTGGGTTTGAGCATCCACAGGGCTGCCTCTCCAGTGAGTGCTGCCTGCTTCCTCCCTTCATTCTGCCTCATTTCCTCCCTCCTTTCTCCTTCTCTCCAGAGTTGGCCCTTGCCCCCAGGGTCACAATGGGTGGTGACACGTGGACAGGCTGTGGACATGCGGGCAGGGTGCCAGGCTCGGAGGCTCTTTATCGGGTTTCTTCCTCCCACGCCTCCCTCCTGGCTCGCTCATCTGCCGTGTGTCTGTGTGCGCGCGCGTGTCTCATCTCTGCATCCGCCTGTCTCTGTCTCCCCGAGGGCACCTCCTCCCCCTCTTTGTTTTATTTTTTAACTTTATTATTGATGTACCCCCCCTCCCCCGCCTCTGTCTTCATCTCGCTCCGCCGCGCTAGCTCCCGCTCTCCGGAGGGGCTTTATTGAATTTTGCTTCGAGTCTGTGCGTCATTCCCGCTCGGCGCGTATGTGTGCGCCTGTGAGTGTGCGCGCGTGCCTCCAACTTTCCCCTCCAGCTCCCTCCTTCTCTTTCTGGGGCCGGTGGAGTTTTGCTCTTTCTCTATGGTTCTCCGTGTGTGCATGTGCACATGTGCGTGAGTCTTGGCCCTCGGAGGCGTGGTCCGGGCTGGTTCACACCCTCTCCATCACTGTCCGGACACCTCACCTGTCGGGTCCTCCATTCCTCTGGCCGCAGAATGCCTGGTGGGCATTGGACAAGGGTCTGTCTGTCCTGTCTCTCCTCCTCTCCCTCCCTGATGCCCCTCCTCTTATGCCGTGTCTGCTTCCTGCGCAAACTTACCTACAGCGCCCTGCGAGGGCACCTCATCTCCGCCTGCACCCTAGAATTGCCCACCCCCGTTCTGTCTCAAACCGCAGCCTGGAGCCAGTGTTGACTGGCCCCCTTCACAGGTGCCTCAGACTCATCTGGTTGTCCCCACGCCCCCATCGGCCGCTTTCCTCTTCTCATTAATGCAGAATGTCACTTTCCAGTGCGGTCCGCAGCCAGGAGCCCTCAGTTGTTTCTGACTACTCCCATTCTGCCTGCCTCCGAGGGTGGCTCCCTTCCCTCCGGGGCATCTATCACCATCGTTGTCCTTCTTGGACATAGAGAGCCTGAACTGGGACCTACACATCCGTGTACCGGAGCAGGGGCGTAGCCCCCAGGGGCTCTCCTCCTGGCCCTTCTGCAATGGTTCTCTCTACCACCCTCCCACTGCCCGGCTCCCCATGCTTGGTGTAAGTGGACCGAGTTGCAGGCACCCTCTCGACTCTTTCCAGCCACATCCAGTCCCACCACAGTGCTGTCAGCTCCCCACCATGACAACTGGGGACCCAGACCACCACCCTCTTATCTGATGTCAGTCCCCAGTTTTGCCCCCTCCCATCCACCTCTGGTGTTGCTGCCCAGGCCACCTTTCCAGGTCTCCCTGCCTGGCCGGCCCCCCCGATGCCCTCCAGGGAAAGTTATTGTTCCGTATTCCCTCTGGATCTGATCCTTACACCGTCTCAGCATTATGTCTGTGTGTCCCATCCTGATCACACCTGCGGTTCCTCCTTGTCTTTCTTCTCATCCAATTCTCATCTGCTGGGTGACTTCACACCCACTCTCCCTCCCGACCATTCCCCTACCGTGGACACTGAGCCATGTGTCAGGGCCGGGGTGGCTCACACGGGTGGGTCTGTGTATGTGCCCCTCCCCATGGCTGTATCAGTGTCTCTGCCCATCTGGGTGTCTGTCCCTCTGAGCCCCCTTTCTCCTCCTCCCCTCCTCTTGCTTTCTCTGCATCTCGCTCAGCCATGCTTCTTCCTGCTCTCCAGAGGAGCGCTATTGAATTTGCTGTGTGTGTGTCATTCCCGCTGTGTGTGTCATTTTGTGTGTGTGTGTGTGTGTGTGTGTGTGCGTGTGCGCACACACGCATGGACGTGCCTCCTGACCTTCCCCTCACTCCTTTTCTCTTTCTGGGGCTTGTGGACTTTTCTCTCGCTCTCTCTGTGCCCTACTGGGCATGTGCCTGGGTGTGTATGCACATGGGCACGTGCAGGTGGGCCGTGTCTCTCCCAGGCATGGCCGGGGCTGGCTCCTGCTTTCTCTGCCACTCCCACCCTCATGGACTCTTCCTCTGTCTGCCCATCCACCCATCTGTCCACAGCATGCTGAGTGAGCCCGGGGCAGCGTCTGTCTGTCCTCTCTCTCTTCCTTTCCCTCCTCTTCTCTCACCACCCACACACTCCCCAGACAGGCCCACCCCTGCCCTCTGTGCTGACACCCCCCGACGCCTCCAGCAGCCAAGATCCCCTCTTTTGCTTCCTTTCCCTCAAGCCATAGACTTTGAGCCAGCGTTGGCTGGATCCATCCACAGGTGCCTCAAAACCCCTGCGTCATCCTCATGGCCTGAAATGTGTCTCTTCGCTGTCTATCGCTGAGTGCCACTGCGTGCCTGGGACTGTGGCCAGGGGCCCCAGTCATCCCTGACTCCTCCTGCCCCGTTGCCAACCGCCATCTGTCCCTACTCTCTGCCCAGTCTGCCTCCTAGGGGCTGCTCTGAGACCCCTTGAATCCCAATCCCTTCAGCCTGTGCCTCTGGCCAGGGCCCAGCGTCGCCTCCGGTTCACTGCAGAGGAACCATTCTTCATCTTCCATTAGCTTCCAGGGGACCACGGATCTGCTCAAACCTTCTCAGGGCTCCTGTGGCCCTCAGAGTAAAAGCGAATATCCTCACCATGGCCCATGGGCCTTACCTAGTCTACCTCCCTGTTACGTCTCTGCCTTCAGCTCCTATGGCTTTCCCCTTGTTTGTGCTGCTCCAGCCACACCAGCCTTCTTGGTGTTCCTTGAACGGCGCTCCAGAGCCATCGCCTGTGGTTGTTTAGGGTTCACCCTTCATGAGGTATGCCGTGCTGGGGGTGTGGTAGAGTCCCAAATCCAGCCCTTATTCTGTTCTTGTCATGAGCTCTTGCTTGAGTTTACTTTTGCTTAGAAGAAAGATTGCCTTTTTCTTTTAAATACATACATATAAAAGCCCCTTTAACATTCTTGCCTTCCTCTTACGCTATCTCTGTTGTTTTTGAATCTCTTTCTGTTTACGAATTTTTCTTCTAGTTATGAGTCATATTCTTCTGTTTCTTGGCCTGTCTAGGAATTTTTTATTGGGTGCTGGATATTGTGAATGTGATGCTATTGCTGGGGAAGTGACATACAAGTAAATTACTTGCTAATTACTTTGAACGTTTTGAGGTTCATTTTTATTTTTATTTAAAATTTCTTTTCAATGTTTATTTATTCTTGAGAGACAGAGCACAAGCGGGGGAGGAGCAGAAAGACAGGGAGACAGAGGATCTGAAGCAGGCTTGAGAGACAGAGCACAAGCGGGGGAGGAGCAGAAAGATAGGGAGACAGAGGATCTGAAGCAGGCTCTGCACTGTCAGCACAGAGCCTGACCCAGGGCTCAAACTCACGAACTGTGAGATCATGACCTAAGCCGAAGTTGGACGCTTAACCGACTGAGCCACCCAGGTGCCCCGAGGTTCATTTTTAAAGCTCTCTTAGGATGGGTCACAGTGACCTTCACTCATGGGATAGTTTATCCCTTCTACTAAGAGATGAGTGAGTGACCCAGATTATCATCAAGGACTCAAGCTCTAGCTAGTCCATGCTTGTAGGCATACTCACCCTGTGTGAACAATTCCTCTGGGAATTGTTCAGCTTAAAACTCCCCAGTCTTTCTTTGCCTGGCCTTGTGGGGTTTCACCCTACACACACACAACCCTGCATTTATTAATGACTCAAGGGAACCCCCTTCTAGATTTCTGGAACAATTTTTCTACATTGTTTTTTTTCATTCAGGTACTCTGCCCCTCAACTTATAACCCCTTCAGGCTACCTGAACTTTGATTTTTGTCTCGAAGATTAACTCACCTTAGGGCCTTTGCATTGGCTGTTCTCTCTACCAGGAATACTGTTTTTCCCTGATACCATGTGGCTAACTTGCTTACTTCACATGAGTTTACTCAAATGTTACCTTCTCGGTGAATTCTGAGTAGGTGACCCCTTACTTAGAATCACAACCACCCCAACTTGTAATCCTCATAACCGTGTGCATGCTAAATTTATTTTTAAAGTTTGTTCATTTCCTGTCTCTCTCCACTAACATGAAAACTTGATGAGGGCAGGAGATTTTGTCTACACGTTCACTACTGCCTCCCCAGTGGGGGTGGAGCCAACACAACTATGAGGCTCACAGGGGATTCAAGTTGAGCTGGATTTCCATAAGTGTCCAACACACCCTGGAGCAACAGCTGGTGCTGGTCACGGCTGGGGTGGGAAGGGGTGGGAAGGCCTGCCCAGGCCCTAAGCATCTCACTGTCCATCTGCGCTTGGGCTAACGATCTCACTTGCCATGTGTACCCATTGCCCCTGACACTTGGCAACATCTGACCTCCGTACTTTAGCACATGCTTTTTCCTCTGCCCGGAGGGCAATTCCCTGACTCAGCCAGTGGCATAGAGACCCAGCTCCAGACATCTGCCTCTGTCTAATGTTCTCCGGACCCCATGACTACAATCCCTTCTCTACCCTGGGACCAAGAGACTTCTTCCTAAATTCAGCCATTTCTGTGTCATTCCCTTTCTCTTAACGCCTTCCAACTCTTCGCTGCCTCTAGGAGAAATTCCAAACTTCTTCATTTGGTGTGATATCTTTTACTATGTAACAAATTCCCTCCAAACTAAGCAGCACAACACAAGAAATATTTATTCTCTCGCACAGTTTCTGAGGGTCAGAAATCCTGAGCAGCCTGAGTGGCTCTGGCTCAGGTTCCCTCAGGAGGTGTGGTCAAGCTAACGGCTGGGCCTCTGGTGAACTGCAGGTTTGGCCGGGGCTGGAGGACCTGCTTCCAAGATGGAGCACTGACATGGCTGTTGGCAGGAGGGCCCAGTTACTCACCATGTGGGCTCTCCAGAGGGTTCCTGAAGTGTCTCAGGACACAGCAGCTGGTTTCCCCCAGAGGAAATGAGGAGAGAGAAGGAGAGAGGGAGAGAGGAGGGCTGCAGTGCTTTTTATGACCTAGTCCTCAAAATCCTACATCACTTCTGCTTTATTCTATTGTTTTTTAAAAAAAATTTAATGTTTATTTTTGAATGAGTGACACAGAGTGCGAGCAGGGGAGGGGCAGAGAGAGGGGGAGACACAGAATCTGAAGCAGACTCCAGGCTCTGAGCTGTCAGCACAGAGCCTGATGCTGGATTTTGAAAATTATCACGGTATAATTTACATACTTGAAATGCACACATTTTAAGTGTACATTTTGATGAGTTTTGAAAAACTCTGTAGCAGTGTACCCACCACTACAATCAAGATATAGAATGTTCCACCCCCCAGAAACCTCCCTGAATGTCTCTTTACAACCAATCTCCCACATTCCCTGCCTCAAGTAACCAGTAATCTCTTTTCCATCATTATAGATTAGATTTGTATTTCCCCGTGTTTCATATAAATGAAATCATGTAGTACACATTGTTTTGCTTCTTGCTAATTTTGCTCAGCATTCTGTTTTTGGGGTTTTATCCGTGTTGTTGCATACATCAATAGATGGTTCTTTTTTATGACTCAGTACTATTCCATTGTGTAAATATATAAAAATGTATTTGCCCTTTTGTATGTTGGTGAACATTTGTTTTCCCATTTTTAGGTGATCATGAATAAAGCTGCTATGATGTTTGAGAGCTGGTCTTTGGGTGGATATACGCTTTCATTTATCTTGGGTGAATATATAGGAGAGGAATTGCTAGATTGAATGGTTAGTGAAAGTTTAACTTTATAAGAAGCTGCCAAAATGTTTTCCAAAGTGGTTGTACCATTGTATACTCCCACTAGCAATGTATGAGTGTTCCAGTTGCTCTGCATTATTGCCAACATTTGATAGTGTCAGTCTTTTTAACTGTAGCCGTTCTAGTAGGTGTACAGGTGTATTGTGGTTTCAGTTAGCATCTGCTAAATAACTAATGATGCTGAGCATTTCCATATGCTTATCTGCCATTCATGTATCTTCTATTGTGAAGTATCTGTTCATATCTTTGCCACTTAAAAAAAAAGTCAGTGTGAGTATTGAGTCCGCCATTTATCCCTTCTTTATATATTCTGGATATGGTGTGAGGTAAGTAACAGCCGAGGTTCACTTTTTTTTTTCATGAGGGTTTCCAATTGTTCCCGCACTGTTTGAGGAAAATTATCCTTTCCCTGTTGAATTGCCTTAGCCCCCTTGTCAAAAATCAATTGACTATATATATGTGGTTCTATTTCTGGACTCTGTATTATGTTCCATTTTTCCATAGGCCAATATCACATTGTCCTGATCACTGTAGGTTTTAGCAAATCTTGAAATTAGGTAGCACAGGTCCTCCTACTTTGTTCTTCTTTCTCAAAATTGTCTTGGCTGTTCTAGTTCTTTGCATTTCTATATCCATTTTAGAGTCAGTTTGTTAATTTCTACAAAAAGCCAGCTAGGATTTTGACCACAATTGTGTCGAATCTATACATCAATTTGGGGAGAACTGACATCTTAACAATACTGTGTGACCCTGGACCAATCATGTGCCATCTCTGAGCCTCCGTTTCCTCCTGGTCCCTCTCGGTGAGGTTTTAGGGAGCAGGTGAACTGCGCAGTTCTGGGAACACAAGGCAGTGGGCTCCATGAGGATTTGGGGTGGAGGACTGAGTGGGAGCTGCTCTTCACAGTGTGTGGTGGCAGAAGTTTGCAGGGCCACTGGGCGTCCTCAGGCAGAAAGTCTAGTTGCCGCTTACTTGTTACAACACCTGGGCATGTGGTCTCCCCTCCCTGGGCCTCAGTTTCCTCATCTGTAAATCCGACGAGGCTGGCTTCGCTGGGCAGACTAAGCGAGATGGTAGAGGAGTGGGAGCTAAGAAAACCATCTGTTTTCTCCATTCCACCTCTGGGCCGCCAAGTGCGGCAGGCGAAAATCACATCCCCACGCTGATTGGCGCCAACACAGATTAATTTTCTTCAGCCTCAGCTGGGTCTTAAATGCAGCTCAGCGGCCCCTTGAGTGGTCCCCAAACCCTCTCCCTTTCCATCCTGCAGCAGCTGCTCCGCCTGAGATCCGCCCCCCGCCCCCCTGTTCCCCTGGGCCAGGCAGGCAACCTGGGCCCTGCTCAACAGAGAAAACAGAGGCCTTTGTGCGGCACTGGCTCCCACCACTGCCCCCCTCCCGGCTCCAGAGAGGTCTGCCAGCACCTCCTCACGTCTAAGGCCAGCCAGCTGTCCCTTGCCGGTCTCCTCTTGGGCCTCACCCCCCCCCCCCGTTCTTCTCTTCCCTCTGATTTCTCCCTCTCTGCTGGCCCTTTTTTCTCTGCCCACAGCACTTCTCAACCGCTCCCAACCCACCACCTCTGCCTCCACCTCCCTCTCTTCTCCTCCCTGGGCAACCTCTCCCAGTCTGCACCCCATCTCACCTTCCATCCCCCAGGCTGGTTTCCCAAAGGCTCTCAGAGTCTCGCCTGCCCACTCGCCCTCTTGGGGGCTTACAACACTGGCCACAGTTAAGTGGAGCAAGTGCTGGGGACCCCGGGCAGAATGCAACCCGCCCTCCCCAGGACGTTCAGGACCCCATGAGGTTCACCCAGGACACGGGGATAAAGTTACCTGCTGAGGACTTAATTAATTCACCTCGGGCAGCGAGGCCCAACACTGAGGTATTGTTTAAATCTAATCCTTCCACTCGGCCTGGATCCTGTCAACGTGGGTACCAACCCCCACAGCGCCCGCCTGTTTCTTCTTTCTTAAAACACCCTCCCTTTCTCCTCCGGCCCCTTCTGCCCACACGGCCCCTCCTTCCCAGGCCTGTCTCTGGCTGCCCCTCCTGGTCTTGCTCCAGGTCCTCTGGGCAACTGCAGCCTCCCCGGCCAAAGACATCAGGGTGTTCCGTGGATCACTGCCAGTAGGCTCCAGCTTGGCAGAACGGGGGGACACTGACCACCTTTCTTCCTCAAATACGTTTCTCCGGGCTCCCTCCCTGTCTCTGGGCACCTTCTCCTCACCTCTGGTGGCTCCTTCCCTGGACCCTAAGCCTCTAAGGCTTCCCCTCCCTCCTCCTCCCTCCTCTCTTTTCTCCCTCTTCTGGGGCCCCTCTCCTGGATGCCAGGCCTGTTACCCGTCACCATCAAACCAAACTCCATCTTCCCTACCAAACGGCTCTTCGTCTTGAGTGTCCTGTCTCGGTGGCTGCCACTCCTTCGGTCAACAAGTGTTTATCAAAATCTACTAGGTGCCAGGCACCGTTCGAGGTGCAGGGATAGAGCCCCGGTGGCGGATAATGCAGTGCTCTTGTCTGCATCCTGTCAGCTCCCTTTCAACCAGTTTTCTGTGCTCCCTGCACCCCATCTTTGTTATGTTTAGTTTCCTGCAATGAGCAGCTGCAGTTGTTTTACGGTGGACTATTCTTAGGCTCCAGGACCTTCTTTCCCCACGGGTTTTGAGAGCCAGAAGTGCATGGGGAGCCATGGCACCCCCCTCCAACCCCACCATGCGCCCTCAGATCCCTTCACCGATGCTGACTGGTGCAGGAGTGTGCAAGCCCAGCTTCCTGGCTTGCAGGAGGGACAGCTCAGTGGGGCCTGACCCTCTGGAGCTCCCTATGGGCTCAGGCTGGGGCTGCCCTCTGTGGGACCTTGTCGGCCTACTCCCTTTCCTGTCCTGCTTCCCCATTCCCCTACCTGTTTGTCTTGTAATCACTTCCCTAATAAACCCACCCCTTGCACCCAAATTCTTGCCCCATGGACTGCCTCTGTGGACCCTGACCTAAGTCAGCAGTGAACACAACAGCCACAGACTACAGCTCCTCCTGAACCTCTTTGGAACCCTATTCATATTCTCTCACTCTCTGAAACTTCAGGGCCACCCCTGCAGTGGCCTTGTCACAATGCACCAAGTTCCTCCCAGATGCCAGGGTACAGGCTCATCCACTCTGGTCCCCTCCAGCCAGCCCTCCACACACAGATATGACTGTGCCCTTCCTCTACTCAAAACCCTTCCAGTTGACCTGATAAAACATGGGCCTAGTACCTGAACCACTACATACTCACTAGAGAGGCTAAAATAACAACAAAACAAAACGATACGAAGTGTGGTCAGGGACGAGGAGCTGCGGGAACTCATACGTGGGAGCGTGGCATGTACAGTCTTTAAAACCTGGTGGGAGCGTGGCATGATACAGTCTTTAAAACCTGGTGGGAGTGTGGCATGGTACAGTCTTTAAAACCCTTGGACAGTTTGGGGTGTCTGAGTGGTTCAGTCGGTTAGGGGTCTGACTCTTGGTTTCGGCTCAGGGTATGGTCTCACAGTTCATGAGTTCAAGCCCCGCGTCGGGCTCTGCACTGACAGTGCAGAGGCTGCTTGGGATTCTCTCTCTCCCTCTCTCTCTCCCCTTCCCCTGCTCTCGTGTGCTCTCTCTCTCTCTCTCTCTCTCAAAATAAATTAAAAAGATTGTTTGACAGTTCCCTGTAGAGTTAAACCGTAGCACACACAATCCCCCTCTTGGGCATTTAACTAGAGAAACAAAAACTTTTGTCCACACAAATGTCTCTACATGGATGTTTAGAGCAATTTTATCCGCAAGTTGCCCCAAACTGGAAACAACCCAGATATCCTTCAACTAATAGAGATTAAAAGCAGCAACAAAAAAATGTGGCATATCCACCCAGTGGGACAGTTCTCAGCAATAAAAAGGGACAAATACTGAAACACACAATAGCATGGGTGAATCCCAAATGCATTATCATAAGTGAAAGAAGCCAGACCCCAAACCCTCTGTGATTCCATTTATATCACATTCTGGAAAAGGCAAAAGTGTAGGGACAGAGAACAGATCAGTGGTGGCTGGTGGTGCACGAGGGAATGTTTTGCAGTGATAGAAATGTTTTTGGGGCGCCTGGGTGGCTCAGTCGGTTGGGCGTCCGACTTCGGTTCTGGTCATGATCTCATGGTCTGTGAGTTTGAGCCCCACATCAGGCTCGTTGCTGTCCACACAGAGCCCGCTTCAGATCCTCTGTCTCCCTCTCTTTCTGCTGCTCCTTTGCTCACGCTCTCTTTCTCAAAAATTAAACATTAAAATTAAAACATTAAAAAAAAATGTTTCCTATCTCAATTATGGTGAAAGGCTATGCAATAATAAGCGTTTGTCAAAACTGTACACAAAAAACAGAATGTCATCATATGTAAATCATACCTCAATACACCTGACTTAAAAAAATTGTTTTTAGTTTATTTATTTTGAGAGAGACACAGAGAGTGCGAGCAGGGGAAGGGCAGAGAGAGAGGGAGGGAAAGAATCCCAAGCAGGCTCTGTGCTGGCAGCACAGAGCCAGATGGGGGCCTTGAACCCACGAAACCGAGAGTCTGACGCTTAACCAACTGAGCTACCCAGGCGCCCCAATACACCTAACTTTTAAGAAAACCTACCTTGTTGGATATAAATTGGCAAGATCTGTGTGGAAAGCTGTGAAGCATACGCCTGCTCTCTGACCCAGACAGCGCCCTGCTAGGAATGTCCTGGGTGGGCAGTAGCGCGGAGGTCCCCCTAAACATGCGCACAGACGTTCACAGCAGCTTTCCTGTCATTGTGGAAAACCAGAACCAACTCAAAGGTCCGTCAGGGCGAGAATGGATAAACAGATCCGTCGGCGGCATATTCAGATAAAGGAACACTCCACGGCAATGAAGAAGAACAAAGTAAATCTACACGCAGCAACGTGCGTGAATCTCGTCGACGTATGTTTTGTGAAGGAAGTCAGACACAGGGAACACACCGATTCCGTTCATGTGAAGTTCAAGGACAAGCAAAACCACTCGTGAGTGATGGATGTCAGGGGCGTAATCACTTCTGGAGGGTGGGTGCTAACTGGGAGGGGGTGCCGCAGAGCCTTCCAGGAGGATGAAATTGCTGTGTATCTTGATCTGGGGGGCGGTCACCTGAGTGTATGCATCAGCAATCACTGGGCTGCACACTTCAGATTTGTGCCCTGTATTTCTTGTATACGAGGCTTTCATGCAAAACAAAATCCATTCAGTGCTCGTCGATTTTACTTGCCATTGCAAGTGGCCTGGGGGATAGAAGATGGCCCGTACACCTTCCAGCCTAGAGGCAACACGGAACTAGTGCACACGTGGATCGCGTCACCCATTGTGGGGACACAGGAGAGATCGGTTTACCCGGGAAAGGGGAGGCAGTTTAATTAAGTCCTGTGTAGCCTAACACGGGTCCATCTGTACCCTTGGCCTCATCTGGTCACTAGTTGTCACACTCGTACTTGCTCCTGGTCCCTGCTACGTCCCCTTAGAACACTAACATACTCAGATGCCTCCCTCTTCTCTTTCTCCTTCCTTTGTCCTCTCCCGTGGTTTTCCAGCCTCCGTGCACCAGCCTCCCTCTCTACCAGCTCTTCTCATGGAGGGCCCCCAAAGCTTTCCAGTCACGAGGGCCAGGGGCCCAGTTTTTCCTCATCTCCACCCAAACTTAGCACTCCCAGCCCACGGATGACTGCTTCCACCTTCTGGAAACGCCCTCCTTCCCTGCCTGGCAGCCCCGTAGTCTCTGGTTCCCCTCCATCCCCCACCTGGGCTGTCCCAGGCTCCTTGCTGGGCTTCTCTTCCTGCACCCCATGCCCAGTTAGCCCTCGGCTTCCTCTCTTCAGAGTGTCCTCAGCTTCATGGGTGGTCTCTTCTTTCCCAGCCTGGAGTTCAGGGGCCCATTTGGTCTCTGAGTCATAGACCAGATGACCGAAGCCCCCTGGCTACTGACCCCACCAGACATGTCTCCGTCCCCTCCTGACCTGGGTGCACCCAGAGGACTCAGGCTTTCTCGGTCCTCGGGGCCGCTGGCTCCAGAAATCCCACCGGTCCTCTGGCTCATCCAGCGTACGTGTGGAGCCTGTCCTTTCTGGAACACTGTCTCGTCTCCCACTGCACGACCCCACCTCTCAGATTCAAAGGACTCCCATATCCAGACTCACTCTGTGCCAACGACTCTCCATGTGACAGCTGGAAGGATCTTTACAAATGGGAGTCATATCTCAGACTCACCGTGCTCCCCACTGCGCTTGGAAGAGACTCCAGCAAGGACTTGTGTGAGGCGCCCGCCTGTCCCACTGCCATCCAGTTGCTCCCTGCCCCTTGCTCTCGGTTGCAGCCACTCTGGGCCTCTCTGCTGTTCCCACTACCGGGCCCTTCCTCTAGAGGCTGTCTGTGAAGGGTTAAATTGTGTCCCCTCCAGATACATGTATTGCCATCATAACCCCAGTAAGCTCTGAATGTGGCCTTATTTGGAAATAGGGTCCCTGCAGATTTAATGAATTAAGATGGGGTCATATTGGAGTCAGGTGGGCCCCTACCCAGTATAACTGATGTCCCTATAAGAAGGAGAAATTTGGACACACACTCACATGGGAAGAACACAGGAGGATGAAGGTGAAGGTCAGGGGATTGCATCTACAGACCAAGGAACACCAAAGCTTGCCAGCAAATCTCCAGAAGTTAGGAGACGGGCCTGGGACACATTCTCCCTCCTGCCTTCAGAAAGAATCAACCCTGCTGACAACTTGACCTTGGACTTCTGGCCTCCAGAACTGTGCATCAATGGATTTCTATTGTTTAAAGTTGTGGTACTTGTTAGAGCAGCCCTAGCCAAGTAGGGCTTTCAGCATCTTCTCCCATATCCCTCGTGCCTAGTGCACGGGCTCTGTCAGGTAATACCTCTGCTTGGATACTTTTAGCCAATCAACAAATACTTAGTGAGAATCCATGCTGGGAAGAGAACAGCCCCAGTTCCTGTCCTCACAGAGCACCCCCTCTGCAGGTGAAAGACCCATATTAACAAACAATCTCACAAAAAATAAGCTACAAGGGAGACAGGCCAGGTCTTGCTATGAGAGTATAATGGTCTTCAGGGAAGACTGTTCTGAGGAGTGATGTTCGGGCTAAGACCAAACTGTATTAGGCATTAGCTAGCTGAAGCAGAAGGAGGCATGTGCAAATGGGAAGTATGTTCAAACAGCAGCAACTGCATGTACAAAGGCCCTGAGGCAGGGAGCGCATAATTTGTGAGGGATGAATGGATTTTTGTGGTTGGAGTGTAGTGAGCAGAGGACAGAGTGGTAGGCGATGAGGTTAGAAAAGAGGGCGGAGGGCAGAATTATGCAGTATGGATTTTACTCCAAGGCCTTGGGGAACCACTGATTGTTCTAGGCAGTGGAGATTGTTTTAAGCAAGAGTGGACCTGGGCAGAAGAGGTCAGAAGTTATCACAGTCGTGGGCAGAGTGAGAATAGCCCCTGGACCAGGGAGGCGGTGGGGATGCAAATGAGGGAGTGGGTCTGAGGAATATCAGCAAGACTGAACACACTGGACTTGGTTCCGATTGCTTGGAGAGGTGAGAGAAAACCACCTCCACATTTCAGCTCGAGCAAGATGGTGCGCTGCCACGTGGGTGTGGTCTTATGGGCATAGAGTCCAGTGCTGGGCTGGGCCGGACATTTGGGGATCAGAGGCAGCAGCGTATGGATGGTATTTACAGCAAAGGGCAGAGCGGATATGAATGAAGAGAGGAGGGGCCTCTGGGGCACCTTAAGGGACTTCAGCATTTAAGGGCAGATTGAGGAGAAATCCTGTAAGGGACACAGGGAGGGAGCAGTTGAGAGGTGGAGTGGGGAAGTGAAACAGGAGAGGGTGTGTCAGGGACCGAGACAAGGCTGTAGATGGGGCAGTCATCGACAGTACCAACCGCACTGAGACACGTAAGGTAGAGCTGAGAGATGACATTGGATTTGCCAGCACCTGTCCAAGAACCGTCTCAAGGTCCCAGTGGGAGTGGACGTGGCTTGCAGTGTGGGGAGCAAATGGGAAATTCGCCACGACATTGAGAGAGGCAGGAGCTGGTGGGGCATGGGGCCCGGGAGCATGGTCTCGAGCAGATTTGGATGGGATTGGGGTCCTTTGCCAAGGGCGTGAGGGCTTGGAGCTCCAGGAGGGAGGGGTGAGCTCAGGGAAGGTTGGTAGGGAGCAGATCTGGAGCCTTCGGAAATACAAGCCTGCTGATACTGGGTGGAGGGGCAATTCCCCACTTCGGAGGGTCTGGGACCCAAGGCAAGATTGTGCCCACCCTGGAGCAGGGGCAGGACATGTGGTGGGAAGGGGCCAGGTGGAGAGGAGGTCAGCGCTTTGTGGAAAGTGGAGGATGTATGGAATGGTTGCTGGGACCATGTAGGGGAAGCTTCTAGAGACACAGGGAAGGTTGAAGGGGCATTTGTACTGGGGAAGATGTACCTGGCCAGTCTGCTGTGCCAGGTGACTTCCTCCCTGCCCTTCGGGTGCCCCCAAACCCAGTCTGTCCTAAACCCAGTCAGTGGTCTCCCACTGAGAATGTTCTTTACAGATTTCCCCCACAGGGACACTACAAACCCTCACCAGCTCTTCCAGGCAGGAGCCTGGGCACAAGCACCCCAATACTCCCTGTCCCGCACCTCTGCATCTGATGGGTAGACTCTCCTGTGCACCCCCAGCCCCTCTCCTCCACGCAGCCCCAATAAGGCCTCAGGGATTCCCAAAAGCCAGGTGACGGGTGATCTCTGAGGTGGGGAGACCATATATGTATTAATTTTCAATTAAACATGTACATAAAGAGTCTTAGTGCCTCGTAGCAGTTTCCCAAGTGCCTCCTTCTCAGGGGTCGGAGCACGTAACCAGGCTCTTGAAGGTTCCTTTCCAGAGCAGCAGGAACAAGGGGCCAGGCGTTGTGAGGGCCGTAGGGACGGCACTGGCCAGAGCTCCCCCTGATGGGAAGCTGTGTATAGCCCCCCTGTGAACTTGTGACCTGGAAACCTCTACTGGCTCCCCAAGGATGTACCACCCAGGGCTAAGGTGGACCCCAGGGCCCACCCCGACTCCTCTAATTTACTAGAAGCTTGTCTTCAGGTGTGGCCACTGCCCTCATGAGCCCCTGCTCTGGACCCATACTGCTGCTGTGTGCTGGACAGTGGGGGCCCTTCCGGCCCATGGATGGTGAACTGAGTCATGGGTGGGTGCAGAGGCATCCCTACAGACAGGGTAGGTGGACCCTGGATCCTGAGAGTCCGCCATGATTGAGGCCCAAATTGGTGGGAGCAAGGATAGGTCATCCTGTGCCAGCTCCTCCCTAAACCCCTTCCTCCATTTCTACAGCCAAAGGGACCCAGGCCAGAGAGGAAAGCTATCTGTCTGGAGTCACAGAATGAGGCAGGGGGAAGGCACTGAGGAACACAGTGACCCTGGGCCCAGCCCATAACCCCTTGGCCTTCCTCTCAGAGGTGAGCAAGGGTGAACACCCCTCACCAACTGGGAGAGGGGCCCCAGCGCCCTGGGAATGATGGCCCTGCTGCCTGCAGCTTTGCTTCCCGATGATGCCACCGGCAGCCAGGATTCAGTAACCTTCCGGTCCTTCCCCCACACTCCCCCCACCCCCACCCCGCACCACACAGTCTCTGCCACCCTTCCCTCAGCCCTAGAGGCTCCATTCATGTCTCTTTGACCCTCGGGTTTCAATAACTAAAAACAAATAAATTAAAAGATTGAGCTGCCTTTGAGACATTTGATGCCCTGTCAGGAAAGGTTTCTTCAGCAGCCACAGGGATTCACACATTTGCCAGGTGCAGAGGGCAATTCAGAGGCCAGTGGTACCAGCTGTGGGGCAGGACAGAATCCCGAGCACGAAGCTGCCCCCAGAGCCCGGTGGCCGAGAGGGCCCAGGAGAACACCGAGCTCACTGTACTTGAGAGCAGGAGAACGATATAATTTTGTTCCATGCAATGAAACATGGTTCTTGTCCAAAACTCATTTCCCACGGCCACTCGGGACCCCTGTGCCTCCGGCTGCGTGTCCCTCTCTTCCATCATTCGCCCAGCAAGGCGCTGTTCCCCAAAGAGCTTCAATGTTCTAAAACTTAGTTTCTGTGTATTTGCAGAATCCCACATTGTGAATTTATATCTTCTGTCTCTGGGAGGCTATGCTGGTTGCCTTCAAGAAGGGGACCTAGGGGACGGGGAAGAAGGGCGGGAGGGAGAATTTTCACGGGGCATTCTTTAGTTGGTTTTGAATTTTGAACCATTTGAATGCATTTTCTAATGAAAAAAATTTTTTATGTTTATTTTTGAGAGAGAAAGAGTGCAAGCAACGCAGGGGCAGACAGACAGCGAGGGGCAGAGAGAGAGAGGGAGACAATCTGAATCAGGCTCCAGGTCCCAAACTCTCAGCACAGAGCCCGAAGCAGGGCTCGAACCCATGGACCGTGAGATCATGACCTGAGCCAAAGTCGGACACTTAACTGACTGAGCCACCCAGGCGTCCCTCTAATGAAAATTTTTTAATTAAAAAAGTTTCCATTAAAAAAATAATACCCTTCTGGACCATGCTCTCTTCCCTGGGAGCTCCCTCTGTCCTTCCTAGCCAGACACTTGGATGCCTCCCTTTTTTGGGGTTCCTCTCTCTTCCCCTGAGACTGCTCTGGCAAAGATTCTCAAAGGTGCCCATGGCCCAGTCACCTCCCCTGACCTCTCTGAACAAGGCCTGCTACTGGCCACCTCCTGGAGCGACGGCTTTCCCCACACCTGCCTTCTGGCCCTGTCTTTTCAATGTCCCTAGTGGGCCCTGCTAAGTGCTGGGCCTTCGCCTGGACCCACTCCAACGGGGTCGCTGGTGCTTGAAGCTTCAACCCCATCCTGGACCCAGTGACCCCCTGTGTGTGTCCCCCACTGGCTTGAGGCAAGTCAGGGTCTTCCCCGCTCAGTGACTTCCCCGCTCAGTGACCGCTCTCACACCTCCGGCTGGAACCTCCCCCCACACCCTGGAGCCTGGGTCCACCTTCCCCTCTGACCCCCATTTGTTTATCTCAGGGACTTCGCACCAACATGTCTGGTTCCCCTGGCTTCA
The DNA here is from genome assembly GCA_028646485.1 of Cryptoprocta ferox. Taxonomy (NCBI): domain Eukaryota; kingdom Metazoa; phylum Chordata; class Mammalia; order Carnivora; family Eupleridae; genus Cryptoprocta; species Cryptoprocta ferox. Next base: position 20,781,524 of record CM053576.1, on the reverse strand, counting down.
AATCTGTGCTCTGCTCCTTCCTTGCTACGAGCAAGTTTCTCTTTGTTTCTTTATGTGTAAATGGCGAGAAATGTGGTAGTAGCTACCTTAGAGGATAATTATAAATATAAATGAATTAATATAAGTAAAGCTCTTAGAACAATGTCTGGCACAGTGTCAAAGCAAAAACGTGTTTGTTAGATAAAAACGTCCCAAACAGAACTCCTGATCTTCCTCTTGTAAACCCGATCCTTCTGTGGCGTTCTCCACTGTCATCCAGGCCCTTCTTCTGAACAGCAGAAAAAACTGGGGGGTCTTGCTTAACACTGCCCCCCCCCCTCCTCCTCCTCGTCCTCCTCCTTCTCCAGTAAGCATCCCATCACCAACTCTGGCGCATTTTACCTCCTAAATCTCTCTCCAGCTCCACCCCCCGCTGGTCCACAATCTCCTGAAATTGCTCTTGTTAAGCTTGTCAATGTTCTACTAATTGCCAAATCAAAAGAAAATTTTCAGCCTTCATCGGTTTGGAATTTTCTGCTACATTTGGTCCTGCTGATCCCGCTCTCCTAGAAACGCTTCACTAGCTCAGTTTCCATGACAACCTGCTCTCAGCTCTGCTCACGTGGCCACGTGGCACTGACATTTCCTTCTCTCTGCTGCTTTTGTAGGCGCCCCAGGCTCTGCCAGCCCCTGAAATGGTGGGTTGGAGGTCCTTAGACTTTGGCAGGGCTCTCTCTACCTCTCAGTCTTCCCAAGCCATGGCCATTGACATGGTGAGCACCCCAAATCTATGTCTTCAGGGGAGATTGTCCTCCTGAGAACCAGACTGCTGGCCCTGACTTCCTGCTGGTCATCACCCCCAGGTGTCTGCACCTGGGTGACACTGAGTCAACTCTCAACTGTGGCAATGACCCCTCCCTGGTCCACCTGCTTCTTCAAGTCCCAGAGAGATCTCCATTAAACAAAAATCTATCCATGGCACTTGACTGCTCAAAACTTTTCTATGGCTCCCCATGACCAACAAGGTTAAGTGTGGGCTCTCTAACAAGGCATGAGCTGCTCCCTGCTGACTTTTCCTGTCTGTTTCTCACCAGTCCTCATCTTAACCCAAATTCCAGGAACACCTAGCTCCTTCCAAGTACATATCTCATGTCCTGTCTCCTGTCCTCCTTGGTTTTGTTCATGCTGCTCCTTCTGCCTGGGAACCTTTGTGGTCTCTTCTACCTTGATCCCAACTCCTTGAGAAATCAACTGAGGTGTCACCTTCTCTGGGCATCTTATTCCTGAGTGCCACCTCCACCCACCCCCCTCAAACCAATTCTGAGTCCCCAAGGTGAGGTTACAAACCCCTTGTGTTCTGATAACACTCTAGGCATTATCTCTATGCTAACCCAGAACATTTGTGGTCATAAGCAACAGAAACCAAGTTTGAAACAACTGAGGCAAAAACAAGTGTCTCGGGAAGGGCAGGGGCTCATCTGGGTTCCTGGGAAACTGAATGTAGAGATGAGAGATGAGGGAAAGTCCTTGATACCCAGTTGTATCAATATAATATTCCTATTTTGTTAATTACTTATGTAACAGCTTTATTGAGCTATAATTGACATAAAAATAAACTGCACATGTTTAAAGTCAATCTGGTAAGTTTTGACATATATATATATATATGCCCTTGAAACCATCACCAGTCAAGACAACCAACACACCCATCATCTCCAAAGATTTCTTGTGTCCTTTTGTGATCTCTTCCTTCCCTTCCCTTTCTACCTACCCTTTCTCCCTCCATTCCCCAGACAACCATTGGTCTGCTTTCCATCACTATACATTAGTTTGTAATCCCTAGAATTTTATATAAATGGAGCCATACGGTTTTGTCTGGCTTCTTGCATTCAGCATAATTATTTTGAGATTCGTCCATGCTGTGTATTGATAGTTAATTCCTTTTTAAAGCTGAGTAGCATTCCATTGTATGGGTGTACCATAGTTTTTTTTATCCATTCACCTCTTGAGGAATATTTGGGCTGTTTCCAGTTTGTGGAAACAAAATTTATTTTATTACAAATAAAACTGCTATGAATGTTCATGTACCAGTCTTTGTATGGATGCACACTTTCATTGTTTTGGGTAAATATCTTAGAAGAATGACTGGATCATATGATAGGTGTGTATTTAACTTTTTAAGAAATTGCCAAATTATTTTGTAAAGTGTTTTTACCATCTTATATTCACACATGTGATGTGTAAGAGTTCCAGTTGCTTCACATCCTCACCAACACTTGGTCTGATCTGTTTTTTTAATTTTAAACATTCTGATAGGTTTGTAATGGCATGCCATTCTGGTTTTAATTTGCATTTCCCTAATGACTAGTGATGTTGAGCATCTTTTCATGTGCTTATTTACCATTTGTGCATTTGTTTTGGTGAAGTGTCTGTTCAAATCCTTTGCTCATTTTTAATTTTTTTAAGTTATTATTGAGTTTTGACACTTCTTCATATATTCTAGGTACAATTCTCTTGTCATATATATGACTTGCAAATATTTTCCCCTAGTCTGTGGTTAGTCTTTTCATTAGTCTTTTCATTCTCTCATCAATGTCTTTCAAAGAACATGTTTTTAATTTTGATGAAGTTCAACTTAGCAATGTATTCTTTTACGGATCATGCTTTTGTTGTCACAGTTAAGAAATCTTTGCCTAAACCAAGATCACAGATGTTTTCTCAAATGTTTTATTCTAGAAGTTTTATAGTTTTAGATTTTACCCTTTAAATTTTTTACTTTTGTTTTTGTGCCTGAGTTAGTTCGAACCGGGCTTTTGGTATTGCAAAGAAGAGAGTCCCCGCTAATACTGTAATCTATCTAGAAGGAAAGCTTAACAATCTTCAATGGCTCCTCACTGACCTTGGGATAAAATCCTAAATCCCCGGCAGGGCTCACAGGGCCTGCTTGAGCTGCCCAACCTGATTTCGCACCACCCTTCTTCATTCTTTGCCCTGAACAAATGGCAGTTTCTTGAGCTCTATGCCCAAGGCAGTTCTTTCTTCGAGCTTCAGAGCTGGCTCAATCTCTCCCTCTCTCCTCCAGCTTTAAATTCTTTGAACTTGAAATAACAACCAAGACCCCACTTGGGCTTCTTCTAGGACTTGACCATTCATTTCCCTGTCTTCATCAAAGCTTATTTGTCCTGAACCCTGCCCATATTCTTAGGTTCGGGGTCCTAGCACAAATCCCTTCTTCTTCTTCTTTTTTTTTTTTAATGTTCTTGGGGTGCCTGGGTGGCTCAATTAAGCATCTGACTTCGGCTCAGGTCATGATCTCGTAGTTGGTGGGTTCCTGCCTCGCGTGGGGCTTCGTGCTGCTGACAGTGCAGAGCCTGCTTGGGATTCTCTCTCTCTGCCCCTCCCCCACTTGCTTGTGCATTCTCTCTCAAAATAAGTAAATAAACTTGTATGTGTATACATACATATATATACACATATATGTGTGTGTGTTTGTGTGTGTGTATAATGTTCTTGTTTCTTTGTTTCCAGAGCTGAGATAATATTCAGCATACCACCTGCACCCTGGTTTCTCACTTGTGTTCCCATTTTGATATCAATCATAAGAATTCTTTGGAGCTTTTCCTAAAAATCACAATTAGTTGCTGACTAATAGTCCATTTGAGTGGATATAAAATAATCTGTTTAACATTTTCCCAATAGTTGGTTATTTTGGTTTCAATTTGTTGTTGTTATTGTTGTTGTTGCTATAAACAAGGCCACACTATATCTCTTCGTACATAAATCTTTGTCATTTTGAGATTATTTCCTTTTGATGGAGTGCCATAAGTGTAATTATTGGGCCAAAGGCTGTAGTAATTTATATTCCCATCAGTGGCATTGTCTGTTTCATCACACCCACAGCCAGCATGGGGTATTCTCATTAAAATTGTTTTCTTCACTCTGTACTGGGCAGAAAGTGTTATCCCATTGTTGTTTTAATTTATTTTTAAAAAAAAATAATTAGATATTGGAAAATAGGTTCAACCTATGAGCCATAAAAAATTAATCTTCTGTTAATTGAGTGTTCCTATCCCTTCACATTTATCCAGCAGTGATTTGAATTTTTAAAACTCAATTTGTATGGATTCTTAAACACCAAGGATATTAACCCTGTGTGTGACATCCACAAAGTTGTTTTCAATTTTCACAGAAAGTAAAATTTAAAACCTGTTTTATTTTCCTTTTCTTTGTGAATACTTCCTTGCTTTTAAGCTTAGAAGGTAACATCCAGACAGAGTTTCGGATGGATATTCACCTCTACTTTATTCAAGCATGATTTTTAATTTAAATCTTTAATCCATCTGAACTTGGTGTATGCCATGAAGTGAAGAATGAGTGGATTTGCTTTTCCAAACAGTTTAGTGATCACTCCAGCACCTTTTATTGACTAATCCCTTCTTTCCTCACTGCTTCAGGGTATGTGTGGGGTATGGTAATATTTTTATCTTATACTGTGTGTGGGTGGAACTCCCTCTACCTCACTCCCCACTCCCACTGTCCAAGCTTTCTGGATGCACTGCTCTTTGGGTAATGACATTCTACAGAGTCCTTAGCCTGGCGTTTAGCTTCCCGTGTGGACTTCTGTAAGTCGATAGCACAGACAACAATTTTGAAGACTTCTGTCCACAGGGGAGCCTACAGAACGAGAGCCACAGCCTTTCAGAAGGGCAAGAATGGGGGCTTGAGAAAAGAAAGATTCTGGATGCCACAAAGCGTGGAGTCAAAACTAATGGAAGGCGCAAAGAGTTTATGCAAAGACAATAGACTGAAAAGACAATTCACAGTGCTGTCAGAACTTGGGCCTCATGAAGGAGCTACATGTTCAACCTGTGGGTAGAAGAAGAGAAATTCAAGGCCATTGACTGGAACTTTGGCATTGGCTGGGTCCCCGGCAGAATGTCATGCCCCAGTCCCTGAGCCGAATCCCAAGGGGGAATATGACGGGGTCCCAGGCAAGTTTGGGGGATCTCAAGAGCAGAAATCTGGCGTCCAACCTGGTGCTTACATGAAAGACAACATGGGGCGCCTGGATGGCTCAGTCAGTTGAGTGGCTGACTTCAGCTCAGGTCATGATCTCACTGTTTGTGGGTTCAAGCCCCACATCAGGCACTGTGCTGACAGCTCAGAGCCTGGAGCCTGCTTAGGATTCTGTGTCTCCCTCTCTCTGACCCTCCCCCGCTCACACTCTGTGTCTCTCTCTCTCAAAAATAAATAAACGTTAAAAAAAAATTAAAAAAAGAAAGAACGACAACATAGGCCGATGCCCTGCAGAGGGCTTGTGGGGGCTGGAGAGTATCTGAGGGTACCTGGGTGCCCACAGACGGCCTGCAGGGGCTGAGTGGGCTGGCAGGCCCAGAGAAGCTAGGGTAAGCTGGGGAGGATGCAGAGCTTGTGGGGACAGGGGCTGTGGCTGTTGGCACATGAGGATGGGACCAGAAGAGGCAAGATTCTGGTCCCCGTGTAAGTGAGCAGTACGTGTATCCTGCCTGTGACCATGTGCCATTTCTGAGTCCTGAGGCCTGGACCCATACTGGGCACTGTAGCCTCACTATGTGGTTTTGAGTTCTATTTTGGTGTCCAGGAGGGTTGGGCAGACCTTGACTGAGCTCCAGGAAGCCCTTTGATGAACGTCTTCTCTTGGAGACCCACACACTGCTTTTATCTTTCATAACTTCTACTTCTGCTTCTGGCCTTGCTATCTTGCAGCTGTCGATCCTGGGGCAGGAGCCCCTGTGGGGGCTCATCCTGGGGTGTAGAGGGGCTGGGTCGCTGCAGGCAGGGGTGGGGGAGCAGACCATTAACACACTCCAGGGTCTTCCACAGCCAGTGCCCCACACAGGCTCAGCTTCCTTTTCTGCTTGTCTGTAAAATGGGCTGCCCACCCCTCTGTGCCTCACGGGGTTTGTAATGACCATGTGAGACAATGGCTATGACCCCACTGTGTAAAGACCTGAGCCCACTTGGGGGGTGGGTTGTCCTTGTTCCGTGTCAACCACAGACTTCCTTTCCTCATATCTCTTCAGCCCTTCATGGCAAGGATGCCGACCATCTAATCCACCCCCCTCCCCAACTCTCCCAATCCTCATTCATTCTCCCGTGCAGGACTTAGCACACACACGGACACACACACACACACACACACACACACACACACACACTTATTTGTCTGATTGTTCTATGGATCACAAACTCTTTTTGGCTAAGAATTTTGACCTTCCATATCTGACATTTTATTTTAAGTCAGAGTATATATTTGTTCAGTACCCGGTTGGCTGCCTTAGCCTGGGGATGATTCCAAAATGAATAAGCCAAAGTCCTGATCGTGGGCAGGATGAAATTCCTGCTATAGGGAGACTCGGTGAAGTCACAAAGGTCACAGACAAATTCTCTGAAAGAAAGTTATTTGGACATAGTTTACTCAGTAAAAGGTCAGGCATTGAATTCTCTTCTGGGAGGCTGGATGCATGCTATTGCCCAAGACAGATCTCTTTCGCCCCCATGGCCTCACTTCCTTGGAGGCTTCATTTAGCTAATTGCCCTTGTTCTGCAATGGCTTATATCCCACAAGTGCCTTCCTCTGGGAAAATTAACGTGTGAATATTGCTCTTTTACTAAGACCAAAACCAAATGAAAAGTTCTGCACCCTTTCCTCACTCTCTTCCCTTCACAGGTAGGCCCTGGACCACCCTCACACCTGACTTACCCCCATGCAAAAAACTGGCAATGTACCCCAAAGGTCAAGTCCAGGGAAGCCAATCAGCCTTCACTTCCCCTGAACTCCTGGCCCCCTTACCTATGGCTGCCAGTGGACACTCTTTTTGGAAGCTCTCCTTGCTAGGCTCCTTGGGAAAGCCCCTTTTGCCTTCCCCTTCTGGTCTCTCCTTCTCACCCTTTTTTTTTGTATAATCCCCAGCCCCCTACATGCTGCCCTCCGCTCATTCCCTTCATACTCTATTCCTTAATATCACTCACCCCCTGAGCTGCTTCAAGACCCCCTCCTTGAGCCCTGCCTGTGCCTGAAGCCACCCTAGCATCCATCTCCAGCCTGGGCTCTCTCCTCTGGGCTCCAGAATCCAGAAGTCCACAGGCACCTCATACTCAACACACTCAACAGACAACTCTTCTTGTCCAAAATCCAGTCCTTCACTACAGTCCCACATGTCCTGGAAAGATACCAGCCGGACACCTGGGGTCTTGCCTCCCAGCTCACCTGCACTGATGCCCATCCACAGTCTAGCCTCTAACCTTGGAGATTCGACCTCCCAATGGCTCCTGGATCCTTCCGGTTGTCTTCAACTCCAACACCAGCATCCTAGCCCAAGCCACCAGTAGCCCTGGTCTGGAGGACAGTCTCCCTGCAGCCCTCCAGCATCCCTGCAATCCTGTCCTCACTGGCAGCCAGAGCGATACTTTCAGCATGCACACGGGAAGAGGCCGCTGCCATATTTAAACCCCTATCATTCTCGGGAGAAAGCCCCAAACCTTCCCAGCCTGCTGAACTCTTCAGCTCATTTCTCACCCTGCTTCCACCTCCTCCACCAGCCCAGCCTCACTGGCCTTCTTTCCCTTTCCAGAACATGCCCTGCCCCTCCCCACCATAGGGCTTTTGCCTGTGCTGCTGCCTCTGCCTGAAATGCTCTTTCCCTGGTTGATGCTCACCTTTCAGATCTCCTCTGGGAAAAATTAACAGATCCTCTCCTCCCTGACTGCCGCCCCCCGGCTGCTTTCAGCCACATACACCTCTCCTTTGTGATTATCATTGTAATTATCCATGTATTTATATGATTGCCCGATTCATATCTGCTTCCCTGTTTAGACCATCAGCTCCCGGTGGACAGGGATATGTATCTGTCTTGTTCTCACCATCTCCCTAATGGATTAGCTGGCACATAGGAGATGCTCAAAGAATATTTGTTGAATTGAGTTGAAAACTTTCTCTTGATTCTGCACTTCACTCTCTAGCTTCCAGTCAATCCTTCTCGAAACTTTTCTAATTATCTAAACTTAATTATCCAAACCTCTATAAAAGGGGCGTCTTTGCTGACTGTCTATCATCCTCAGGCACTGCAGTTGGGGTTCTGCTCCGTCTCACCCGAGAAACTGCTCTCGCTGAGGGCTCCAATAACCTCCTAATTACCAACTTCAGTGGGTGTTTTTCCATTCCTGTCTTATTGGAATTCTCTGTAGGGTTTAATATTGTTGATCACTCTCGCCTTCTTGAAACGCTCGGCTCTCTTGGTTTCCATGACAACACCCTCTCCTTGTTTTTAACCCATCTCTATGACGACTTTTCCTTCCCAGTCTCATTAATCAGAGTCTTTGACTCAACCACCCTTGAAATGTTAGGGTCCTGAAGACTCGATATTGTGAACATGTCAATTCTCTCCAAATTAATGTACACATTCAATGCCTTCCTAATCAAAATCCCACCAGGATTTTTAAATGGAACTTAATAAGCTGATTCTAAAGGTCATATGGAAGAGGAGGTGGACAAGAACAGCCAAGATAATTTTGAGGAACAAAAACAAGTGGTGAGAGCACAGTAGGAGTAAAAGGTCTGGATTTGCCCTACTAGGTAGCAGCTGATGAAGTAATAGTGATTCAACAGCATGGTCAGGAATAGACACATGGACCTACACAACTCAGAGTTCAGGATCAAAACCACGTCCAATGGGAACCTGCCATGTTCTAGGAAGGACATTTCAGATGAAAAGCATTGCTCACCAGGAGCAGGAAGGTCTCCATATCTCAGCCCTTTGAAGGGACCCACCCAAGCAGCCTTCCCGACCCTGGACAATTTTCTTTCCTTTCCAGCCCCATCCCTCCACTCCACCTTCCAAACTGGCCCAATGCAAGTACCATTCCCTTAAGACTTGGCTCTCTTATTTTTCTTTTTTCTTGGTTTTTCTACTATGAAAGTAATACATATTCTTGGATGACAATATTGTATATTGTGTTCATTATACTATTCTTGTTCCCTTCTGTACTTTTGAAATATGTTACCATAAAAACAATAATACCTGAACATTACAGAAACTTTGGAGAGTAACTAAAGAATGAGGAAAGGAAAAATCTTGACAAGAATGCCAGCACCCACAGCCTTGCTGTGTGAAAGTGCATGTGAAGAGCACATTTCTTCATAGTCTTTTTTTAATACATTTGTTTTACAGCAAATACTATTATTATATGTATAATTTTGCACCACCTTCCTTTTACACTGATTATATGCTAAGCACTTCCCTGTGTTAGTCAACATTCTTTGGAATTATTACATTTAATGGCTGTCTAATAATCCACTTAATGAACAAAACATAATTTGGTTAACCATTCTCCTGGGGCTGGAGATTTTGAGCCTGTCTCTCTCTCTCTCTCTCTCTCTCTCTCTCTCTCTCTCTTTCTCTTTCTTTCCTTCTTTTCTTCCTTCCTTCCTTCCTTCCTGCTTTCCTCCCTCCCTCCCTCCCTCCCTCTCTCTCTCTCTCTCTCTTTCTTTCTTTTCCTTTTCTCTTCTTTGCTATTACAAATAAAGCCACAGTGCCCAGCTTTCTGTACCGGTCTTGGGGCATTGTTTTAGATCATTTTCTTGGGATGAGCTTCCTATAAATGGAATTCCCAAGTCAAATAGTGTGAACCTTTTCAAGGCTCTTCACACATCTTAAGCAAATTGCCTTCCAGAAAGGTTTTGCTACTTGACAGCCGTGCCAGCTGTGCACAAGAGGTCCCACAGGCCACCAGGACCAAGCCAGCACTGCAAGCCTCTTATTTTGTAGCACTCCTTTGATGGGCCCAAAGTGATGTCTCTCCATCCTCATTTACATGTATTTTATTATGACTACGTTAAATATTTGCAACTGTATTTGCCTTTTGAACTTCATCTTTTATAAATGGACTCTCACTGCCTTTTATTGCCCCAACATTTCATTATGAAAATTCTTACTGCCTCTGTAAATGTTTTATTTATGAGAATTTTCAACACAGAAAAGCTTTACATTTCCTATAGTCAATTATATTTGTATTTTGCATTACAATTCTCTCTATTGCTGTGAAGGCTGCAATGGCCTGCCTTAATCACAGTTTGAATAATGAATCATTTCAATTTTTTTCTAGTTTCTAGTTAGTAGTATGCTTTTTTTTTTGCATTTAACTCTTTAAATCACCTGCCATTGATTTTTTGAAAGGTTTTTATTTAAATTCCAGTTAGTTAACATACAGTGTGATATTAGTTTCAAGTGTACAATAGAGTGATTTGACACTTCCATACAACACCCAGTGCTCATCATGACAAACGCGCTCCTTAATCACCTGGCATTGGTTTTGGTGTTAATATAAAGGAAGGTAAAAATTACTTTTTGTTTCTCAGGCAGATAAAAATTATTTTCTAGCCCTACTTAATGAGAAATCCTTCCATTCCTCATTAGTTTGTGATGTCTCTTTTCTCCTAAGCCACAGTGGGAGATATTTCAGGGATTGGCATCTGCGCTTTCTATTCTATTCCATTGAAATGTCTTTCTTGTAGAAAAAAAAAAGTTACATTGTTTTATATTATACTGCAGTATCTGTTGGGGCGAGAGCCCTGGACATCTTTATTCCACATCAGCTCAGTTGCCCAGGTGTCTGACGCCCACGCCAAACTCCCTTTGGGACATCTTACTGTGGGCTTCCCATTGCACTACTATTTTCCACACATATATCCATTTTCCTAGCCACTTCTACTCCCTGGAAGTCAAATTACATCACTGTGCACCATAGGGACAGGTGAATGGTGGGCACAGTCCTGAAGTCTGGAGGCTGCGTTGCTGGGCTCTCACCTTTTTGTTCTGTACAATGGGGCTATGATGGCCAAATGAGGTAAAGAACATCAACACAGCTTTATTCTCTGTTCAACAAATGTGTGTGAGGTTCGGGAACACCAGAGTGTGCAGAGATGGTCTCTAAGAAATGGCCTTCAGCGAGCTTCCAGGAGAGTAACTAAGAGTAAGGGCTCTTTTATGGGAAAACCCTTCAAAACAGAAAAAAGGCAACTCCAAAGAAATTATGAGGGCCCCAAGGGGAAAGGACAGAATGTTGAGGAAGGGATGGACGGGGGGCTGGGCAGGGCCTCTCTGAGGGGACATGTAAGCCACAAAGGCTGAGAGGAGGGAGTTAGGGGAGAGCCTTCCAGGGATGAGGAACAAGAGGAGCAAAGGCTCTAGGAGAGGAACAAGCTGGAACATGTGAGGAACTGAAAGAATTTGCCTGTGGCCAGAGGACAGTGGGTTGGAGCATCTCAGGGGGACCATCCCCCAGGGGGACTGACAGATCACCAGGCAGATGAGGTGGGCCTTGAGAAAGATGGCATTGTACTAAGGGCAATGGAAATCACTGAAGGCTGGGGGTATGCAGGATAATGACAGGATCCTCCTTGGGTTTTAAGATGTCTGCTTTTACTTCTGTGTGATGAGCGGAGGGCTGAGGGGGAAGAACACTGCCAAGCCATTGCTGAAAGACGATGAGAGATGGAAGGTGGCTGGAACCTGGTGGTAGTAGAGGGTGAGGGAAGTCAGACTGGGGACAATTCTGGAGACTGACCTGCCAGGATTTGCTGGGACTGGGGAGGGGGGGAGGGAGCAGGGAAGAGTCAAGGATGACTCTCAAAGGCCAGGTTTGGGAAGCAGGATTGAAGGTTGGGCCTTTGGAGAAAAGGGGAAGACAAAGGGGGACAGAAGTTTTGGGGAGAAGCTAGCAGTGTGATTGGCTGCAGCAAGTTTGGGGGTGTCATAAAAGACACGCAAGCAGAGCTGCCAGCTGGGTAGTTAGGCATGCCAGTCCAGAGAGGGCAGGTGGGGGCATCAAAGCAGAGTCACGAGTGACCACTCAGGGTGAGAATGCAGGGGAAGATGGGAAACGCCCAGGCATGAGTCTTGAGGGAATCCAACACTTAGATGGTGGGTGGAGGAGGCTGAGGAGGAACAGCCAATGAGGGTGGAGGTTAACTGGGAGATTTGGTGTCACAATTGTGTCATGCGGGCAAGGCCCTTCCAGGAGGGAATGGCCAGCTGTGTCAGCTGCTGCCATGCGGCCGAGTGAGTTCAAGGGAGAAGGGTGTCTGCTGGGTAGGGCAACGGGGGTTTCTGAAAAGAATGGCCATAAACCAGTCACGGGGAGGCCAGGCCAGCAGGCAACACTGCCTCCTATGAAGGGCTGGTTCCAGGGTGGGAGGAGTCCTAGGCTTTCCTCCCAAGCACATCTCTGGGTCTCCAGCCATCAAACTGACCTGGCGACTTTTTAGTCCCCTGGCCCTCCGTCCCCACCTACCCCAACAGTCCCTTTTGCCTGTAATCTTGCTCCTTCAGAGTTCCCATAACATTTTTGTGCTAAAAAGAACATTTTCTGAACCTCCATTTCAGATATTGGATTTCAAGTAGAAAATAATTATTCTGCCTCTATCTAGCTCGCTGCCTGTTGCTAGGTGCCAAAAGGCACAGAAAACGAGGGAGACATGGCCCCAGACACGAGGCAGGATGAAACTACTGCTAATTAGAGCTGTAGTTGGTACCCAGAGGGCAGAGAAAACGCCTCCAGAAGAACACGGAGATCAGGCTACCTGGTAAAATGTACATGATTTAATTTTGCCCCTTTCTACCAACACGGCTAATCCTTTCACCTCTACACTTAATCCCACTGCTCGAGGGCCCCCTTCAAGACCTGTCCCTGCTCTTCAAACATGGCTCCCAAACCCTCCTCCCTCCAAATGTCAGCAGGTAAGAAGCAGCATCTTTCTGGGCCCTGCTGTCCACCTCTCCCCCACCCCAGCTCCCCCTTTTCCCTCCTGCTTTCTCTGCCAGACTCTGGATCACCTCCCACCCAGGTGAGCTTCTGTCCCCTCCCCCAAAGTTGCTGTGGCAAAGGTCCTCAAAGACCATGTCTGTGGGACACCCTTGCCTGACCTCTGTGCATCTGGCCCATCAGTGGCCACCCTGACCTCTGGGATCCCTCCTTCATGAGCTTCTGAGACCCCCTCTTTCCTTGTCTTCCTCTCTTTCTCAGACTCCCCGTCCCATGTCCACAGGTCTCTGGACTTCTCTTTCACTGTGCACCTTTTCCCTGGATCTCTTGTATCCCTAAAGCTTTGCCTGCCTCCTGAGGCTGATTCCCAAAATGACAGTCTAGTCCAATCCACCTTTGAGCTCCAGACCAACATGCCAATCTTTCTCCTTAATGGCTGCTCTTCCATTTGCAGTCCTAAGTTCTACTCCAAGCTCCAGAACGTGATGGTCAGCCATGTACCAATATCTGATATCTCAACAACATGAGCCAAATGAAACTCCTAGTCTGTTTTTCTTTTTCTACTTGATTATCTCTTTTTATTAAAACTCTTAATCTTTCTTCCCCAAATTTGTCCTCGTCTGGTGTTCCCTATTTTGAGGAAATGACACCATTGCTATGGTGGGAGACACTGGACAGTTAGTCTAGAATCTCCTCTTCACCCACCACATCCCATTGTGAGGCTTAATTGCCTCTGGCAGCAGCAGCAGCAGCAGCAGCAGCAGCACCTTAGTCCAAACCACCATCTTTTGCTTGGTCCACTGTAGTTACCTGCTGAATCGTCTCTCCAAATCTCCGTTTCCTTCCAATCATCCAGCTCCCACAGCAGCCCAAGTGGGCATTTCAGAATACACATCTTTTTTTTTTTATGCCCACTTCCTGTTGACACCATTCAGTGGCTCTTAAAGAAAGATCAGCTTTGATTTCTCCAGCTTCATCACACACCATGCCCCCCACCCCACCCCCACCTCAACAAGTCATTCTTCTTGGTTCTTGCTAGCAGAAGCCACTCTCCATGTGATGTAGGTCAGTCACAGTGGTGAGGTCTACTTCTCTCGACAGTGATTAGCTTATGAGTGGGTATTGTAACTCTGACCAATGAGAGGTGATGGTGGTGGGGTCTTCTGGGAAAAGTTTCTTGGTCTTTAAATATTTTTTTTCTTTTAAATGTTTTATTTATTTTTGAGACAGAGAGAGACAGAGCATGAGAGGGGGAGAGGCAGAGAGAGAGGGAGACACAGAATCCGAAGCAGGCTCCAGGCTCTGAGCTGTCAGCACAGAGCCTGACGTGGGGCTTGAACCCATGAATGTGAGATCATGACCTGAGCCGAAGTCGGAGGCTTAACCGACTGAGCCACCCAGGCGCCCCAGTTTCTTGGTCTTTAAAAAGAAGTATAAGGAAGAAATGGGCAAAAGACATGAATAGACAGTTTTCCAAAAGAAGATATCCAGATGGCCAACAGACACATGAAAAGATGCTCAACATCACTCATCATCAGGGAAATACAAATCAAAATCACACTGAGATACCACCTCACACCAGTCAGAGTGGCTAAAATTAACAACTCAGGAAACAACAGATGCTGGCAAGGATGTGGAGAAATGGGAACCCTCTTACTGTTGGTGGGAATGCAAATTGGTGCAGCCACTCTGGAAAACAGTGTGGAGGTTTCTCAAAAAGTTAAAAACAGAACTACCCTATGACCCAGCAATAGCACTACTAGAAATTTATCCAAAGGATAGGGAGTGCTGATTCATAGGGACACATGTACCCCAATGTTTATAGCAGTGCTTTCAACAATAGCCAAATTATGGAAAGAGCCTAAATGTCCATAATTGGACGGATATGGACATGGAATGAATATATAAGATGTGGTTTATATATACAATGGAATACTACTTGGCAATGGAAAAATGAAATCCTGCCATTTGCAGCAATGTGGATGGAACTGGAGAGTATTATGCTAAGTGAAATAGGTCAGTCACAGAAAGACAGATATCATATGTTTTCACTCATATGTGGAACTTGAGAAACTTAACAGAAGACCATAGGGGAAGGGATGGGGGAAAATAGTTACAAACAGAGAGGGAGGGAGGCAAACCATAAGAGACTCTTAAATACAGAGAACTGAGGGTTGATGGGGGGGGGAGGGGAAAATGGGTGGTGGGCATTGAGGAGGGCACTTGTTGGGGTGAGCACTGGGTGTTGTATGTAAGTGATGAATCATGGGAATCTACCCCCAAAACCAAGAGCACACTGTGTACACCATATGTTAGCCACTTTTTTAAATCTATCTGTGGACATCAGTACAGTGAATACAATGCCTGGAGTGGCTGCAGCCATCTTGTGACCATGGGAACAGAAGTGCATGTGCTGAGAGATGGACTGATCCTGGGTCCTTGATTTCATTCGAACTGCCTCCCTTGGAACTTCCCATTATGCGTGGCAATACATCTCTTATTGTTTACATGTTTTTGAGTTGAGTTTTCTGTCACTTGTTTCAAAATCATTCTTACCAATAAGTGCTACGGCCATGATGGACTTCTGGTTTCTGGAATGTACCACCCTCCCACCACGGAGCTTTGCACACGCTATTTCCTTATGTGCAATGCTTTCCTCATTCCTAGTTAACTTCCACTCCTCTAATCAATGTTACTTCTCTGATCTAGAAAGATTTTTTTCTGGGGCACCTGAGTTTGAAATTATGGAATATCTGGCTCCCTCGATGGACTGGCAGCATATGTGGCAGGGACCAGGTCTGGCTTTACTCAGTATTGTGTACCCTCCTACATGTCTGTCCCAGTGCTTAGATGAACCAAATTCACCATTCATTCAGGGTCCTGGAAGAATGTAGTGAAAGACTATTCAGAGACTGGCAGGGCCAAGGGTTCCAGTGATGATAAAGGGCCCATGGATGAGCAACAGCTGGAAATCATCACTGCTTCTAGGTCAAAAGAGAAGAGGGTGTGGGTTTTCAGAACACAAAGAGAAAGCAGTGACTTTAAGAAAGGGGCCCTACTTGTGGCCATAAGTAAAGGAATACAGTCACTGCCAACACATAGCCCATAGGAAGTCAGCCAGGAGGGCCTCCCAACTCCTCCCTCCACTCTCCCCGCTGCTTCCTCCATTGACCAAACTCAACTAGAAGCCAGAGAGCAAGAAGCCTGGGGGATGTAAAGGTCGGCCACCCAGGGCATAGAACCGGATGGAGAAAGAGAAAGGCTCTAGGAGCCAGTGAGGAATATCCGGGACAGTCACCAAATGGCCTCCTAGCTACTTCAGCTCAACTTTTCCCTTTCTTATCGGTCTCAACCACCCTGCAGAACTGGCCAGTGTAGACAACCTTTTCTCCAAGTTTTCAGGATTGGAAAGGGCATCACAACGGAGTCTTTCCATGTCTTGCCCTCTTCTCTTGAGACATCTCCAATCATAGCCACTTGTTTCCGTTGAGCCAGGCTCAGAGGATGGATCCCAGCTCACCAATTGTTCCTCTTTTCATCCTCTCCCTCTTTGCTGGTACCCTCTTTCAGGACAAGAAAATTCTAGGGTCCCTTGTTTTGAAAAATCCTCCTTTGATCACCCACATTCTTCTTGTTGCCACCCAACTCCTATCCTAGCCATCCAGCCTTCTCTAAAGGGAGGTCTGCATCGCCTCCACCCATTCCCTCCATTGCCCCCTGTAAACTAGTTATTAACCCTCACTCCCAAATCTCCTCCTGCCAATGTTCACAATAGGCCCCTGATTACTAAATTCAAAGGAGTCTGCTTCTCGTTTTTCTGAGACTCAGTCCATATAGCAGTTGATTAGTTGATTAGAGTTCCTCGAAACTCTTCACTACCTTGGTTGCCATGGTAACCCTACTCCCTGTTTGTCGAATCTCCCAGGTCCTTCCTTCACTTTCTCCTTTGTTCTCCCTCCACACCTCCGGCCGTCCTATGTATGTATGTATGTATGTATCTCACAATTCTGCCCTGGGCTCTCTCCTATTCTCTCCCTACAGTCTCCCCCTGGCACTCTCACTCATTCCTGAGGTTCCCATTACCTTCTGTCCCTGGGTTGGCCCCTCTGGTTGAATTTCTTCCTGAATCTCAGATTTTGGGATCCAGCTGCCTGATGGGTCCCACCTGGCTGTGCCCCCAGCCCCTCAGCTCTACCTGAGACTGAGCCCATTGTTGCCCCCCTCAAACTGGCTCCTGTACCATGTTCCCCATCCCAAGCACCTCCCTTCCATCCCCACCTAAGACACACAAGACTCACCCTTCATTTTACCCTTGCTTTCACCCCAAATAACCAACAATTATCCTGCATTTCTGACTTTATTTTGTAAAAGTTTCTGGGTTCTGTACATCTCCCGTCATTGTTTCAGGTCAGGCCTCATCCTGTCTTATCTGGACCATGACCATAGTCTCTTAATTCATCTCCCTACCTAGAGAATGTCACCTTCCAAATCTAGCCCTCACACTGGCTACTGCAGGATTTTCCCAAATCATAAATCTAAAATGTCATTGGTGTAAAAACATTCAATAGTACCCACTGACTACAGGAGGGTGTCCAAACTCCTTGATGTGGGGGACATCCAAGGCCCTGTGGGGCCTGATCTCTGTCCACTTCCTGTCTCACTCTTCCCATCTTTTCCTTTCGTATTCCACGAATACCAGATGCCTGTAAGCTCACTCTTGCTACTTTCTTACTTGTGGGGCTTTGCTTATGCTGATTCCTTTGCTTGGAATGTCCTTCCCATTCCTTCTACCTTGCTCATTCCTGCTCATCTTTAAGAAGTCAGACCAGTGGTCATCTCCTCTGGAAAGCTCCATGAATATCTATGCTCCATTACTGCACTTACCATATTGTATTATAATGGTCCATTAAATGTTGTGTAGTAGGATAAGCTTTTTATTTTTTTATTAATTTTTTTGTGTTTATTTTTATTTATTTTTGAGACAGAGAGAGACAGAGCATGAGTGGGGGAGGGGCAGAGAGAGAGGGAGACACAGAATCCAAAGCAGGCTCCAGGCTCTGGGCTGTCAGCACAGAACCCGATGTGGGGCTTGAACTTGTGAACCATGAGATCAGGACATGAGCCGAAGTCAGACACTCAACTGACTGAACCACCCCAGCGTCCCTAGAATAATCTTTTATATACCATTCTATGTGCTCCCCCCTCCCCCATCCCCATTTCCTTGCCTGTCACTGTTTTGCATAAGAAACGACCCCAAACTCTAGTAGCTTCAAAACACAATTTATTATCCCTCCTGGTTCTAGGGGCTCAGCTGGGTGGTTTTTGCATAAAGTCTCTGCAGTGGCAGTCAGATGGCAGCCGGACTTGAGCCTCAAGGCTCAGCTGGGCTCACTGTGCAAGAGGGCTCATTCACATAGCTGGCCACCAGCCGGGAGCTCGGCTGAGGCTGTCCACTGGAGTGCCCACATGTGCTGGACTTCTCACAGCATGGCAGTTGTGTTGCAAGAGGAAGTGTCCCAAGACCAAGTGTTTCAAGAGTCCTGTACAGAAGCTACAAAGTTTCTGATGATGCAGTCCCACAAGTCTCAGGATGTCCCTTCTGCCATGTTCTATTGGCCAAGAAAGTCACTAAGGCCAGCCCAGACTTGTGAGCAGGAAAAGTAGACGCCACCTCTCGATGTAAGGAATAGTGTGTGTATACAGAGAAGGCAGGAAATGATGGTGGCATGGCCACTCTTTCCTGACTCCGGCAGGGCTTTGGGGGAGGACTGGGGTTATTACAGCATGAATGCAACAAGACGGTCAATGGCTTCAAATAGTCTCTTGAAACCCACAGCAGAGACAGGGCATTTGGTTGTGGCTGCTGGCTTTTGGTAAAGAGAAAAGAAACTGAGGGACTCAGAACTTGAAATTAATGTCATGAACAGCAAGAAGAATACAGAAGCTGTCTTTCTGCCTGAAAGGAAATAAAAGTTTGGCCAGCTAGTGAGGAGGGGACTCATATGGAGACATAACGAATAGTAGATACCATATCCCCCAAAAGAAGTACAAGAGTAGAAGGGGCTGTTGCCTGGCACTTCATGGTGTTGCCCAGAAAACCAACCCACCCCCCTAGCTTGGGCTAGAGAAGTTGAGAGCCCTGACAAGAAGCATCTGACAGATGGGCCTGGGGGTGTCCCCCAAGGTCCTGTGTGTCCCCATAGCAAAGTGCTGACGGTGAGGGTTTGGGAAGTAGGGGGAGTGTGGCTGGTGGACTTGGACATGCTTTGTGGTCAGGACAAGGACTCAGTGGGGATGTCTGGGCTCAGTGGATGGCAGTGGACAGATCCTGGTGATCCAGGGCAAAGTAAGAGATCCCAGAACACAGAGCACTCTCAGGGAGAAGGGAAGGAGTAGTGGGAAGCAGAGAAGCTGGAAGTTGGCCAAGAATTTGCTTAAGAGAGACTTAGGTAAAGTCCGGAAATGATTGCATTTACCTTGAACTAAGATTAAGTTTGTGCAGCTGAGCAGAGAGGGGTGGTGGTAGTGGTGGTAGAGTGAACTTGAGTCCTGGAGAAATAAAGAAGTTAAACTTTGGCTAGGCTCTGTGGCAGTTTCTGGGTCAGCAACGTGGGATCACCTTCACCCTTTCATTCTCTCTTATCTCTCCTGCTTGGTTGGCACCAAGCTCCCTAGTTCTATCTCCAGAACTTCTCTTGTATCTGCTCTCCATCTGCATGTCCCTTACCTCAGCCCTGCAACACTTCTCAGGGACAAGTGCGGTGGCCTCTTAGGTACCTTCCCTCCCTCCCAGCTTACGAGGCCCTCTTCAAACTCTTTTCTGCAGACAGCAGAGGGATAACAGGACACATCCACTGTCTTCTTTACCTAGACCAATACCAACTCTCCTGGTTAGTCACTCTGCACTCCAACCTATCTGTTTGGAATGGGATTCACCTTATCATACCTTATTGGCCATCACTGATTGGCCAGGGCTGATTGAGTTCCTGACTTAGGCTGGGCCAATCAGAGCCTGTCCCCAGATTTTTTGACTTGGGAACAGAGAGAGCTCATAACATATATGGAGCACTTGCTACATGTCAGGTCCCAGCTAAGCATCTCACAGTGTCATCTCCTTTGACCCTTGCAACACCCTGGCGTTAATAAGACTGATGCTGTTATTATGAAATATGGGCATCTGCAGATGAGGACAGTGAGGACAGAGAAACTAGTAGCAAGTGGCACTGGCTCATCTGAGGCCTTTTAACCAAACCCCTGTGCTCCCGCCTTGGTCTCTTTGGTCACAACCTGAGGGAAGTGAGACACATGCAGAGCCATGAGTGCCAGTATGTGGAAGAAGCAGGCCCAAGAGAGTGAGGTTGTCAGGCAATGAGATGGGGGAGCCTGGAGATGAGAGGAAGGGTCTGATGGCCAAGTCCCCAGCTCCAGGGGGCCTGGAGGCCCAGCCTGGTCCATGGTGTGGTTATGGAAGCCAATCAAGTTCTCCTTTTTCCTGAGTGGGTTCGAGCTGAACTTCCTTCTCTGGCACAGAAGAAACGTGACTACATGAAAATGGGTTCACACCTGTCTCCCTGCGTAAATGCATCCCTGGCTTCTCATTACTCTTAAAATAAAAGCTCAAACTCCTTGGGGATGATGCACGGGCTGTGTGTATGCTGGCTGGCCTGACCTGTCCCTGCTCTCCTGCAGTACATGTGCCCTGAGCCCATGGCTGTCTTCACAAGGCCAGGTGAGAGGTCTTTGTCTAGGATTTCATCTCTGAGCCACTTCCTTTCCCAGCCTCAAAATCCACCTCTCTCATGTGCCATCTCCTAAGAACCTGGGTCTTGGACTTTTTTGTAAAAACAGAAATAATTTGAGGACAGCTCAGAAAATTGCTACATACCAAGGTAACCAGAGGCAACCACTGGTTACATTTTGACACACTTAGCAGAATTGTTTAAAAAAATAAACTTCTATTACTTTCCATGTAAAATATAAACAGTTAAAAAAAATCCAAGAGAATAGCAGGGCTTTGATGAAGAGCAGCCTTCTCCACCTCCTCCCCACTCTTAAATTCTCACCCCAGAGTATGTGATCTGCTGCTGGAGGTCACCTCCCCAACTCTAAAAAGCTCTTAGGTCTCCTGTATCAGGAAGAACACTTTCACCAGCACTAACAGAACTCCTAAGAGTGGCTTAAAGAGTAAGAACATTTATTGGTTTCAGAGAATGAAAAGCCCAGAAGTCAGAAGTTCCAGGTGACCAGGCTCTGAGTCAAACAGAGAGCTGCATCTCCTGGCCTCCCCTCCTGGTCACAAGGTGACTGTCAGAGCTCCATGCATCACATCTTCAACAGCACCTAGGCAGAAAAGAAGGGTGGGGGGGCAAGAGAGCTCTCCAAGTGCATTGCCTTAATCAGAGAGAGAGCTCCTTGAAGCTGTCTGAAGATGCTTCCTTATGAGATCCTGGTCAAAACTGGATCATGGGAGTTCTCTGAACAGCATCTGCTACCCCCTATTTCTAGTTCATGATATCCACAGATGTCCCACGTGGGGGATTAGGCTTTAGGACACTTGGAAAGTACTCCCTTCCTTTCCTGCTACCACCGACACAGTTTTAAAGTACCTCTACTTGTTATCTTCCCAATTTCAAGAAATCCACTTGCCCCTTCACACCTTGTTCCACTGCACGCCCACAGAAGCCTTTGCCCCCCCCCAGCCCATCACTCCCATCAGCACCCCTCTTCCCCTCACTGCTGCGTCCAGACTTCTACATCTTTCCTTTCACACTGTGATGGGTGATAATACTGACATTCTATTCCACAACCATAATAAAATCCAGGTCAATATCAATGAAAATTAGAAAGGAAAAGACAAAATTCTCATTATTTGAGACAACTATTACATATATTTCCTGTGGGTATCTATCTCTGAATTTATAAGTTTTTGGAAAGTCTAGAAAAGTGCACATTGAGCCTATTACAGTGGTTACCTCTGGGGAGGAGGAAGGAAATGGGATGGCAGTGGGTGACCAAAAGGGACATTAGCATCATCTGCAGTGTTCTATGTTTTAAAAAGGAGAATGTATTCATGTTTCGCTTGTGTCATTAAACTTTAATTTGAAAAAATTCCCATTCATTTTCAGCCAATGATGCCGGCTCTGGGTGTTTGGCAGTGTTCGCATGTTTGTGTCCAGGGAGGAAGAACGTTTACTTTGTGTGTGCCTGTGAATGAAGTACAGTGATTAGTAAGTAGATTTTTAAAAAATGTAGCAAGCAAAAGCAAAACGAAAAAGGGAGTGTAGAGAGAACTTGTTCACAAGAACAAAAATCTAGGGATAAGCTCATTAGGGAATTTGTTTTTTTTTTTAATGTTTATTTATTTTGAGGGGAGGGGAGAGAGAGAGCGAGTGGGGGAGGGGCAGAGGGAGAGGGGGAAAGAGAATCCCCAGCAGGCTCCACGCTCAGTGTGGAGCTTGATGTGGGGCTCAATCCCACCACCATGAGGTCATGATCTCAGCCAAAATCAAGAGTTGGACGCTTAACCAACTGAGCCATCCCAAAATGGGTAGGTTCTTTATGGAGAAAGCCGTGTAACTGAAGAGATACAAGATGATCAGAATAAATGTAGGCTTCTATTGTACTCACAGATCAAAGGCTCAGTATTGTATTGATGTCAATTTTCCCCAAATGAATCTTGAAATTCACAGATCTTGACAAGCAGGTTTAAAAATTCATGCAGAGGAGTTAATGTGCAGTGATAGTTAGCTTAGATAATTGAAAAGAAAGCACAGTGAAATGGGGCATTTTACTTAAGAGATATCAAAAGGTGGCATGAAGCTATAGCAGATAAAAGCGTCTGGTATAGACAGGAATATATAGAACGGGGGTCTCACGCCAACCTACACACCGTGATTCAGTGTGTGAGGGAGCTTCACTTCAGATCAGTGGAGAAAGGATGAACTGGTCAATTTATTGTGTTGCAATAACCAGTTGTGTGTTCGGGGAGAGATTAGATCATACCTCATTCCAACCATAAAAATGTATTCCAGGTGCATTAAAGACCCCAATAAAGGTAAATTTATTAGAAAAGAACACAGAACATATTTAAACCTTAGGAGTAAGAAAGGAATAAACGTGATATAGCAATAAAAGGAATAAAGGAAAAGACTGATAAATCTGATTAGGTCCAAATTGATAACTTCTGTCTAAAAGAGCCTACAAAGAGTTAAAGGCGACAGACAGGCTGGAAGAAAATATTTGCCATGTATATACAAGAGATTAATGTCTGGATTATATTAGGAAATTCCACAAATCAATAAGATAAAGACAATCTAACTTTTTGATGAGCAAAAATAAACAGATAAATCAGAAAAAGGAAAATACAAATGGCAATGCACATGAAAATCTCACTAGCAAACAAGTATATATAAATTTAAAAAGTGATTCAATTTTTCACCCATCAGATTGGCAAATATTTAAAATAGCTGCTTATGACATGGGGCTTTGAGGCCTCTTGTATCCTCTTGCTGGAAGTGTAAATGGTACAGAACTTACAGAGGACACATGGGTGGTATCTGTTAAAACTAAAAACGTGGAAACCTTGAGATCTAAAATCCCATTCTCAATCCTAGAGAAAAATTACAGAGGAGGCATGTGCAAGGCTGTTTTGTGCAGCACTGCTTACGATGGAGGAAAGAAATGGAAGCAACTGAATGTCCATGGAGCTCAGAGAAGAGAAAAATGTGGCATGAGTGAATACAATACAGCTATTAAAAGGAACAGGGTAGAGCCATTTGCATCAATATGAGTATATCCTAAAAATATATGATTGAGTGAAAAAAACAACTCACAGTAAGATCCTTATAAGGATCTTATAAAGTGGGATGATTCATTCAAAATATCCACATCGATACTATAGATTTCTATGAAAGGAGACAAAGTTGTGGAGGTGGTAGAAAACTAGGATTTCAGGGGAGCCCAAAGGAAACTAACGAGCTATATTCATATTGTTCTACTTTGAAAAAGGAGAATATATTCATGCTTACATGTTTAATTAAAGTATAATTTGAAAAGATTCTAATTTGTTTTCAGCCAATGATGCCGGCTCTGTGTGTTTGGCTACGCTCATATGTTTGTGCCCAGGGAGGAAGAACGTTTACTTTGTGTGTGTGTCTGCAAACCAAGCACAGTGATTAGTAAACAGGCTGAAATGAAATAAGGAAAAACAGGGGCCAAACAAATGAGCCCAGGTATAAATTTATCAAGAAATACGCAAGACTTTGACCAGAGGAAAACTTCCCAGAAAGACACAGAAGCTGACCAGACCTGAGAGAGGTATATATAGCACTGAGCACTGGCAGGAAGTCAGTATGATAGAGATGCCAATTTTCTTCACATTTATCCATGAACTCAATGTAATCTCAATTAAATTTTTCCTGAAACTTGGCAGGCTGATTTCGAAATCCATGCGGTGGGACAAATATGCAAGGATGACCAAGGCAATTTTGCAAAAACAACAAAAAGGGTGGGATTTGTCCCGCCAGTTAGCAAAGCATATAATCAAGCTCGGGAGTAGACAAATAGATCAATGGACCAGAAAGAGCTCTGCAACAGACCTGCATTGCAATTTAGTGCAGCTGAAAGTAGCAATATTAAATCAGTGGAGAAATGATATATTATTACATAAATGGTGTTGGGACAATTACCTATCTATTTGGAGATGGGGAGTTTAAAGTCAGATCCTAAGATTCATGCATATGGAATTTAATTCCCGTATATAGTTCAAAGGCATATATACATTATATATACATTATAAATTTTAGAGAAGAAAATACAGGAAACGCTTATGACCTTGATATAGCAAGGTGTT
This sequence comes from Cryptoprocta ferox, assembly GCA_028646485.1. NCBI lineage: Eukaryota > Metazoa > Chordata > Mammalia > Carnivora > Eupleridae > Cryptoprocta > Cryptoprocta ferox. Next base: position 20,756,893 of record CM053576.1, on the reverse strand, counting down.
CTTAAGTAAGACTGTAAAAAGGCACAAAAGTGAGGTTGATAAGTTTGATTGTATCAAATTTAAAATTTCTCTAAGGCAACCGATACCATATAATTAAACGATAAGAATCACAATGTAGAAAACATTTGCAGTATACATAACAAAGTATTCGTATTCAAACTATATAAAGAACTCCTAAAAATCAATAGCAAAAAGACAAAAAAAAAACCTTAAAAAACAGGCAAAGGATATGGACAAGCAATCCAGAGGAAGAAATATAAATGGACAGTGAACACATGAAGCCTGCAATCTTGTAGGTAATTCAGAAAAATTCAAACTAAAACGAGGTACTATTTTTCACTCATCAGACTGCTTAAAAATGCAAAACTTGGAAATGGTCTGGGGAAATGGATGTTCATACACTGCTGCCAGGAGATTACACTAATAAGGCACTTTGGAGAACACTGTAGCAGTTTCTATTAGAATTTAAGATGTATACATCCTATCACCCATCAATTCTGTTTCTAAGTGTCTGCATGTGTAAAACGGGCAATGTACAAGGATGCTCTTATAGGTTTGTCTTAATGGAATGGCGTTGGAAACATTTTAACAGTCAATCATTAGGAAACAAGGAAATCAAGGTGGTATAATCAGTTATGGCCCCCAGGGCCAGCTGCACGGAGCTACGCCAGGGGTCCCCGTAGGGTACACGAAGCTGAGAGCAACACCTCCAGTGTGTACACATCATGTCTGTGCAAACAAACACCCACAGAAAGAGAAGAGAAGATGCGTTCCAATGGGCATAAGAAAACATTTAAATAAATAGCAAAAAGCCTAAGAGCCCTTACCTCTAAAGGAGAGGGAGGGGCCTGAGGCAGAGATGCGGGGTGGGGTGGGGAGGGTGTCAGCAGAGACTTTGTAACGCTCTAATTTTATTTAAAGGAAAATGTATTCATGTATTGCTTATAATTAAAATTTAATCCAAAAATTCTAATTTGTTTCTAGCCAATTAGCTCTGCTTTACATGTGTGCTGTGTTCTTATTTATGTGCCCAAGGACAAAGCACGTTTCCTTTGTGTCTGTGAATGAAGCATAGTGATTAGGAAGTTGACTAAAATTTGGAAAGCAAAAAGAAAAAAGGGAAAACTTTTTTCTATTCCTGATAAGGTACTGATAAGGTATTCAAGAATAAACCTATTAAGAAATGTGAAAAACCTTTATGACAAAAGTGACCGACCTTTATTAAAAGGCATTAAAAACTGAACCAAAGAGATGAGACTCTGATTAAATGGAGATACCACGTTCACAGATGAGAAGAACTGGCATCCTAGAGATGTGCAATCCTGCTCAAAATTCCAACAAGATTTTTTTCATGGAACTTTGATAAGCTTATTCTAACAGTATATGAAAAAGTAAATGTGCAGTATGATCAAGGTAATTTTGAAAAAGAACAAAGGGCCAGGGAGGGCAGGGTACTTACCTTATCAGTCAGTAAGATAAAGCTATGCTCATTAAAATTTGGTATTGGCCCAGAAGTAGACAAATAGATCAACAGATCTGAATAGAGTCTAGACACAGGGAAATGGGAGAAAAGATGGTGTTGGGACAATAAATGGTGCTTAGCAAGCTGGTTATCCATCTGGGAAAAGATCAGATTAGATCTCTGGGTCACATTGCATGTGAAAATCCATTTCAGATGGGTTAAAGACTTAAACTTTTAAAAAGATAGAAGTTTTAGATGCAAATGTAGAATGAACATACCAATAATGTGGTGGGGAGCCTTCTTTTTTTTTTAAGTTTATTTATTTATTTTGAGAGAGACAGCTTGCGGAGGAAGGGCAGAGAAAGAGAGGGAAAGAGAGAATCCCAAGCCAACTCCACACCGTCAGCACAGAGCCTGAGGTGGGGCTGGATCTCATGAACCATGAGATCATGACCTGAGCTGAAATCAAGAGTCAGATACTGAACTGAGCCACCCAGGTGCCCCTGGAGGGAAGGCTTCTTAAACAAACAGTGCTACCTGCTCTAGTGCCTGCACTGTGGATTCCATCACTGCTTTAATGCCCAGTAGGTCTCCAGTTGGACTGTACCTCCAATCTTCCACAAGTGCCTGGGGCATCTTCACCTGTACCTCCTGGACCCCCTCTCTTCCTCTTTCTCTCCAGCTCAGCCCGGTCACGGGAAGGCGTGTTATACTAGATGCACTGAGGTCTGAACCTAGCTCCCGCCACTTGTGCTCTGTGTCAGTAAGGCACTTTGTCCTCTGGCTTCTGAGTCCTCTGCTATGAAACTGGGTAATGCTTTGTCTCGTGCAGGGGGGATGGGAAGTTTACTTGGGATGATGAATGTGAACATGTATAAATGGCATAGAGCTTACAAGGATGAGGGGAGCCGATTCCTCTTTTTCTCCCCCCCCCCACACCCCTGCCACTCATGACTTAATGCCCCTATTTTTTCCTGCATTGTAACTTCTGGGAAATTGTCATAGATTCTTCTTGGTCAAAAAGTTTGAGTGTTGACTTCAGATATTTGATTCCAAGGCAGAGAATACTGATTCGGCACCCAGAGAGCTTGGTGCTGAGAAACTGCCTGTTGGTAGGTACTGAGAAACACAAAAAATAAGACACGATCCTGGCCACGAGACAGGATAAAACTGGTCTAATTAGCACTGTAGGAGGTACCCAGGTCAGATAAAAGCCCCCCAAAGAACATGGAGATCAAGTTACTCTCTAAAAGGTAAATAATTTAATTTTGCCCCATTCAGTCAAATATACATTATTACCCCAAACTAATTTATCCACCTCTACACTTGATCCTGGCCCCTTTGGGAGCTCATTTCACACTAATTGTCTCCATCCTTAATTGCTTCATCACTCAGGTTGCTTCCCTCAGAATATTTATATGTCAGCATTGCTCTTTCCTTTAAGACAAAAATTAAAAAGCCCTAGACTTTGCTTCCTCTTCTTTTCTCTCCTTAATCAACCTCCACCTAAGCTGCCTCGGCCAAGGTCCTCAGATGGTCTCCCATGGGCCCTGCGGGGTGCCAATCAGCTAGGGGCACCATGGTGATTGTGCAGTTGCACATGGGAGAGACTTGTGGATCAGCCCTGTCCTCTGACCTCTCTGCACATACTCACTGATGACCACCACTTCATCCTGCTCAAAGACCTCTCTGGTCCTTTCTTTCTTTCCAGTGCCCTAGGAAGATTCTTCTTTCCTTTTACAGTTTCCAAGTGTTGATGCTTCTTGGACTCCATTTCTGGCCTCCTCTTCCTCAACCACTCTTCATAGCCTCAGAATGTTCCAGAAATCTGACACTACTTTAATTCACATTTCTATTCAGGATCCCTCAGGAGCTCTGAGCCCATCTCAGTAATCTCTCACTCTGTGCTCCAGATGTATATATTCAGCTACTTCCTCCCCATCTCCATTTGGATGTCTCAGCTGTGTGTCACGAGGCTTGGGGTCTGCCTCACAGACCCAGTCCCTTTCTAGGGCTTCCAAGTTCTGAGAACAGCACTGCTACCTCACCAGTAAGGGAAGCTAGAAACACAAAGGGTCATTCTGGATACCTCCTTCTCTCACTGCCCCATTTCATTCCGTCAGCACCAAGCTAACCAGAATATGTTGACTGTGTCCAAATCCTGTCTACCATGACAACAGAAACTTCTTAACTGGTCTCCCTAAGTCTACCTGTGCTTCTTCTCATAATTTTCCCATAGCACAGCCTGTCTCAGATTATAGGGACCTACCAGAGCAGGTCTTAGCCCTGCTCCCCTTGCTCCAGGACACATGCAGGAGCTCAGGCCTGGCCCCCAAGGCTCTGTCCAGCCAGCATTCCTGCCTTTCTAGTCTCATCTCACCTCCTTTTGCACAGACTGTTCCCTCTGCCCAGAAGGCTTTTCCCCAGTTTTCTTTGTCCATTAACTCCTTCTCCTTCTTCCTAACAACTTGGTTCAAGTCTCCCCTTCTCAGGGAAGCCTCCTGGAGTCAGCCTAAGGCAGGTCCCTTGGTTGTCCACCCTCCAGCACTTAGTATCTTTCCTTCAGAGTGCTTCTCAATGTTGTCCAGTTATGTGTGCCATTATATTTGAGTCATGACGTCATCCTCCACTACCATACAAATTCCATGGGGAACGGGGATTCTGCCTATTTCAATGCGTTCACCCAAGTATCCACAGCACTAGGCACACTGCCAGGCACATAATAGGTACTAAATCAGAACACATGGAATGAATAAATTTTTGTCACTGAACAATGCTTACTGCATTTGGGAGCTGACGTCTGTCTATAAACTTGCTCATATCTTTCCTACACTCAAACTCCCTACCCCTAATCCTTCACATCTCCAAGTCTTCCTTCCTAGACTCCTCAAAGGACTCTTAGTGACAGATTCACCTCCCCCTCACATCTGAACATTATTTCAGTTTATGTCCCATTACTCCCCCAAAACGCTCTTATTAAGGTCACCAAAAGCTTACTGATCATCAAATCCAAAGAAAAAATTCTGTCTTTATCATATTGGAATTCTCTGCTGCATTTGACAATGTTGATTACTTTCTCCTTGGTTACTTCACTACCATGGTTGCCTTGGCAACCCTTCTCCTAGTTGTTTGTCACATCTCTGGGATCCTTCCTTCTCTCTCCTTTGTCACCTCCTCACACCTTGATTGGTTTCTCACATGTCACTGTAACTCAGGATTCTGCCCTGGGTCCTGTCCCATTCTCTCTCTGGGGGTTCCTATTAATACCTGAAAGGCCATGGCCCTGGGCCAGTACTTCCAGTCAAATCTCTTCCTGAGTCCTAGACCGTGGACCCAAGTGCCTGCTGGACTCCGGCTGCCTGTGACCCTGACCCCTTGGCTGTATCTGAATCCATTGTCCTGCTCTTCACACTGCTCCCCAGGCTGTGTGTCTCCTCTCAGGGGCCTCCGCACCACCTGTCCAGGGCTCACTCAGACACATGGGAGTCACTCTTCTACCCTCTCCCTCACCTGATAGTGAATCATACACCAATAATTTCTGGTTTTTATCTACTACAAGTTTCTGATCTACTTCTCGCCATCTCCACTGGTCTAGTTCAGGTATGTCCCTCTCTTATCTGGACCATGGCTTCCTATCAGATCTCCCTGCCTCTGGGCTGGTTACTTCTTGTAATAGATGTCTGGGGGCTTGGGCTTTCTAGCATCCCTCATTCCTCCGAATGCCCCTTGTTACATTTAGGGAAATTTCCTGCTCTTTATGTGGCTGTGGTGGGCCCTGGGCTGCTCTTGCACACAGAGGCCACAGAGGCCCCTCCTCCAGGTCCTGCTTCTCACCACCCAGGTCCTGTTAGGGGTGGCACCAGTCCTGAGCTCAGTCAGTTAGACCAAGGCTCTCTCTTGACTTTGACTTCTGTTCAAATATGGAAGAAACAGAATTACGTGATGTCTAGGAGATACCACCACAGAGTACCATGTAGATGCTGAATACAGCATTTAAGATTGTGCCCAGTCTCCACCCACTTCACTGCGCATCACTCTCTCCTTCCCTCTCTCAGCCTCAGTTTCCTAACCTGTGAAATGGGGCTAATGGTAGCTGTGTGACTTACTATGGGTGGGAGAATGGGGTTGTTGCTATGACCAAATGAGACAATGGTCACGATCCACCATGTGTACTATAAAGACCTGTGCCCACCCTGGGGTACAGCTTGCATTTCCTGAGACGCAGACAGCCTCAACCTTGAATTTTATTTCCTTGTTCACTGATTCCCTGGGAATTATCGCATAATGTTTGTGATGAAACTGAATTCTGAACTTCCATTTCAGGCATTTGATTTCAAGCAGAAAATAATTATTCTGCCTTTACCTAGCTCGCTGCCTGTTGCTAGGTGCCAAAAGGCACAAAAAACGAGGGAGACATGGCCCCAGACACGAGGCAGGATGAAACTACTGCTAATTAGAGCTGTAGTTGGTACCCAGAGGGCAGAGAAAACGCCTCCAGAAGAACACGGAGATCAGGCTACCTGGTAAAATGTACATGATTTAATTTTGCCCCTTTCTACCAACACAGCTAATCCTTTCACCTCTACACTTAATCCCATCGCTCTACGGCCCCTTTCATGATCTGTCCCGGTTCTTCAAACGTGGCTCCCAAGACCTCCTCCCTCCAAATGTCTGCAGGTAAGAAGCAGCAACTTTCTGGGCCCTGCTGTCCACCCCACCCCCACCCCAGCTCCCCCTTTTCCCTCCTGCTTTCTTTGCCAGACTCTGGATCACCCCCCCCCACCACCACCACCCAGGTGGGCTTCTGCTCCTTCCCCCAAAGTTGCTGTTCACCAAACACCAGGTCTGGGGGATGCCCTGGCCTCCTGGTGGGTGCATCTGGCCCACCAGTGGCCACCCTGGCCTCTGGAAGGTTTCACCTCCCTGGGTCTCGACCCCTGCTTTCCTGGTCTTCTCCTCCAGCCTGTCCCGTTCAGTGTCCTTGGCAGCTCCTCTTCCTGCATGCATTCCTAAAATGTCAGTCACGGCTCAGTGTCTGGCCCTGCTCTGTGAACTCTGCATCTTCTCCTTCAAGCTCATCTCTAGTTCCCCATCTATCCCCCTCGGGAGATGCCCACACTTCCTCTGTGGACTCCCAGCTGGCATATAGACTCTCCTACTTGACAGCAGCTCTAGTCAAGGTCGCCAATGGACATTCTTTCTCCTTACCAACCTTGTCCTTTGATCTTACCTCTGATTTATACAGACAGGAGAACATTAGGTGACAGCCCTTTCAACCTCTCTTCTGTCATGTCTGTCTTTATTTCTTCTCAGCACAGTCTAGAAATTCTCCTTGACCCAAATCGTAAGTAACTCCAGCACTTGTCCCCGGAATCCCAGGCTCCTCAGGACAGGTGGCCATGCTACTGGTTTTTCCTTCCCCTTTCACTGTACTCTGCTCAGCTTGTGGACATTTCTGCCCCACGTCTCACAGGACAGTGCTCCTGTAGGGATCCAGGGCCCCCAGTCACTCCCTGCAGTGGTTCTCAGTCCTCACCTAACTGGCTTCTCTCTTCTGTCTGCCGAGCGTGCCCTCCTGGAAACCCTCCAGGCCAACGCAGGCTCCAGGTGCCTTTGCCATCTCGTTCTGACTTGTTGCCTTTGTGGCCGCTTCTTTCTCTCTGCCCACCCCTTATATGGGGGACAGATTCTCCATCTGGACCCTTTCCTCTTCTTAGCCATTTCTCCTGGGGCCAGCTCACCAAAGCCCATGACTACAACAGTCATCAGCTACAAACCAAATCTTTTGTTCCAATCTCCTGCTGGATCCAAAGCCTCTGCCTAGCTCCTTGCAGGCCACCTCCACCTGGATGCCCACCTTTCACTCAACCTGTCCGAAATTGAGCTCAACAATCCTCCAGCCCCTAAGCCTGCTTTTTCGCTTAGGTATTCTCCCATCCACCCAGTCACCCAAGACAGAGACAGGGAAGCCATCCTTGGCTCTCTTTCTTTAACCCCGGCCATCAGTCACTGAGCAGCCTTTTCTAATTTTACCTTGTCTCCATCCTCTTGGCCCCTGCCCTAATTCAGGCCTTGCCCTCTCTACCTGGACCGAGGCAACCATTTCCTCATTAGTCTTTGCACCTCCAAATGTCTCCAACCAACCAGAGTAATCACCCTAAAACAGAAACCTTACCATGGCACCTGCCTGTTCAAAATGCTTCAATGGCTCCCTCTTGTCAAGAGGAAAAAGACCAGAGTCTTCAATTAGACAGACGTGGCGCTGTGTGATCTGATCCTGCCTTCTCCATTCCCTGATTCTTACTTTCTGCTCTGGCAATCCTGAACTGTCTACGAACTTGTCCACGATGCTTACTTACTTCGGCCCCCTGCATGAATAACTCCTGCCCATCTGGGCATCTCTTCTAGGAACCCCCACCCCCACCCCGGTATTCCCATAAAGCTTCATGCCCTGCCCAGGTCCCAAGCATATCTCTGGCCGCCTTTTTACTATACATCACTGTAGTATCCGTCTGTGATTCTTACCTCTTTGACTATATGCCTAAGGACAGACATGGTACCTTATCTATATCTTCATATTTAACACCTAGCACCATGCCTGACACAAATTAGACAATAAAATGTTGTATAAATAATGGGCCATTTGTCCTATCTTGAAACTTTCATCTCTCTCCTACTCTTTGACTAGCCTATTACTTTTTAAAGAATTTATACCAATTCACAGTCCCCTTAGCCCTGCATAATAGTGCCTGGCCCACTGTATCATCAGCATTAGGTATTCTTAAACGTTACGCCCCTAAGTTGTTGGTGAAAACTTGCATTTCCTTATTGGTTTTTATTGTTGATCTTCAGGTATTAGTGGATTATTTTTTCATAAAATTTTTAGTCCATTCTATTTCCTCTTCTGTAAACTCGGTTTAGGTGAATTATGCACCAGTTTTACTATTAAGGTTTTGCTTGTGTTCTTTTACACATTATGGACCTACAAATATTTTACCCACTGCTTTTTGGTTCTGTTTGCAATACTGTTTGACTTTGGGAACATTTAGTTTTGATGTAGTCAAATTGGTTGGTCTTTGCCTTCTTGATGACATTTTGTTGCTTTTCACCTTAGTGGGGCTCCCCTATTCAGACACTTGTTAATTATCCAATTCCTTTCCTCCCTGTTTTTGTTTTTTTAATGGGCTCGTGTCTCCTTTCTGACCTTTTAAAATAGTTTTTGAACTTGGGTGTGTGCTCTGAGGTGACATTGGAAATGGATGAATATTTTTCTTTCAACAGTCAGAGCCTCAATTTTGGACAAGTCTTCCTCTCATGGCTCTGACTCTGAGCTAAGCCATTCCTAGCTGGTTATGGTGTCAGGGTCACAGTCTTCTCACAGAACATGCTACCCGGATGGGGAACTGGAAGGCTATGGGAAAGCACAATTCCAGTCATAGACAGTGAAATACAGAGAGGAACTCAAGGAATGAGAAGAAAACGTTTCTGGAAGACCTGCCAGGACAGCGTGTGAAAAGATGGCTCACAACCCGCTTTGCCAATCTGAATGGCAGAATCTGGTTGGCACCGACCAGTCCTGGAGACTTCCAATTCTGCAAAGAACCATTACGCAGGGATCACAAGAGAAAGGAGAGCCCAACCCCATCCCTCATCTGCATTAACCTACCTGCATAGACTCTGCCAGGACATTTCACCAGCACCAGAAAAATCTCCCAGCCAGTTCTGCCAAGTTCATCTTCTAGGGGGGACCATAGCCATCACTGTGATTTCTCTGTGCTCCAAGATGTGGACTTGACCCAGATCCTCGAGTTACCATGCTCCCTGTCCAGTGACTGCCCTAGCCACTAGGACATCTGAGGGTGATGCTAGAGCTGGAAAGGAACTCGCGATTATCTAGTCCAACCTGTCTCATTTTACAAATGGGAAACTGAGGCCCAGTGAAGGGAGCGGATTCACAGCCACCTGTTGCCAGAGGCAGGAGCCTTTTACAAGGTTCTTCCCACATATCTGAGAAATAGTGGTCTCTGTAATATCTGTGTATGAAATAATTAGTCTGGAGGGTGGAAAATGTTGTCATTTCAGATTGCTGAGAAGAGGCTGGGAGGCAAACTGAATTCTCTTACACGCAGGAAGGACTGGGCCACCCAAGTCCTTAGAAGGCTAGAAATTGATTAGAGCCATCCCTCCATCCACCCCTCCCCCCAGCCAATCAGCAGGCTCTCTGCCAGGCCTAGCCAGGCCTGTGTCTGGTCAAGGGACAAAGACCAAGCCCCCACCCTCAAGGGTTGTACATGGCTTTGAAGGCCAAGCTAAGGAGCTGGGAGCACAGGCAACAGGGAGCCACTGATGGGTTTTGTCTCTCTTCCTCCCTCAGAGACCTTCCCAAGTGTGCCTTGACTCTAACCCAACAGACTTGAAGTTTATTCTTTAATGCAAGAAATCCTTTCATTAAACACTTGCTTGTTGTAACACGCTTTCTTTTACCCTGTATCTCTAAGAAGTAACAAGCGTACAGAAATAACAAGGGTAAAGTTCACTGATGTTTCACAGAAGATGGCTAGACTTCTGGTCTGGCCCCTTCCTTGGCATACACATGGGGACACAGAGGCCTGGAGAAGAGGGAGCACTGGAGAGCAAAGTCACATGGGAAATGGAGGTAGGTGGGGATTAGGCCCCCTAGAGGGCTGCAATCACCAGTGTGGGTCAGGGAATTGGCTGAGGGTTTAGCTTTGAAAGAAGTGGTGAGCCGGCCAAGTGTAGACTCTCCACAAGCTGCCTAGGAAAAGAGGTGAGGGGCCAGATATGGCACTGCGATTATGTGCCTATCTGACTGCCTCGGTGCCTCCCTTCTGCCAAGCTGGGCTCTTCAAGGAGGGCACAGCCTTGTTCTGTATCAGCTTCTCAGAGCTCGGCACAGGGCCTGGCCAATGCTCCCTACATGAACGAATGAGCCTAAGAGTTGGGTGATCAGATCACTTCCCTAAGATGCCTCAGCCCAATAAGAATTGATGGTGGAGGGCCACAGAAGAGAGCAAATAACATCTGTGAAGACTATGTCTTGAGGCAGGCTATGGTAGATGTTATGACTTCCATTTCACAGGTGAGGAAACTGGGGCTCAGGAAGGTATGATCACAAAGGCAGGGGCATAGGGCCTGGGGCTCCCTGAAGCCTCGCCTCTCGAGGTTTGCTTCAAGTCTACTCCCACTCACTGTTTGAATCCCAATACCCCAAAGAGAGACCAAGTGCTTCTGTATGAAGCCTTCAGCTGTTGCTTGGCCAGGTTCCTCCCTTCCCCAAGTAAGCCCACTCTGTAACCAGTTTTTCTCAAGATGCTGACTTTTCTCTCTCTCTCTCTCTCTGAAGCCTGCCAGACCAGCTGCCCCCTTTCAGGTGTTTGGGAAGACACCAGGGAGGCAGGGTGCTGGGCTGGGGCTGGACAAGCCCCTCTGAGTCAGGACCATCTTCCACCACTTCCTGAGGAGAGCACCCCTTAGTTCTTCCCTCTTTTCAGAGTGGTGACCCTTTCACCCATGATAGGGCAGGTGGGGCGTGAGGGGGTGAGCTTTGTGCTGGATGCTGGGAGACTGGACCCCAGGGACAACCCTTCTCTGGCCGCCTCCTTCCCCAGTCTCTGTCCTCCACCCTCCCCAGCTTCCTCCTAACTTCGTCTCCCCACCCACCATCACTCCTTAGATCCACTTCTCCCCGATCCCAACCAGCTGGACAGAGCAATGGCCTTCTCAACAGCCCTGCAGCGTTTGCCGCTCCCACACTGTCCCGTTCCTGGCTGAAAGAATCCCCACTTCAAAATGCTGTTCTGGCAGGGTTACCCCCTATTTCCTGTCAGATCCCTCACCGTCTGTGATGGTTCAGCTGGAGACTGAAGAGTTCTCAGGACTGAGTTTTGGGGCCTGTCACCAGCATGTCAGCCCTACGCCCCTCAGAACCTCCCAGTACAGTCCTCGAAGCTTTGAACAGCCTCACCTCTCTACCCAAAAGCCTTCCAGGGCTGATTCTTAGACAGCCAGATACTGGTGGCCCTTCATTTTACTTTCAGCCCCGTTTCTTTATCTGCAAGAACAGAGATGCTTTGATGAAATGTTGAGAAATAACATCTCATTTATTATTTCACTGCTCAAACATTTATATTTGTCCTCAGGTCCCAGCCTGACCATCAAGCCTCCCCGGCCTGCATCAGATCCGTTTGTCTCCTGTTATAGCATCTGCCACAACTCATAGTTTTATACATATTGGTGGGATGATCTGCCCAATGTCATGCCCTTTCCCATTAGCCTGATGACTCCCGAATGGCAAGGACTTCCCACCTTGTCCATTGTGTGGCCCCCAGGCCTAGTCCTACAAGGATTCTGAAAGTACGCACTGACTGAATAACAATGCAGGCCCCCTTGAGGGGTGGGAGGAACCCAGTCACTACTAAGAGGAAGTCTGCTGAGCACTAGCACTAGTCCTAGCACTCACAGACGGCTGAGTAAAGTGCTCTAGGCAAGTGATCTCCAGGTGGAGGGAAGCCCAGGAAGGCTTCCTGACAGAGGCATATCTGGGCTCATATGGTACACTCACTGATTAAAGCTTACACAGGCTGTCCTGCAAGGACACTGCCACCTTCTCAGAGCTCGGTCACCTTCCTCAAGTGCATCCAGGAGGACCCAAAGATCCTAGGAAAAAGGATCACCCATATTTAGGGCCAGGTTGCAGTTTGCTCCAAAGACTACATTTTATCTATAAGGAAACTGACCTCCAGAGCAGGGTGCAGACCGGTTCTGAAAGGAGCCCAGACCAATGCCTCACGGGGTCTCGTGGTTACCAGGTATGTGAGCAACCATTTCACACTAGAAGCCACAGCAACAGAGGGATTGCAGAGTGTGATTTTCTAGGCCTGGTGCCCCTGCTCTTTTCCAGAAGAGGTATCTACTTTTCACTTTCCTGAAAGGTGTTTCAGGAAGAGGAGGCAGAGTGCTGCCTTGCCAAGGTGGAAAGCAGCACTGCTGGGCAGACAGAATGCTGATTTGGCAGTCACCCTGCGGGACAGTGGGCTGCAGGCTTCCTGCTGGAAAGAGCCGCAAATCTTTCAGAGGGAGGCCTGTTTGTAACTCTTAAGCAGGCCTGACCTACGACAGAAAGCTGTTTTCTGAGGGAGAGCAAAATAAACAATAATCTTGGCTTCATTTATCATCCAGGTGCCTCCGCAGGAGAGTGGGGCCACAAACGCCTTTTTTGTTTGCTTGTTTTGTTTTTGGAATTTGCAACTGTCTATTTTCTTTAGTCCTCCCCACTAGGCTAGAATCATGTGCTCCTGGAGTGTCAGGCCTGGGTCTTGCCCCTGAAATCCCCAGCAAGCCTGGTACAGGGGGTCAATGTTTGCTGAACAAACCATCCTTTCCACATGTAGGACTCTTCACCTTGTCAAGACTTTGCTGAACCATGAAATATATCCAGAAACCCAGAAGAGAAGAATTCAGAGATAAAAGTACAAAAGGATCAGATAGAAAATATGCAGCAGATGTAATCAATAAAAGTTCAGTTCTTTGAAAATACCTTTAAAATGGACAAATCTTTGGACAGTTTTGGTCAAGAAGAGGAAGCACTGATATGCAACGCTAGGAATGAGAAAGGGGACAAACTGACAGTGGGGAGATTTAAAAGGGCAGGAGAAAACTACACAAAACGTTACAGCAATAAATTAAAAATTTAGCTAAAACATGTGACCTTCTATGAAATTACCAAAGCCCTTTCACAACTATTATTTCAACAGCGTTGTGCTTTGGACAGGCAGTGCTCCAGTTATGTTTTCTAGAAGGAAAGACATTGAGAGGGGGACACTCAGCACAGGTCCCGGAGAAGCTACTTGCTCTGTCTCAAAGGTCATAGTCACAGGAGCATGTGCCCATCAGCAACACGGACCCGCAACACTCTCGCACTTCCAGCCATCACCTTAAGCCCCCTGGTTGGAGGCCAGCCTTATTTATTTTTCCACTTGAAATGCCATAAGGGGTTTCACTTTATTTTTACTTCAAAAGCAGCACCATTAAAAACCCTTGATGATTAGGGCCCCAGCTGTCCTAAGCTGTTTGTCAAGGGATCGGTTACTCCAATCTCCTGTGGAGGGAAACAGTCTCAGGCGAGAAGCCATGGGAGCTAAGAAACACAAATGTCTCATCTCTAAAAACTTCCAGACTCCCTCCTGTTCACCGCCTGGGCTGCCCCTTACTCCCCCTCCCCCAACTCCACCATCTGCTCTCCAGAGAGCAGATCAAATTTTCGGGCTAAGGTACTCTGGCGCCAAGGACCCAGCCCCTCCATGCTACCCTCTGTCCCCCACCAACTCAGAAATCCAACACCACGACCCAAATGGACTGCAGCCACATAAAACCACAAAGTAAAGTTTATAAAGCTTTATTAAACATTTCAAACAGCTGTGCAACGAACACACCAGAAATAAAAGCTCCAGAATAGCAGTCCAAATGTTCCACAAGTGTGGCCTCACGGTCCCATTCCCTAGATGGACTGCCTCCAGTTCTGTCCTCTGCCTGGCCCACCGCCCTCCCCACTCAGGCAAGAGAAAGATGGATGATTTAGACTGGACGGACACCCATGCTGGTCCCCGGTGGGCAGGGGCCAGGAGAAAGTCTCGTTTGCCAACACTTGTTATTGAAGCGCAGAAAAAGCAAAAAGCAAGTGACAGTCACAAAGTCTTCCTGTGTATTCTTCGTAACGTACAGTCTCTATGCGCAGGACTGAAGGAGCTCCTGGCACGAGGACGATGGCCACTGCTCCCCTCTGTCTTGTCTGAACCACCTCGGAGTCCAGAGCGCTGGTCACCCGCAATCCCCATGCTAAATAAAAACTGTAGCGGCACCTACTGTAGCTAGCTATTGCTAAACCGCAAAATCAGAACACGTTCGATAAAGCTTCTTTAAAAGGAATATACACACATATTTGTACACGTACACACACATACACACACACTCATGGCACACCAAAATATATTCAAACACCTATCAAGAGGGTCATGGCTGTTATGAAAACACACACAAGTACTCTTTCACTCACTCAGCTGGGGACTGCTAGATCTACGTGGACACACCGCACCTCAATCCTGCAGAGCATGCACGGGAGACACGATGAGGCCCCCCCCTCCTTGGGACAGTTGAGAAAGGCAGGAGGAAGGGCAAAGAAAGTGAGGCTGGGCTGGTAAGCACGAGCCCAGACACCCAGGTGAAAGAGCAACAAGTATCTGTCACTTCTTTCCTAAAAATGAAGTGAGGAAAATACTGGAGGTCTGTGGACAACAAGCAGTCTAGACACGTTTTCGTCTAGCCTGCTGACCGGGGAAGCGGGGTGAAAAAGCGAGGCTCTCGGGCGTCAGCAATCTCTTTAAATTCGAGATAAGTGCAAAAATGAGCCCTGTCTTGGACAGGTGCTCCCCTCAAAAGGAAAGGGGCAGAAGAGAACTAAAGGAAAACCAGGAGAGGGACTGAGGAGTTGGTAACATTCTGGGAAGGGAAGAGACCCTGACAAGGAGGGGTCAGAGAGGTGACGAGACTGGCATTTTATCTGCCCAGGTCATGCTGGGATGGTTGACCAGGATGGGTGTAGACTCCTCGCAGGAATGAGGCGAGGGGGGTGACCATCCTGCCAGCCTTCGGGAGCAGAGGGAGGAACTGAGCTGGGGACAGAACACACACAATCACAAGACCACCCACGACTATAGGACTCTACAATGAAAGCACCGGTCAGTGCCATTATTCACATTATAAGGATAAAACATCACAGGCCGAAAAAGGCGCCGTCAGGAATGTGGCACCCGCAGGGCTGCGGGATTTGAAACTCCAATGCTTTATGACCTATGTCAATGCCTCCCCTCCCATCTTCTGCTTCCTTGGAAAGCTAACTGGGCAGGCTGTTAGGTGCCCACGACGCCGGGGTCGTGCGCCGATTCCGGAAGCGGGGAATCAGAGCAGTGGTACAGGAAACAGTTTCCCCAGCAGCTATAGCAGATGAGGAACAGGGCTGCCAGGAACACCAAGGCACAAATCGTGCAAGGCTTCCGTTCCAGGAGGAAACTGAGCAGGTAGAAGCCCATGAACATGGAGTGGCTAAACCACAGGGCGGGGTTGAGGGGCTTGGGGATGAGGAGGACGGGCAGCAGCCACTGGAGGCAATACATGATCTCTGCCGGGCAGGGCCTTCACCAAGGCCACCGGGCACCGCTGCAGGAACCGACCCAATGGGAGCCAGCGGGCGCAGGCAGCTGCCCTCCGCTTTCTTCAACCCTCACTCTCCAGGAGCTGAGCCGCTGTGCTCTCTGGCTGTCAGCCCGGGATCACCAAGGCAGCAGGGATCCTGAAGAGAAAAGTCAACACAACAGACAAACAGACAAAAAACAGACAGACAGACAGACAAAAAAAAAAAAAAAAAAAAAACAGGAACAGAATGTATACTTATTTGGGAAAATGGATCATGGTTAACAACAGCAAATGTGAATGCCCTTTCCTCCCTGCCCACCCATGGACTCCTCTCCACATCACTGGTCCAGGAAGCCTCCTGGGGTGCCTCCCCTAGGCTTGTCGGGGTTGGGCCAAAGGGCTCTTCGGGCAGGTCCGGCACAGTGGACTGGCTTTGCCTGGGCCCTGCCCAGCAGAGATCATGTATCGCCTCCTGGGGCTGCAGCCCGTCCTCAAGGGGCCCAGACCTCACAATACCGCCCTGTGGTTGCCACCGATGGCCGTGGGCTCAGTGCTATGCCCCTAAGTAATATGAATCGGATTCTGTATCTAGTATCTATCACAGCAGGTGCTCAGGGGAGAACTAGAGCAGCGTTCTGCCGGCTGGAGTTTGCAGGCAATGGATCTTCGCATGCTCCACGAAGCCGCAGCAATGGGCACTACCAAATATTTTGTCTTAAGATGGCAGCCCAGCATCATTTTGTCCAAAGCAGCCAACTTCTTTGAAAGTCAACATAGGGAAAAAAAAAATCACCATGCTACTTCATCCAAACTGACCTCGCTTGGATCACTTACACTTTTCATCTGCTGCTGGCACTGTATAGAATCTGACCTCTCTGAGCTTTTAATCAAAGTTAATTTTCTATTCACATAGGGGCAAATGCCAGTTGGCCCCTGTGCTAGGTGGCTTGCTGCAGAGCCGCACTGAGAGGCGCTCCGGAGCGGCGGGCCACCAGTGCGCTGGGGTTGAGCTCCCAGACCGCCTTGGGGTCTTCCCGCTGTGCCTGGAAATGGAGCTGCGGCAGCCACAACCCTCTGGTGGCAGTAGCAAAACCCCTTTCCAGGCTCCAGCCGCCCAGCGCAACCGGTTCAAAGAAGCTTGCTGGCTGTGTTAAGACCTACCAGGGCCTGCGGGGGAGGGGAGTAGAAGAGGGAGGTTGAAAAGACCTGTCCAGCAGAAAACTATCCCAGAGCACTTTCCGACCACTTCTCGGGACGCTCATCCCATTTCTTCCACACGCACAAAGGCACCAATCCCTCCGGCATCCCTCCCACAAGGTAGATACCCGTGACTACCACTTTTGAGCCTAGGGCTCAATGCCTGGGCTCACTTCCCTACAACAGTCACCGTGGTAGTAACCGTAAGAAGCGAGACGCGAGGAATCAGGGAAAGGTTACGTGCTCAGGGACTCTCGTGAAGCCGAGGGTGTAGGTTTACAGCACGTCAAATATTAGAATAAGAGTACTGACCAAGCGCCTGTGAAGCTAAGGCTCCAGGAAAGGGCACCTTTTATTTGCCCTGCGGGGCAGATGATCCCTCGCTAAGTTAGGTTTTCCTGGTTTTTCATCCGTGCCCAAGGTGGGTTCTGGCGCGTTACGGACACTGGGCTTAAATTTGCCGGCCACAGCTCGGAGACGGGAGGTTCCACACCAAAGACGTGCATCCCCTATCATAACCCTTTGCGCTTCTCAAGAGTTGCAGTTCCCCTCCATTTTACACTAAAATTCAAAAGCGGGCACAGCGGAATCTTCTGGAAAGGGGCTAAGATGGAACTCAGGAGGCGGGGGTCGGTGTGCAAAGAGCAGATGGATTATTTTTTCCTTTCCTGGCGAATGAGGAGCGCCCCCGGCCACCCCTCCTCATGGACACCCCCAAGCGCGCATGCGCACTCGGGTGGCGGGCGGATACTTAAGGGGCGGCCGCCGCGGCTGCGGCAGTGCGCCCAACAGCGGACTCCGAGACCAGCGGACCTCGGCGAACCGCACTCGCTCTCAACCACTCACGCACCGATCTTGGAACCATGGCGGCAGTGGCGGCAGCCTCAGCTGAGCTGCTCATCATCGGCTGGTACATTTTCCGCGTGCTGCTGCAGGTAAGTGTGCCCGCGTTCCGCGTGGGAGAGGGCTCCCGACGCGCGCCCCCTTAGACGGCAAGCCCACGTCGCAATTGCCGCCTCCCGGACCCGTCCTACCCTTATTGCCGCGATCCCTGCCTGCCCGAGTGCCGCGGTCGGCACCGCATGTCCCCGCCCGTCCCCTGCGCCCTCCTCCTCGCGCGGACCCTTCCCAGTGCGCCCGCGCCCGGCCGGGAACAAAGAGTTGGGGCGCGGCGGGCGCCAGCCGCAGACGATCGCCGAGGCTCTTAGCGACCAACGCGGTAAGAAAAACCCGCTACACTCAGACTCGACCCCAAGAGGGAGGCGGGGCACTTCTGATTTTCGAAGAGACTTTACCCTCGCATAAATTTTTCCGTCTTAAAATTGCGCATTGCGGGGAAACTGTCTTAAAAAATACATATAGCGCTTGCGAAGGTGGGACGATAAGTTAGAAAAAGGCACTTCTCAGAGAAAAAGTAAAAAAGCACTTCATAAAAAACCCACAGCGAATTAGAGAGAAGTAATTCGCGGGAAAAATGAATTAGAGAAAATGCGCATTGCAGGAAAAATAAATCCGGTAAAAGCACTTGGCAGAAATAAATGCATTAGATAAGCGCATTGCAGAAAAAAAATTAGACAAAGGAGGTAACAGAAAAAATGAGTCAGATAAAAGCGCTTTGAAGAAAACAATTAGAAAAGGTTCTTTGCAGGAGAAATGGAAGAGAAAAAAAGTGCTTCCAGAAAAGGACAATTCACTTTATTTAAAAAAAAGTCATAGAGACAGAGTGCTTTGTAAAAATTAATAAATCAGAAGAAAGCACTTTGCCCATAAAGTCGTTTACCCTAAAAGCACCCCTTGCAGGAAGAATTCCCTGCTAAAGGAATCCTTTGCCAAAGGAATCGCATATTTCCTTTAAGGTGTTCCTGGAATGCTGCATTTACTGGGTAGGATTCGCTTTTCGAAATCCTCCAGGGACACAGCCCATTGCGAGAAGTGAGGTATACCTAAGTTGTGGGTCCAATCAGCTTGCTGCCATGCAGCCTTCAGCACAGTTGGAAAAGCTCCAGCTGCCCTGACTCGTGGACAAGCTGCGCCCGCGCCTGCCTCTCGAAGTCCGACCGGCAGGCGGGGCTGGGGGGGGGGGGCGCGAAGGG
>CM053576.1:20709772-20737833 GCA_028646485.1 Cryptoprocta ferox | reverse complement strand
GGGAGAGCGCCGGCAGCGAGCCCCCAACTGAGGCCCCAACCCCCAGCCCTGGGCGGCCGTGTCACCGGGTGCTCCTGTGCTTCTCGGCCAGCATGGGAGCCAGCGCCGCGCAGGAATGGGGGGTCCCCTGTGCTCTCTCGCCAGAGGAGCATCTGCCAAGGTCAGTGAGGGGCCGGTAGGCCCCCGGAGAAGCAGCACCGACAATGACGACAATACCAGATTCCTTCCAAACCCCTTTGCGCCCCTCCGACCGCTGGGCGGGGCAGAGGGAGGAGGGGGGGTGGGGGGAGCAGACCCCCGAGATCTGGGCACAGGCAATGCATTCTGATCTGGACCAAGTCGGGACAGCACCAACCCAGCCCCGCAGCCATGGCCATGCCAGCAGGCCCCGCCACAGAGCTCCAGACAACCATACCAGCCAACAGAATGGACATTCCAACATCACCAGCCGAAGCCCTGAATCTCGATGCAGCAGACAAGGCGCCAACTGCGTGCCTGTTTGGCGGGACTGGAGGGCAAGAGTGAGGGAGGAGGGTTAAGGAAGAGTGGGGCCCTCTCACTGTCCCTTGCCTACAACACGTGCATTCCAGCCTTGCTGCCTTTGCTCCCTCAATTCCCCTTCCCTTCCTCACTGCCTTCTAAGCCCACCCCAAATAAATGTCACTCAATCTGGACTTACTCAACCGTAAATGAGTCCCATCTTGACTAAAACACCTTCTCCGAGCCCCCAGCCCCTCACTGATCTTGCTTTCCCTGGTCTCACGCAGTTGTGGTCAATATTGTGGTAATCGCTAATTGTACTGATTGTATAAGTGTGCATTAGTTGTGTTTCCCCAGCTAGATTGTAAGCTCCTGGAGGACAGGGACCACCTCTACAAAAAATAAAAAACCAGTACCTCCCCCATCTCGCACAGTGTCCTAGGACCCTGCGGGGTGGTGGAAGTGCACCAAAAAGTTGTCTCTTGTGACTCCTTTGCAGCTTCAAAACATACTCCTAAGACTGGGCTGATGCACCCACTGTGGAGGGGGCACACTATTTGGGAGAGGGACGGAGGGGGAATAAGCTGGGACCCTCACACACTCAGTTCCAACTTCACTTAACACTCTTTTGAGAAAAAGGACTACTCCCCCCGCCCCCCACCAAAGAGAAAAGTCTACATCTTTATTTGTGGTCTCAGAATAAGGGACCATCTCCCCTCCCCAGAGGGGTGGGTGTCTCCACTGTCCTGGTAGAAGGGGCCGTGGCAAGTCATCGGTGGGAAGATGGGAGGAGGCAAAAAGTAGGAGTAGCCCTCAAGATGGGGTGCTAAGGACCAAGGGGGTGATCAGGACTTTACAACACAAAATTTTACCACCCAGGAGCACCAAGGAAATGAGCACTGGGCAGGGTGGGCACTGGCTTAATGAGTATCGGCTAAGAGGTATGGCGTGGTGCCCCCCTCCCCGCCACCCCCCCCCGCCAGCTTATCCCTCTGGGCCCTATAACCGCTACCAGGACCACCACAAGGGCATTCTGCCCTGCCTTGCTACCACCCAGGGTCTCCTCCCCCCTCCCCAGGAGCCTCTCTCCATGGGTGGGTTCTTCACTTCTGCTGGCATTAGCCGCCATATTTTTAGGGGTGCTTACCAGGTTCCTGGCCCTGAGCTCTCCCCTGCCATGTCAGGATGGGTGGGCTGGCTGGCTCCTGACTTCTTTCTCCCCTTTCACTCCTGACTCAGGACTCCTTTCACGTGGTCAGCTGACTGCCTCGCCAAATGGCCCTGCCGCCTGTTCAGCCTTGTCTCTGGCTTCATGTGTCCCTGTCACTACACACCTGTTCCTGGGTCAACACCAAGGATCTGGAGGGCCATAAATCTCTCTCTCTGACACTACCCCAAATCCCTTAGTCACAGCTGTCACAAACACTTCTGGAGCACAAAGCACCTTGCCCACCCTGAGCCAGATAATGTTTTCCCTCTTCTGAGCAACCCCTTGTTTCTAAACCCACTGCAAGCACCTCTGAGGCACCTATAACTTGAGTGCAGCATCAGAGAATTATGTGGGTGGACCAAAGTGGCAATCAGGACACATCAGGATTGGGGTAGGGATGTGTAATCGGAGACCCCGGCCTCCTTAGGCTGGGAGGCTCCAGCTCACACTATAGCCTGAAGGTGAGGCAGGTCTCCTCTTGCCCCAGGGTGACTCATCAGCAGGCAATGCCCACACCTCCCTTCTGAAGCTGCACCTTGGCAGGCCACACCTGGGAGTTTCTGTGGTTTTCCACACTAAACCCACAGAACCATGAACATCTCGATATGTGTTCCCAATGAAGGCTGCCTCCCCCCAGAGTCTTCAAGGGGTGTGCCCACAGCCCCACTGTCTCAGATACTCTAACCTCAGCCCGGTTAGCAGGCAGCCAGGTTCAGGTAGACAGGCAGGAGGCTGCTGGCAGCCCTGGGGCTTTCTAGATAACCTTGGCAAAGCCCATCTGTGGGGCTTCTCCATCTATCCATCAGTGTGGCACAGTGAGAGGACAGACTTCCAGGCAAGGGGCCTGCATCCACATGGGCGGGCTTGAGTGTTCAGTGTCTACTCTTCCACGTTCATCCCTCATCCCCAAACCCTCATGTTCTGGCAGCAAACACAACCCCCTGGAGAAGACAGAGGGAACGCGTTCACTTTCCATCCCTGTGAGGTGCCTAGAAGTCTGGTGCAAACACACCTTGTTTATAAAAATTTTTCCAGAAGCAATACCATTAAAACATTTTATTCTGAGAGAGAGCAATGGTAGAAGTTGGAGGTCGCTAGAGTTTTATTGCAAGGCCCTTAGTCCACAGGCCTCCCTTCTTCCTAAACTGTCTCTACTGCCACAAGGCTCTGCCCCTGTAAGACCAAGCATGCAGCAGATGAGTTGGGAGCAGGTTGGGGTATCTTTGCAGGACACCAATGGGCGAGATCCTTGGCACGAATGCCCCAAGAAGATGTTAGTGTCTCAGCCTAGCACTCAGGTTAAGCTCTGGGAGGGTTTCGGTACTTGACTTTCAGAAGTGTGGGGTGCTATGTGGTGTTGTATCTCGATCTGCGGAGTACAGGGATTGGGACTGGGGGCGGGGGCTTCCCCGGCTTCAGCTGCAGGACTGCAGCAGCTTATTGCCCCTGGGTGGGGTGAGGGAGCAGGTCTGCCACAGGCCATTTGCTCCATATCTATTTTCGAACTGTATCTGCTCAGGAGCCAGCATCCTAAAGTGAGATTCTGAATTTGCGGTTAGTCTGACCCCCAGAGATTTAAATGTGCACGAGCGTGCGCACAACACACAAAACGTTAGTCTAACAACACTCTTTCCCCCTGGTGACCCGTGCCTTCCTGTATATGCCCCAGAGACGCGTCGCCGTCTTCTCTGAGAATGATCCAGTCCCCCCTCCCACAGGGCCCGTACCCCAGCAGGATCCAGATTCCTGAGCGTTCCCAGAACAGGAAGTCAAAGAGGCAGGCAGCACATGATCCTCGGTACATAGCACACAGTGACAGGCTTGCGATGGAATGCATATAGGTTTCAAAGATAAGAGAGCAACAAAAAAGACAGCCAAACCCAGACTTCCAGATTCCTCTTTGAAACAACAGTATTACAGATAAAAGGTTAAACTGTGTTTGGCAGCAATTCTAACAAGACCAATCTCAGATATGGAATCGATCTGGTCACTGGAAACTGACCAGGGCTGCTCTGAATCCTTTGACAGATTTGCTTGACATTAATCAGTCTCTCTGATTTGAAACAAACACATAAGCAAGACCTAACACTTGGCATTAGCACTTAAGCTGGAACTTTTTTTTTTTTTTTTTTTTTTGATCCTGGCTTTGGCTTTGGTGTTGCCGTCCAGAAGGCGGAGGGGATGGTTGGACCATGTCAGGCAGGGCAAACAGAAGCTGTTCCCAACACACCAGTTCCCTGAAAGGGATAAAACACGATCCGAACCTATAAACAGAAAGAGCATTTCCTCCCCGGGACAGGCCACAGTCTGTCCCAACATTCAGCGTGGAAAAGGAACACGGAGGCCTCGAAGGAATTTACACAAGGTCTGGAAGGTGTAAGGAAAAAGCAACTGTTCCCCATCCCCCACTCTTCTTTCTAGGCCATTGGTGTGCCAGGCATTCCGTTCCTTCGGCTGCCCTTGAGGGCCACTCCCCATATATACTGGAGGAAAGGGAACGGGTGTCCGGACTTGATGAAAAGTTACGAGGGAGTGAGAAGCACCCGCGACTCAAAGCAGAGCGTCAACCTATCACTTCACCTCAGACACCAAAGCGGGTGCCTGTATGTGTGGGGAAGACCCGTCTCTCTCCTCTCCCCCACGCCCCTTCTGATGTAAAAAATGCGACTGAAGTGGCGGGGACCTGAGTGGCAGGACTCTCAGAACCCGGGACCCCTGCCATGGGCCCCGGGCCGAAGAGGTGGTAGTCGTGCCCCTCAGCCCCGCGCTCTCCGGCTCTGTCTGTCCCTTCCTGGGAACTGACAGGAGAGCGCTGACCTTGGAGGCCAGAACGAGACCCAGGGGTCCGGTGACCCGCCCTCGGGCCGGGGAGGGACCCCCAAGGCCCAGGCTGGGGCCACACAGGGCAATCACGTGACACCGGACAGGAGTGGCCCCCAGGGTGCGCGGAAGGAAAACCCCAGAAAGGGACCGGGCGACGCCTAAGGTGACCCCGAAGGGACAACATGGCGGCACCGCCGCACTGAGGGCCTCTTATCCCGTCCCCAGGAGGCCGACGCCACGGTACCTGCGAGCCCTGCCATGGCGCCGCTGCCACTGTCGCCTTCGCTGCCGCAGCCTGCCTCCACCTCAGCTCGCCACCGACGCCGCAGGAAGCCGGGGAGACGCCCCCTTCGTCTTCTAGTGGAGCAGGCCGAGGACCCCTCCAGGGATCGGGCTGCCTCCAGCAGACGCCTGATCACACGACCCAAATCGGGGTGGTCCTCGCCCGATTTACCCTAAATATCCGCTTCACATGAGCTTTATAAAACTTTCTATGTATGTGTGAGGAATTCCGGAGGCTCTCAAGTCTTGAAGCCCGAAGAATTTTTAATCAGGCGTATCTCGGGTAGTCCCGAATCACGGTCTCATGGTCCCCTCATGCAAATGCAGCAGATTGTGACCCTTACTCTTTGAGAGCAGAGGGGGCGTACCTTAGACTCCGTGGGTGAACTCTTGGTTCTAGTTCCCCGTGTAGATCACTCGTGTCATCCGGGAAAACCTCGTGGCTCAAAGTCCGCCGCCTTCCTGGCTTTTTCACCAAGCGGCCAAAGTTCAGGAGCGGAAAAATCAGGTTCAGAATTTGGGACCAGACGTGGGTCAGGACCTGACTCCTCTCCTTTCACTGTATCTCGAGCAACTTGCCTACCCCGACTCTCAGCTTCCCTAGGTCTGATGAAACGCCTGCTTCACAGGGTTGTTATGGGGATTGAATGAGTCATTTATCAGCTAATTAAACGCATTCCTTGCGAGCTTACTCTCTGTTAAATGAATTGCTAAAAGCAAGAGAGTGGAGTGGAGGGTGGCATAGACATTGCTCCAACCTTAAGACGCTGCCGTTCTAGTGGGGGGAAGTTTAGGGGCGGGGTGGGGGAGGAGGAAAGAGAGTCATCAAATAATATTAACTATATGTTATTAGTCAATAATATTATAGTCAATAATATTAGCTCTCTCTATATAGTTATGCAGCATGGAATGTGCGGCGGGGAAAGTAAGGAGGGTTATGAAAAATGAATGGAGTCCTAACGTAGGGTGAGGGGTAAGGGTGGATTGTCCTTGCGAGGCTGGCATTTAGACTGAGAAACTAAGGACAATAAGGACACTCTTGTGCAGGGCAAGAGTGAGAGGGGAAATGTACTAGGCAGAAAGAACCACTTGTCCCAAATGAGGTGGGAAGGAGCAGGGGGGGAGGGTAAGGATGAACGAGGAGTAGTGCAGGTAATTGTACCAAATGAATTCAGAGTTTATCCTGAGAGTAATGAGGAGCCATTTTCATAAGGGGAATGATAACACATTTGGGTTTCTGAAAGGCTACCTGGCTACATGGAAGACACTTGGGAACAGTTTTTTTGGGGTGGGGGGTGGGGGGACCAGTTAGAAGGCTGTTACAGCTTTCTAACTGCAAAGTAACAATGACTCGGTGGTGGTTTGGGGAGGTAGAGAAGTAAAGGATGAAGGATTGGATGTGGATGTGTGTTAAGGCAATGGCAAGAACATCTAGGTTTTTGCCTTGAGTAGGAAGGAGTCGAGAGCCCTTCACTAAGGTAGTGAAACCTGAAGAAGGATTAAATTGAGGGAGAGGATACAGAGTTTGACTTTGAGAAGGCAAATTTGAAATGCCTGGGCAACATCTAGGTGGAGAGGGTCAATAGGCATTTTTATATGAGATGAACTCAGAAGAGAGGTCTGGGCTGGAGATTCATATTTGGGTAACATCGGCACACAGGTGATGGATGAGATCATGATGCTGGATGAGATCCCAAGGGAGGAAAGATAAATTAAAAAAAAAAAGTAGACAGAGGAAGAGAAGCAAAGAAAGGAGGCTAATAAGCAGTAACCAGACAGGTAGGAGGAAGACCAGGTGAATATGGAATCCCAAAGAGAAGGTTTCAAGAAGGAGAAAGTGCTCAGTGGGACTGACTGCTGTAGAGACAATACTGGCACCATTGGATTTGGTTAAAAGGAGGGCTAATGGACTGTATCCTTTATAAGTCCTCCGCCCCAAACAAACAAACAAACAAAAAAAGCCACCAAAAAAAAAAAAAAATCACCAAATCAATTGGCTTAAAAAATAAGTAGGCTGCCACCCAATGGCAAATTAATTGAGTGGCTTGGCAGTGTCTTTAAGGACATTCCATCTCCCAGGTTAATTCCATCTTTGCTCTGCTATCCTCATGATTTCATGCTCATGGTCCTAAGATGACTATCCCAGTTCCTAGAGTCACATCCACATCAAGATGTCCACTCCTCCCCCAGCTGAGAAACAAACTGGGATGTGGCCTCTCTGTCTTGCTGCTTATGGGCTGTGAGATCAATGCACCCATTCCAGTATCCGGTGTTCCAATATCTAACACTGGAAGAAAAGTGGAGTCTCAGAGCATAGACAAGGATGTGCAACCACTGAAATTCTTGCATACAGCTGGTGAGAGAGGAAATTGGTACAGCCACTTCTGAAAACCGACAGTTTCTACTAAATCTGAACATACACCTCTGCCATGGCCTAGAATTTCCACTCCTAGGTATTCATTCCGAGAGAAATGAGTGCCTATGTCTACAAAAGCCTCACGCAAGAATTTTCATAGCAGATTTATTTATAGCTTAAACTGGAAATAGCTCAATGTCCATCAGCAGGAGAACTGACATATTATGGCACATTCATCCAATGGAATACTTTGTTACACGTATAAAAGTACAATATGCTGACATATGTGGTACGTGGACTAATATCACATACAGTGACATTAAGCAGACTAAAAGAATCCAGACACAAAAACAGTACATGTTGTATGATTGCATTCATATATAAAGTTCAAGGGTGGGCAACACTGATCTATGGTGATAGAAATCAGAATAGTAGTTACCTGGATCGCGGGGAGGGGAGTAGAGATGGGAAAGGAACAAGAGGGACTTGTCTGGGATGCTGGAAAAGGTCTATATCTTAATCTGCTTGGTGACTATATGGGCACATATTCATCAAGCTATACCCGAAGATTAGGAGACTCTATATACTTTACGTATGTTACAGCCCAAGAAAAATAAAATATAAAAGTGAGGAAGATGTCCTCCCAATCCATGGTATGTGATTTGCGCTGCTAAGCCAGAATCAGAAGGTATTATTTGCAGAGACTCTGCCTTCCAGTAACCTTCATGCTAGGTCTGGGCATTGACAAGGCCTCCGTGGCCAGCCCTCTTCCCCTTGGGGCCCCAGAAAACTGGAGAAAGTGAGGCAGGGGTTCGCACTCACTTGTGACTGGCTCCCGCCCAGCTGGCTTGCTTCCTCTGTATCACAAGACTGCTCTACCCTCCAACCTCAGTTCCAGGTGGTAGAAATGACATCAAAGCTGGGCTCTGACTTGAGGGACCTGGAAGGTCTTTATGCCCCCAAATTTTGCTCAACAGACCTCAACTTCCTTCTAAGGCCTCTCCAACTTGCTCTGCTCCACCAGACACCAGAACTCACCCATGACTCCTGCTTTTTCCTGCTCCACACTCTCCAAGGCTTGTCCATCCTTTCTGAATCCTCCTTCAGGCCTTTTCTGTCCCCATCTCCAAAGCCTTGGTCCAGGCCACCATCCACTCACCCCTACACTCTGAACCAGCCTCTAACTGCCCCACATCTCACCCAAAACCATCATCTTTCACACAGAATCCAGGATGTTCTTTGTACAATGACCCTGTCATTCTTCCTCTTGAGAGGGTGTTTCCTCTCCCCTGTCTTCACCTGTCAAGAGATTTCTAGTCCTCAAAGCCCCAGATCAAATTGCTGCCCGCTCCATGAAGCCTTTGTATTCATTTCAGCAAACATTTATTCAGTACCTAATGTGCCAGGCACTATGCTAAGAATGGAGGGAATAGACAAATGCCATCTACAGACAGTCTGGGGAGATGGTCAGGGCCAATGTGTGCATACTTCCTGTCTGTTAACTCTCATTAGACTGTAAGCCCCTCTGGGGCAGGGCTAATTAGGGGTCATTTCTTGGCTTCAGAGCCTAGTACAGGGCAGGGAGTAGGACACAGTCACTGTGGAATGAATGAATGAGTGAATGAGTGAATGAATAAAAGACCGGGCCAAGCCCCTTCCTTTCTCATTTGTCCTCCAAACCTCCAATTTAGCCGGTAACCAAGTCCATGGAATTCTGTTGGAAGTGGATAGCAAACCTGGGGCTAACCGATGAAGAATCAGCAAAAGGTTATGTTATTTATAGAGTTATGTTTTGTGAAACTACAAATCCTAGTTTCCTATGTGATCACACCATTTGACAATTACTTTTTCTGAAAATCAACATTATTTCCTTTCCAAGACTTAGATTCGGGAGATGTAACCTGTAATGGAACAGCAGTGATTTGTTAAATCACCAAAGAAGCTAGGTGGTATCAACAGATTTAAAATGTAATAATAAACATTATTACCAAGGTGACCAAAGAAGTAAGCTCTAGGATAGCACTGACTGCAGCCAGAATGCCAGGGTTTTAATCCCACTCTGCATTTTCTAGCTGTGTGTCCTTGAGCAACTTACTTACCCTCCCTGTGCCTCACTTTTCCCCTCCATTAAATGAAGAAAACATTAGAATCTACCTCTTATAGTTATTTCTTCCAATTCAATGAGTTCGTATTGCAAAATGCTTAGAATGGGGCCTGTTACATAGTTAGCACTCATGGGTACCTATTAGTTCAGATGGATAACACAGGCTATTCCAGGGACAGGATGAGCTGTGGGAGCCCTGGTGTGGAATTTGCCATCCTTAAGGGGGCAGGACCAGTGGGTTCAGATCCTAGACCTGCTTTCATGACCTTGAGAGGTCCCTGCTGGTTTTGTCCTCATTTTCTCCACCTCTAAGGTCTTTCTGCTCCAGACTTCCAAAAGGAGTGCTGCTATTTTAGCCAAGTCTGTGGCGACATCTAGTGGTAATATGGGGAAATGCCCAATGTTCTTCCTGTCATCAACCCATTAATGATCGGAACAATAATGGTATATTAAGTTCTTCCTAAGTGCCAGACACTGAGTGTTGACATTTCTAATTTTCAGTGTAATTCTATAAAGAACAGATTGTATTATCTTTATTATAAAGACCAGGAAAAGAAGATTCAGGGAGATAAGTCAAGTGCCTAAGGCTACACAGCTGTAAATGGCCAAGCTAGATTTGACTCCAGGCCAAATGGACCTGAAGTCTGCATTTTTAAACCCTCTATGTCAGGCCCCTGGATCAAGGCTGGGAAAACATGAAAAATCGTATTCCTGACTCTATAGATCAGAACTATACTCTATAACTATTTTAGGGAGAATAAATAAGGCTTAGGCTTTTGTGCTTAGAATAAGCTATAAAATGTCTCCCTAGTTTCTTTGGAGAACTCAGGACCTAAAGAGCTTTTCCTCCTCAAGAAACCAAGTTCATCCCAGAAGATCATGTAGCTATGAAGCCTGCATTTCAGAATCCCACGTGTCATTCATTCGTTCATCCCTATAGCAAACACTTATTGAGTATCTAGTATGAGCCAGGCTTCATGCTAGGCTCTAGGGATACAGCGGTGAGTAAGAGTCCCTGATTTTGATGAGCTCACAGTCCAATGATAGAAGAGCCAGATATAGAACACAGATTATAAGCATGTCACTCTCTGATGGAAGAAAATCATAAGCAAGGGGATTAAGTTAGTCTGGGGGGGTGCCCAAGGAGGTCTTCCTGAAGGTGAGAATATTTTACCTGAATCCTGGGAATGAAGGAGTTTTCTGGATTGTGATGGAGCCCCTCCCCAAGGAATGTGGTGGAAGCCTTCTCAGAACAAAGGAAGGCAATGTGCATAGTGGCCCAATCAGCTCCTATACATATATGCATAACTCTGACATGACTATGTAACTTGGACTGTGTCCAATCAGACTATATGTGTCACCATATATGGGAAAGTGAAAGTAGAAATGGCATAAAAGGCTACACCCTGCTGTGCCTGGCCTCAGTTTTTGGGGTATGAACCCACTGAGCCCATGCTGGCAAGATGAATAAAGTTGCTTCCTGGACAAAGAAAGCTTTAGTGTCCCCTCTCTCTGTGCGAGAATCCTGCTATAGGATTATGAATGTGGGTGACAGTATTAGAGACAAAAATAGAATTTGAGAGGTGAGAGGCCTGAGCTGTTCCAGGGACCTCGAGAAGGCCAGTGTGGCTGGCTGAGGGAGGGAAGCGAGTGACCTGGGTCATGGTCATATTACACAGGGTCTTAACTGAGCCAAGGAGAGGAGTCCAAATTATCTAAAACAATGGAGAGCCCTTGGGGGCTTCAAGCAGAAGATTTGCATAAGAGAACAGATTGTATTATCTTTATTTCAAAGACCAGGAAAAGAGGATTCAGGGAGATGAAGTCAATTGCCTAAGGGCTATACAGCTATGGGTGACCAAGCTAGATTTGACTCTAGGCCACATGGACTTAAAGTCTGCATTTTTAACCCTTCTGTGTTAAAAGATCTCTCTAGCTAAAAATAAATGGATTGGAGAGCAAGAGGAGAGGTGGGAAGACAGCGGGGAGGCCAAGATGAGTGTCTGGGTGGTTGGTGGTGGCGTGGCCCCCGGTGGAGGCAGTGGTGATAGAGGGAGGTGGGCTAATTTCTGATGTATTTTTTATACAGGGCTGTCAGCACTCGATGCCTGCTCAAATGTGAGGGGGGAAAGAAAAGAATTGAGGATGATTCCTGGAATTTTGGCCTTAAAAATAGGTGGATTGACTGAAATGGGAAAGACTGAGGAAAGAGAAGACTTGGGGATTTTGAATCTACCCCAGAGGGTAGGGATTCTTTTTTCTTTCTTTTTGGTGCTGCTGCTTATGCCAGGAGATTACCCCTGACCTGGGGGTGGGAGGAGGTAATGGGTGCGGGAGTGTGGCTGAGAGACTCTGCCCGGCACTCTGTAGAACAATGCCTTGTTCCCAAGAATCAACAACAACACCACTAAGCCCACAAACAAAAAAAGGAAATCAGATTGCTTTTCGATCCTTAGTTGCACAAAAGGATATTCCTGACTTTTCCTTGGAGAAGCCAGATGAGCCCACGTGTACTTCCACACAGGGACTTCTTTCAGCCAACAAGTCCATTGAGATGGGAGTTTATTGAGAGACTTACACTGATGTGACTCTGAGTATAGACCAGAGCCAAAAATCCCTGCCTACAGTACAAAGTGTATATTCTTTGGTGGAAAGAAGTAGAATTCCAGCTAATTTAAGTACAAAGGGAATGTATCACAGAATTGAGAGGCACTTGAAGAAGCAAGCTTGGAAAGTGCAGGAAACCTGAAGGCTCCCTTTCCCAGGGACTTCGCCCATGCTGTTCCCTCTGCTGGAATATCTCACTTGCCTTTCTTCTCCAGGCCCTCTCAGACTCATTCCTAAGGTCTTAGTTTTACTGTTGCTTCGTCAGAAGCTTTCCCTGGTTTTCTAGATGAAGTCGGTTACCCTGGATAGATGCTCTCCAAGTACGAGTGCTTTTCCTTTGTAGCCTTTAACATAATTGTGGTTAAGTAACTATTCATTTGGTTAGCATCGATCTTCCCAAGTAGACTGCGAGCTCTGTGACAGCAGGGACCAAGTCTGCCATGGTCCCAGTTGTACTTTCAGAACCAAGGACAGGGGGTAGTAGACAGATTATACTGCAGGGACAAACCAGTCCAAAACCGCAGTGGCTGATGGCCACATATGTTTATGTCTCCTTCATGCTACATGTCCATCGTGGCTCAGGTGGGGCTCTATTCCACATTGTTTTTCTCTGGGACGCAGTGGCATGAAGCAGCCTCCATCCGGCAGAGGCCAGGTCTCGTGCATCTGTGTGTACAAAGCTCCTAGTAGAGGACCAGGCATTAGGTTGGTGCAACTTGAACCTGACTAAACAGAATGGTGCTGAGGGTCTGGCAGAGAATGGGGGTTATCCTAGGACCCAGCTGAGGGGAAACGCCACAGACTTTCCCTTTAGAGTCTTGGTCACGTGTCTCTTAGATCCTTCCAGTATTAAATCTGAGTTTAGAGAATGTAGGCAATTTGCTCAAGGTGAAAGCTAGTAAGCAGTGTGGAGCCTAGAAGAGTGGTCAGGAACTTTGTTTCTTTGGTCTGATGCTTTGGCATCAGATGGACCTGGGGTCATATCCTGCCTCAGTGACAATGAAACAGCATAAATAATGACAGTAATGCATTATTTCCCACTGACTATCGTAAGAAGAATCCATGAGTCTATACTGTTAATAAAGAAATAAATGGGAGAGAAAGGAGAGATCTTCCTGAGAGCAGAATGCCAGCTAATAAATATAGAAGGGGTGAGAGCATAGTCTCAAAGTGTCTTCTTCCAAATAGCCTTTTAATTACAAAAGAAGAGTGATCACGATAGTGGGGAAACCTGATGTACTCCACCTTAGCCCAGTGATGAAGGTTAACATCATATTGATAGGACAAGCCGACATGTGTGCCTCTCGATGGGATGTACCGAGAAGCTATCCCGTACCTGGTCTTCCTCCCAAAAGTGCGTAACCTGGATCAGATCATGAGAAAATAACCTGGCAAATTGAAATTTAGGGCATTCTACAAAATAACTGGCCCGACTCCCCAAAAATGTCAATGGAAAGAAGGAAAAGAAAGGAATTTAAAAGGGATGACAGAGATACAGCATCAAAATGCAACAGGTAATTCTGAATTGAATTTGGTGCTAGAAAAATCTGCTATAAGGGACATTATTGGAAAAGCTGGCAAAATCTGAATGTAGATGATGAACTATGAACCAGACAATAGTATATTGTTCAATGTTATATTTTCCGATTTTAATAGTTACACTATGATTGTGTAAGAGCATATTCCTTGTTCTTAGGCAATATTTAGGGGAAAGGGGGCATGACGTCTGTAACTTCCTTTCAAACGATTCATCTATATGTAGAGAGAGAGAATTTCGAAGTAAATGTGGCAAAATGTTAATAATATATGTGATTCTGGGTCAAGGGCATATGGGAATTCTTTGCACTATTCTTGTGCCTTTTTCTCTAAGTTTGAAATTATTTCAGACTAAAAGTTTAAAATTTTTTAAAACCACCTTTACAAATCATGGCTTCTTCATTTATTCTCTATTTCGTCAGCATCCTAGGTTTGGCAATGTGAAAAAAAATGCGTCTTAGAACTGAATAAACAAGACATTGTGTGATCGGAAAACAACGCAAAGCATTTCATCTCCCTATGCCTTGGTGTCCTCATTTGTAAAATGGGGCTGATAAATCTGACCTCTTAGTGTGGCAGAAAATGCATGAAAAATATTTAGTATCAAGCTGGCACATAGTAAATGCTTGAGAAATGCTAGCTTTAAAAAGTGGTAGAGGAAAGGTACCAGGTAGCATGTGAGGTCTTTCGCTGGCGCTTCCTTCAGTAACAATGCCTTGCAACTACCCACGGACAAAAGCACCTTTGCAGAAGCTTTGGGATCTAGCTAGGGGTCTGTGAGGCCCCGATAATGGCAAACTGTACACTTTTTTTTTTCAAAAAAATTTTAATGTTTATTTATTTTTGGGAGGGAGAAAGAGACAGAGCATGAACATGGGAGGGACAGAGGAAGAGGGAGACACAGAATATGAAGTAGGCTCCAGGTTCTGAGCTGTCAGCACAGAGCCTGATGTGGGGCTCAAACTCACGAGCCATGAGATCATGACCTGAGCTGAAGTCAGAGGCTTAAATGACTGAGCCACCCAGGCAGCCCCAAAATAGTGCTTTCTAATTAGCTATGAGCAGGACAGTTGCGAGAGAGAAATCCACGAGAATTCTGCCTGCAGGTCACTTCACAAGAGTCTCATTCCACTTCCAAGACACCAGAATTGGAAATTATAGATGTAGGTAATAAATGGGCATTCTGATCCGTGGGCTCCTCAGAGAAAAGACCGTGGACCTATATCTAAAGATTGGAGAGTAAATATACATTTATGTGTTTTAAGTTAAAATAAAACATTTAAGCTTTGCATGTAACATTCTAAGACCTTGTCTTTAATGAACAGACCTACCTCTAGCCCATAATGTCTTTGTGAGAATCAGAAAAAGTCACTCTTTCTTCTGGGTGAATTTGGCTCTACAGCGAGAGAGGCAACGGCTGGATTTTAGTCTCTCCTTCACTGAGTGCTCTTGTGCAGTCTGCAACCTGCTTGACAGTTAATGGTGTCCCAGAAACTAATCTCCAGTCCCAAACACAAATAGTTAAGAGGGCTGTGGGTGGTTGCATCACCCTCCAAGTGCGAGGGGCACCTCACAACCAACAGAAAGGTATCTGTCAGAATGCCACCTCCCCCATCTTCCCTGGGCCCTACTCTAATTCCATGATCATCTTGACCTCCTGTTTCCATCTGTCACCTCCTATTAATGAGGCTGGAGGCTGTAGGAGAAGGGTGGAGGGGATCTCAAGGATTATCAGGGCTACAGTCAGAGAGAAGCTGATTTTTCAGGCAGGAGAAGGGTCAATAAAAACCCATCTGCCCCCACATCCTACTTTTACTCTGTCTAGCGTTCTCAGAAGAGGGTGAGAAGGCGTTCTAGGTAGTGCAAGGAAAGTCTGCTGTGATGTTCTCTTGTTTTGATCATTAGTGTCTTTCCCAGACACCCCGAGCAGGGGCTGTCCTGCCCCCATGGCCCCTCCATGGGGGCTGCAAACTAGCTAGGGCATGGATCCTGAGGCCCAGGGCCAGAGTGTTCCAAGTCCAGGGTGGCCCAGCTCTCAGCAAACACTCAGAGCAGGAAGCTGGTGCCTCCAAACCCTCGGACCTGGAATCAGCCCTCACTGCACTGATCCAGGAGACCACAGCTGCTTCAAGGACACCTCCAGGGCCCCTCAAAGCACAACACGCATGCGCTATGTGAACTTGGGCAAATCACTCCGTCTCGTGGAGCCTCCGATTCCCCAGCTCTGAGTGTAATCACAGTACTTCCTTCCCAGCACAGCTGTGACACTTCGATGTGTTCGTGCAGATGCGGCAATTGGCGCAGTACAGGCCATGGCACGCAGTAAGCTCTCGAGAAGCAGTGGCTGCCCTGTGACCTCTGGGATCCCACACAAGCACCTGTGCCCTCGGAGGAAGGTCATCAATCCCACACAGTCCGTCAGCTTTAAGACAGATGCTGAAAACGCTTTTGTGTGTGTGTGTGTGGTCTCAATGGTCTGGTTATAAACTCAGTGTAAGAACTCACTGGAAGTATTTTGCACAAGATGAAGAGACACTTAAAAATTGGATTGAAAGATCATTGTGAGTATTTTCCCAAGCTGGAAGGCAGCTGTGAGTGGATAAGAACCCTTCTCCCATCACTTGGCGGACATCGATAAATAACTTGGCGCACTCAGTGGAAGGATAGATTCGGGAGACTGCTTCAGATGGCTTCCAGAAACAAAAGTTTGTTGTACAAATGTAATGACATCATTCTGATAAGGAATTAATTCTCACGGTCCAACCCTATCAGAGAAGGGGCTCATGTCACTCTTCTCAACTCCCGATGTTCAACTGTCTACTGGATACCATCACTTGGATGTCTTAACAGGCATCTCAAACTCGATGTGTCCCAGACAGAAATCCTGATCCCACCCCAAATCTGCTCTACCTGTGGCCTTTCCCATCTCCGCCAATGGCAATGCCATCCTCCTATTTTCTAAGGCCAAAAATCTTAGAGTCATCCTTGATTATTTTTCTACATCTGGTCAGTCTCTGTAACTCCACCCTTGGAATATCTCCAGAACCCAGCCTCTTCTCACGATTTCTACTGCTAATCTCCTGATCCAAGGTGCCATCCTCTCTCGCCTGGATTACTGCAGATGCGTCCCTGCTGGCGTCCTGTTCCAGCCTTGCTCGACCGCAGTCAAGACTCAGCAGCCAGGGTGATTTTGTTCAAAATTAGTCAAATTGGGTTAAAACTCTCCTCAAAATCCTCAATGCCCCTTTATCTGTTCCAGAGTTGTATCCTAAATCCTATAAGAGTCTCCATGAGCTACCTCCCTTCTTTTTTTTTAAATTTTTTATGTCTTTATTTTGAGAGAGAGAGAGACAGAGAGCGAATGGGGGAGGGGCAGAGAGAGAGGGAGACACAGAATCTGAAGCAGGCTCCAAGCTCTGGGCTGTCAGCACAGAGCCCAACACGGGGCTCGAACCCACAGACTGTGAGATCATGACCTGAGCTGAAGTTGGATGCTTAACTGACTGAGCCACCCAGGCGTCCCGAGCTACCTCCCTTCTACCCTTCTGACATCACTTCCATAGCTCTCCAGTTTCATGGCTGTTCCTAGAAGATTCCAGACATGAGCTCCCCTTTCAAATTTGCACTGGCTCTTCCCTTTGCTGGAATGCTCTTCCTTCAGATATTTTCAGGGCTTACCCTCTCACATTCTGCAAAGCTTTATTCAAGTATGGCCTGTGTATGGAACAAGTTTGACCCTGTCCATCCTATCTGAAACTGCAACCTACCCCCAAATTCAGAGCCCTCTCACCCTGTTCTATTTTTTCCCATAGCACTTTCCACCTTGTAATGTATTATGTAATTTATTTATTTAGGATATTTATTATTTATTATCTGTCTTCCCCCTCTATCATGGAAGTTTCATGTGGGCAGAGATGTTTACCTGTTTCATTCTCTGGTGTAACCCTTTTTTCTGGTGCAATGCTTGGTGAAATAGTAAATGCTTGTTTAAATCTGAGAACTTTCTGAGTATAAAGAGAGATTCTCACTGCTGTACTTTTTTTTAATTTTTTTTTTTACATTTATTTATTTTTGAGAGACAGAGGGAGACAGAGCGTGAACAGGGGAGGGACAGAGAGAGAGGGAGACACAGAATCCGAAGCAGGCTCCAGGCTCTGAGCTAGCGGTTAGCACAAAGCCCGACGCGGGGCTCGAACCCACCAACGTGAGATCATGACCTGAGCCGAAGTCGGTCGCTCAACAGACTGAGCCACCCAGGCGCCCCTGCTGTACTTTTTTAAAAACCTGAAAATGAGAATCCTCTAATTACTTTATTGTTTGGAATTTCATCTTCATGCAAAACTGAGCAGCACTGAGATGAAGGGCTTATTCTAATAGATCATAAATACTCCTTTCTCTTTATTGAGGAGTGTATGCACTACCATGCTACACTCTTCAGCTTTAAAAAGTAAGTTGCTCAACAGAAGTGAAACTGGAAAATTCAAAAGTTTATGGAAATTAAACAATAAATTCTTAAATAACCAATGATTAAAGAAATCACAAGGAAAATTAGAAAATACTTAGATAGAAATGAAAATGAAGACATAAATACCAAAACTTTTAGGACAGAGCAAAAGCTGTGTTAAGGGGGAAATTTATAGCTATAATTGCTTATACTAAAAAGCAAGAAAGATCTTGGGGTGCCTGGATGGCTCAGTTGGTTAAGCGTCTGATGCTCTGATTTCGGCTCAGGTCATGATCTCACAGTTTGTGACTTCGAGCCCCACATCAGGCTCTGCACTGATAGTGCAGAGCCTGCTTAGGATTCTCTCTCTCCTCGCTCTCTCTGCCCCTCCCCCTCTTGCATGTGCATGCAGACACACTCTCTTTCTCTCACAAAGTAAATACATAAACCTTAAAAAAATAAAATAAAGGAGTGCCTCATTCGGTTAATCCTCCAACTTTGGCTCAGGTCATGATCTCATGGTTCCTGAGTTCGAACCCTGAGTCAGGCTCTGTGCTTAAAGCTTGGAGCCTGGAGCCTGCTTCAGATTCTGTGTCTTCCCCTCTCTCTGCCCCTCCCCCACTTGTGCTCAAAACAAACAAACATTAAAAAAATAAAAAAACAAGAAATATCTCAAATCAACAATTTAAGTTTACAACATAAGGAACTAGGAAAAGAAGAACAAATTAAACCCAAAGCTACCAGAAGGAAGGAAATAATAAAGATTAGAGCAGAGATAAATGAAATAGAAAATAGAAAAACAATAGAGAAAAATCAATGAAACCAAAAGTTGATTCTTTGAAAAGATTAACAGAATTGACAAATAACTAAACATTTAAAAAACCAGTACCAACCCTTTTCAAACTTTTCCAGAAAATTAAATAGGAGGGAACCCTTCCTACCTCATTCTATGAGGCCAGCATTATTCTGATACCAAAGCCAGATGAAGGCAGTACAAAAAACAAAACAAAACAAAACAAAACAAAACAAAACAAAAAAAACCAGACCAATATCCCTTATGAACATTAATGCAAAAAACCTCAATATAAAATACTAGCACACCAAATTCAGCAGCATATTAAGATGATTAGACACCATGACCAAGTGGGATTTATTCCTAGAATAACATTAACAAAATGAAGAAAACTATCACGTGATCTTCTCAATTGATGCAGAAAAGCACTTGACAAACTTCAAACCCTTTGATGAGAAAAAAACTTAACAAACCATGAATAGCAGCCACCTTAACATAATAAAATCTATATAAGAAAAACCAACCACAAACATCACACTCAATGGTGAAAGACGGAAAGCTTTTCCTTCTAAGATCAGGAACATGGCAAGGATGTCTGCTTCCATCCCTTCTCTTCAATAGAGTACTGGAGGTGCTAGCCACAGCTATTAGGCACGAAAAATAAATAAAAGACATCCAAATTGTAGACAAAAAAGTAAAGTTATCTCTGTACATAGAAGATATGATCTCATTTTCAGAAAACCCAAAGGTTCTACCAAAAAAAACTTTTACGGGGGGCACCTGGATGGCTCAGTTGGTTAAGTGTCTGACTTTGGCTCAGGTCATGATTGCACAGTCCGTGGGTTCGAGCCCTGCATCAGGCTCTGTGCTGACAGCTCAGAGCCTGGAGCCTGCTTCGGATTCTGTGTCTCCCTCTCTCTCTTTGCCCCTCCCCCGCTCACTCTCTGTCTCTGTCTCTCAAAATAAAAAATAAAGACATAAAAAAATTAAAAACAAAACAAAAAAACTTTTAGGATTAATAAATGAATTCAGCAAAGTAGCAGGGTATGAAGTCAACTCACATAAATCAGTTGTGTTTCTATACACAATGAACACTCTGAAAGGAAACTGCAAAAACAATTGCCTTTATAATAGCATCAGAAAGAACAGAATACTTATGTGCATTTTACCACAATAAGAAATGTTCAAGTTAGTTGTGTAATAAAAAAGTGAATAAATAAATGAAATCCTATATAGTAGCAGCAAATAATTGGGAATTAATTTTCAGACATTCAGTTTAAAATAGCACCATAAACCATAAAATACTTAGCGGTTATAAAGGAAAAACACTCTGTCTACAATGACCACTGTGCACAGTACTTATGACACTTCCAGCACCTAAAGTATGGGTCTTCCCGTACATCAATAAGTTTCCCAATTCTCTGTGGACACCCGCTGGATGTCTATAATACTATTTATGGTCTTTCCAATGAACCTAAAATACTAAGGTACAAACTTAATAAAATACATACAGGATCTGTGTGCTGATCATTATAAAATGCTGAAGAGAGAAATCAAAGGAGCGACATACTGTGTTCATAGACTGGGACAATCAACCTAGTAGACATATCACTTCTCAGACTGACCTGTTGGTTTCGTGCAGTTCCTGTCAAAGTCCCAGAAAGGCTTTTTTTTTTTTTTAATAGACAAAGACAAACTTTTTCTAAAATTTGTATAGAAAGGCATAAACCCTAGAATAGTAAAACAAGCATGAATCAGAAGAATAAAGTAGGAGGAATTACTCTACCTGATATTAAGTCTTATCGTATAGGTACAGAAATTTCCGCTGTGTGGTACTGGCAGAAGAATAAATACATAGGTCAATGGAAGGGAAATGAAAACCCAAAAGTAGACCTACACAAATATGCCTAACTGATTTTTGATAAAAATGTGAAAGCAATTCAGTGAAGGAAAGATAACCTTTTCAAACACGGTGTGGAACCATTGGGCATCCATGAGGAAAGAAAGAAAGAAAGAAAGAAAGGAAGAAAAGGAACGAGGGAGGGGGGAGGGAGGAGGGAAGGAGGGAAAAAAAGAACATCAATCAAAATCTCACATATTATACAAAAATTAACTCAAAATGGATCACAAACTTAAAATTATAAAACTTTTAGCAAAAGAAAAGAAAAAGGAAAGGAACCCTTTCACGTCTGGGCTAGGCAGAGTTCTTATTAGACTTGACAGCAAAAGCACAGTTCATAAGAGGAAAAATTAAGGGCGCCTGGGTGGCTCAGTCCGTTAAGCTTCTGACTCTAGATTTCAGTTCATGTCATGATCTCGCGGTTCATGAGTTCAAGCCCCGCATTGGGCTCTGTGCGGACAGTGCAGATCCTGCTTGGGATTCTTTCTCTCCACCTTTCCCCCGCTTGTGCTCTCTCTGTCTCTCAAAATAAATGAATAAAAACTTAAAAAATAATTGACCTCATCATGAATTGTGCTCCATGAAAGACTATATTAAAGGATAAAAAGACAAAGTGTACAGGGAGAGAAAATACGTAAGAGACTGGT
Organism: Cryptoprocta ferox; assembly: GCA_028646485.1. NCBI lineage: Eukaryota > Metazoa > Chordata > Mammalia > Carnivora > Eupleridae > Cryptoprocta > Cryptoprocta ferox. The sequence goes on along the minus strand of CM053576.1, from coordinate 20,716,651 downwards.
ATCTAGAATATATAAAGAACTCTCAAAACGCAAAAATTTAAAAAATTTTCACTTAGAAACTGGATAAAAGGCATGACGACATTTCAGTGAAGAGAACACACAGATGGCAAGGAAACAAGCACATGGAAAGATGTGCAACATCATTAGCCATTAGGGAAATGCAAATTCAAACCACAACAAGAAAGCATTATATGGCTATCTGAAAGCCTAAAATAAAAACTAGTGACAACAGCAAATCCTGGTGAGGATATGAAGACACTGGATCATTCATACATTGTTGGTGGGAATGTAAAATGGTACCACCATCTGGTAAACATGTTTGGCAGAGTTTTTATTAAGGTTTTATTTTATTTTTTTAAGTAATCTCTACACCCAGCGTGGGGCTCGAACTTACAACCCTGAGATCAAGAGTCACATGTTCCACCAACTCAGCCAGCCAGGCGCCCCCATGTTTGCCAGTTAAAAAACAACAACCAGACGTGCAATTACCATATACCCAACAACAGCACTCTTGGGTATTTACCCTAGAGAAATGGAAATTTATGTTCACTGAAAAAACCTGTACACAACAGCTTTATTAGTAACAGCCCCAAACTGGAAACAATCCAGACATCCTTCAATGGGTTAATGTCAAATAAACTGTGATACCTCCACACGACGGAATACTATTTGGCAATAAAAAAGAACTAACTGTGGACATATGCAGCAACTTGGATGAATCTCTAGAGAATTATGCCCAGTAACAAGAACCAATCCCCAAAGGTTATATACTATATGATTTTACTTATATAAAATGTTTGAAATGACAAATCTAAAGACATCGAGAACAGATCACTGGCTGCCAGTAATTAAGGGTGAGGTGAGGGGATAGAGAGGTGAGAGGGGGTATATTTTTATTAAAAATTTTTTTTTAATGTTTTTACTTACTTTTGAGAGAGAGAGAGAGAACGGCAGAGAGAAAGGGAGGCACTGAATACGAAGCAGGCTCCAGGCTCTGAGCTGTCAGCATGGAGCCCAATGTGGGGCTCCAACTCATGAACCGCGAGATCGTGACCTGAGCCAAAGTCAGATGCTCAACCGATTGAGCCACCCAGGCTCCCCAGAGTGGGTATGTTTTTAAAAGAACAATGCAAGAGATCCTTGTAGTGACAGGATTGTTCTTCTGCAGCTTGACTGGTTCTGGATATGGATACACTAACCTACACGTGTGATGAAATTGCATAGGATTACACATGCACACATGCACGTGTGTGTGCACGTGCCCCCCCCCCACAAGAGTACAGCAAAACTAGGGAAATCTAAAAAGATCAATGGATTATATCCATGTCAATATCCTGGTTGTGATCTTTTGCTACAGTTTTGCAAGATGTCATCACTGGGGAAAACTGGGGAAAGGCTACATGGGATCTCTGCATTATTTCTTACAACCGCATGTGCATCTACAATTGTCTCAACATGAAACAATGAAAAATTAAGTCAAATCAGATAGCATTGTTTTCTTTTCATAATTATTTCGTGTTGAGATGTAAATGAACAAGTCTTAAGTATACGCGTTCAAGTGATCACCACCCAAATCAAGACGTGGAAAGTGTTCAGTGCCCCAGAAAGTTTTCCCATGCCCTCCCGCTATGCTGTCTATATTCCTCTCCTCAAGGAAGTAACCACTATTCTGATTCATATAACCATAGATTCCCTGTCCCTGCTCTAGAGCTTTAATGAATGGAAACATAACAAATGTAATCTGTGTGACATTTTCCACTTGGAGTAATGTGTCTGAGATTCATCCGTGTTACTCAACATGGCAACAGTTCATTCTTTTTTACTGCTGAGCAGTATTTCACTATATATTAGTCACCTTGTTGACAGGCTTTTGCGTTCTTTCCAGTTTGGGGCTATTATGAAGAGAGCTGCTACCAACATTCTTGCACAAGTCATTTTGTGGACATGTGTTTTCATTTCTCCTGGGTAAAACCCCAGGAAGGGGAGTGGCTGGATCGTGTGGTGAGTGTATGTTTAACTTTATTAGAAACCGCCAAACTTTTCCAAACTGATGGCATCATTTGACATTCCCACCTGCTAAGCAGGAGAACTCCTCTTGCTCCCCATCTTTCCAAAAATTGGGTATTGTCAGCTTTTTACACTTTAGCCATTCTGGTGGGTGTGTAGTGGTCATTGGTTTGAATAATGAAAAGTATTAAATAAATTAGAATGATCATGGATTAACCAAAGAAGAATCTCAGTGATCCAGTTTGACATCTTAAGAATTCCAGCGCAAAGTAATCCCTGTATGATCAATCCCAATTTCCCTCCAACTTATTCCCAAATGGGCCCCTGATACTCTGCTCGCTGCATGCCCAGGGTCCCAGCCCAGCACTAATATGAACCTCCTTCCTGCCTTTCCCTTCCAATCTTACCCTTGATCCTGATCCTCTTCTGCTCTGAGCCCTTGAGATCAAGCCCGCATACCTGGGGCTGGCATTGAGCCCCCCTCACCTGCCCACCTCATTTCCCATTATTTAAGGTTTGCCTGGCACGTAGAGCCTTCAAGAAGGCTCCAAGAAACAGGGACTCCCTCTCGTGGCCACCGCAGCTGTCTCTCCTTGGAGACAGAAAGTAAATTAGTGGTTGCTGGGGGCTGGGGGTGGGTGGTGACATGAGTTAAGGACTGACTGACGAGTACAGGGTTTCTGTTGGGTGATGAAAATGTTCTGGAATTAGAGAGTGGCGATGGTTGCACAATTTTGTGAATATACTAAAAATTACTGAATTGTCCACTTTAAGAGGGGGGACTTTACGGTATGTGAATTATCTCCCCATAAAGTGGTTATAAAACATTCGAGAAGGCTCTCACTCTTGGGTGGCGACTCTCACACTGACACAGCCCCGAGAGTGAGGGGCTCACGGCCCTGGCCCCGGGCCTGGGGCAAGAATGGGGTATTTATCCTCTACGTTCTGATGCTCATTGATGGAGGGTCACCCCCGGGGCTTAACTTTCCTGGCTTGTGGTCCAGCCAAGCTCAGTGCCTCGGACAGGTGACTCCCTCAGGCACAGGAAGCCATGAGGGTGTATGGGTGCTGGTGGCCAGCGCCACCAGTGTCTGCTACACCCCGGGTCATCGGGCCACTGCCATCCCAGTAAACACACCTCCCTGTTCTCCCCCTAACCACGCTGCCCCAGCCGCCTTGGTCTCCATTTTCTTTAAACAACGAAAGGGGCGCCTGGGTGGCTCAGTCGGTTGAGTGTCTGACTTCGGCTCAAGTCATGATCTCACAGTTTGTAAGTTCGAGCCCCGCGTCAGACTCTGTGCGGACAGCTTGGAGCCTGGGGCCTGCTTCGGATTCTGTGTCTCCCTCTCTCTGCCCTTTCCCCAGCTCACAATTTGTCTCTCTCTCTCTCAAAAATAAATAAATAAATATTAAAAAAAAAAAAAAAAGAACACACAATGGCCCACTTCAGGGCCGTTTTATGGGCTGTGTCCTCTGCTCCGAATAGTCTCCAGCCTTTCTTCCTGCTGGCTCCTTCCCATCTTTCAGGACTCAATGTTATCTCCTTACCGAGGCCTTCTCTTGCCTTACCCAGATGGGTTCCCCACTGTTCTCTCTTGAATACCCGGGATGCTTTCTTATAGCACTCATCACAATTTGGAAATTATATACTCATTTGTTTGTCTATGTATTTAACGTCTGTCTTCCCCAACAGGCTGTAAGATTGAGGAGAGAGGGATTGGGTCTGTCTTGCTCATGGCTGTATCTACCATACCTCTCACTGTGCCCGGCATTTAGAAGATACTCAGTAAATGTTTGTCAGATGCTTGATGAATAAGACCCTGCTCCTGTAAAACAAGCATTCCCAGCCAAGCAGGGAGGAAGGTGTCTGGGCAGACAGTTATGTTACCAGATGGTCCCTACTATTACAGGTAAGAGAGCAGAGGGTTGTGGGAAGCCAGAGGAGGGAGAAATTAATTCTGGGAGCTCAGAGAGGAGATAAAATCTAGATAACAACTACCATTTGAGTTGGCTTTGGAAGGATGACTAGGAGAGTATCAGGGATATAAGGATATGGGAAGAAAATGTCAGGCAGACGGAACAGCAAAGCTAAAACTTTGGAAGCACACAAATGCTACTATGGCTGTGTGTGTGTGTGTGCGCGTGTGTGCATGTGCGTGTGTGTAAGGTGGTAGGCTGTGAGTCTGGAGGTGCAGGTGGGGCCCTGGATTTCTAACACACAACCAAGGAGGTTGGATTGGTCCTGACCTGCCGCATTTCCTTTGGTGTGACGTCAGTGTCACTGGAGGAGTTGGGGGGCTGGTGGGCTAATTTGAAGTGGGACATCAAACTCAAGATTTCACAAGGAGTTTTCAATAGTATATTATTTTAATTTCCTCTGAAGATAAAAGTATGAAAATCAAACTCAACACCGTGGGAAGTCGACTTCATGGCAAGTAAATAAGAAATACAAGTGGACCCGGGGCGAAAGTGTGGCAATGCCACTGAGGGTGGTGGAGGCCACAGCAGGGACGGAGCAAGGGAGGGGCATGACTGGGGAGAGAGAAGCAGGAGGGTGTGAGACCAGGGCCTAGAGAATCCACAGGCCTGGGGGTCTGATGGGATATGGGGGTAGACGGTCAGGAGGTGGGGAAAGCCCTGCTTTGGAGCTTGAAGACACAGCCTTCTGCTGCTGCTGCTTCTTTTTTTTTTTTTAATGTTTATATATTTTTGAGATGGAGAGAGACAGCGCATGAGCGGGGGAGGGGCAGAGAGAGAGGGAGACACAGAATCGGAAGCAGGCTCCAGGCTCTGAGCTGTCAGCACAGAGCCCGACGCAAGTCTCGAACCCACGAACTGCAAGATCATGACCTGAGCCGAAGTCGGTTGAGCATCCCCCAGGCGCCCCAATACCAGGCAGGCTGCTTCTAACAGGAGGTGCCAGAGCTGGCCATGCCACAGAGGCTGTACCTCTTTCTAGAAGATTCTTTCTAGAAGATTCCATATTCTTATGTACTGCAATGGGACAAAACTGGCAGAACTCTATATGGCAAAAAGCTTCCTTCCCCGTGTCCCCAGTCAGAGGCTGTAGCAGAAGTGGTGGGGCCCTGTCCACATTCTGCCCTCACCCCTCCTGCAAGTGCCCAGAGGTAGCAGCGCACTCACTAACATCTTTCTGTGTCTGTCTGTCCTAGGGCATCCTCTGGCCATTGCTGCCCAATCCACACAGGGCATCTGGACGGGCCAAGGATTTCATGCCCCCAGCCAGTGGGACAGCTCTGACACATGTTCCACAGGGGCCCAGAGGCCCCCCTGCTGGATTGAGCCCAGTTGCCCACAGCATGAACCCCCCATTAACAGCCCTGTATTGGCGTCCTTCCCTCCCCTGACTTGCTTCCCCACTCTCGAATTGTGCCTCCCAGGGCCACCTCCCAAAGAAACCTCCTGCACCTGAATCTTGGCCCCCCAAAGGAGACACCAAAACGAATAATGCCAGAGTCACCCCTACTTTCTCAACCTCGCCTGGAGCTGTGGGTTTTATTTGTCCGCGTGGAACCCAGAGTTGGAATAGTCTACTGCTTGCTGCTGTCTTTGTGGGCATGACCAGAAAACCAGGGTTGGGGTGAGGGAGGAGCAAACCATCTCTTTTTATTGTTTTATCTTAGTCAGTAATTAGCAGCCCTTGGATACTTGCGGGCATGTGCTTTGTTTCAGTTATTTGGGGCATGAAGGGAGGAGCCTTCTCACCTCAGGGCATTTGCATGTGCTGGTCCCGCCCCGCCTGGATGTTTCCCCTAACATATCCCCAAGTCCAGCTCCTCTACTTTGTTCAGGTCTCGGCTCGGATATCATCCCCGCAGAGAGGCATCTCTGACCACATTACCCTGAGTCTCCCCCTTTTCCCTTCATCTTATTGTCTTTGTAGCTCTTGGCATTATCTCTTTTTGAAAACCAACTTTATTGAGGCATAATTTACATGCAATACGTTCATTTTTAGAACATATGTTTTTGGGTGAATTTTGGCGAATACCCATGTCCCGGTCACCACCACCACCACCATTTCCATCACCCCAGAAGTTTCGCTCACCCATCCGCTTTCTGTTATTGTGGCCTAGTTTCTCCTTTTCTAGAACTTCTCTTGCATGGGATGATTTGCCATGTACTCTCTTTGTTTTTGATTTTGTTAAATTTATTTATTTATTTTGAGAGAGAGAGAGAGAGAGAGAGAGAGAGAGGGCGCAAGAGCTGGGGAGGGGCAGAGAGGGACAGGGAGAGAGAGAATCCCAAGTAGGCTCCACTGACAGTACAGAGCCAGACACGGGGCTTGATCCCACAAACCACGAGATCGAGACCTGAGCTGAAATCAAGAGTCGGACGCTTAACCGACTGAGCCACCCAGGCGCCCCGGTCATCACTCTTTTGAGGTTGACGGCTTTTGCTCAGCATAGTTTCTGAGATGCACAGGCGTAGCTGCAAGTGTCAGGCGTGCGCTCCATTTCACTGCTGTGTGGATGTACCTCACGTTATGTGCTTGGCCTCCTATCGATGGACACCTGGGCAACTTCCAGTTTTCACCTCTCAGGACTAACGCTGCTATGGACTCTCACGTGCAAGTCATAGTGTGGACATAGGGACATACGTTTTCAATTCTCTTGGGTAGACCTAGCCGTGGAATTGTTGGATTATCACCTGGTACCTTATGTCCCACATGCTTCTTTCCTGTGGTCCATCTTCCCCACTAAGCTTCAGGAGGGCAGGGACTTGGCTCACCGCTGGATGTGCATGGGGCCCGGCAAGCAAATGGCATGGGGTAAGAGGTGCTCAGCCTGTCTACACTGAGTGAGTGAATAAAAAGCCACCGAGCCTGATTTCCAAGTGGAAGGGCCCAGGCCG
>CM053576.1:20692622-20709672 GCA_028646485.1 Cryptoprocta ferox | reverse complement strand
GTGCAGGTGGCACTTTTCCCACCGCCGGGTGACTGGGTGCCTTTCCCTCGTGGGTGTTTCTGTGGGCTCTCCCCCCTCCCTTTTCCCCCACACCGCGAGGGGACTCCAGGACGCGCGACCGGACACCCCGGTCCTAGTGTCTAAGCTCTGTGTCCACACCTTTCCACCAGCCTTGCTCATCTGGGCTCCTGACACCATCGGAAGGGCCTGAGTGGTATTGTGTCCCTGTTCGCGGATGCGCCTGGACTGTCTGAGGCCGGCGATTATTTGTGTCCCCCTTCGTGTGCCTGTGACTCTCTCGCCAGCTGTTGTCCCAGGCCCCTGGCGCTGGCAGCCCCCCCAAGACCTACGGCAGCGGCGGCTGCCCTCCCGCCTCGCTCCAGCAGGGGGCGCCGGCGCTCCGCCAAGAACAGGAGCCGCGACAACGCTCTGCTGCTGCGGGGCTGAGGGCGCGCTGCGACCCGACCCCAGAGACCACGCTCGGCTGGTTCTGAGACTCCCGGAGCTTCAAGATCCTGCCAGTTGTCCAGAGAAGGAAACTACCCGAAAGGTAGGGGGAAGGCTACTAAGATCTCCTAAACACCAGTTCCAAATGCCAGCGCACCACACCCCTCTCCAGATTTAGTACGAGGAACAGAGGGGCTCTTTGGGAAAGAGAGTGGGAGTGCTGTCCTCTAACTGGACTGGGCAAGCCTGCTGTAAGGCAGTGGGGGACGGGGGGCTGGACTCGATGTCTCTGTCCCCTCTGGGACTTAATCAGCTGCTGGGAAGTCTGTGAGCTCAGGGGTGCGGTCTGGAGGGCAAGGCAGGGGGTACTTGCCCCTCTGGAAGTTGCCCCGTGTGAGTGAGGGGCCTCGAAGGCCTTGTTTTACTCATCTGTACAATGGGTATGTAGGGAACCAGCACTTCCCGTTCCCTCCTGTTCTTTCTGCTTCATCCTCACTCAGGCTGGAGGCTTAAGAAGTGGCTGGGCCAGCGTCCTGGGGACTCCCTCCTTGCACGGTCCAGACGCAGCCCCTTCCACAAGAGACCACTCCATTCCTGGACGCTGCTCGCTGGATCACAGGATGGTCACCTGACCCAAGAGGGTGCATTTTCATGACCTAAACAGCCTGACTCAACATGATGAATTGGGTCAATCAAATATGGCCCTCCCGTTCTTCCAGAAATTTATATCGAGCACCCACCGTGCGCCAGGCTTTAGGCTGGGTCCTGGGGATAGAATCATAAGCAGAAAAATGAGTCCCTGCTCCCAGGGACCCCGCCATCCAGAGACGGCGAGACAGAATGCCAGACTAGTAAACAACAAACAAACAATTATAAATTGTGATAAACGCTGTGAAAGAAATGGAGAAAGGGCAGAGATAAAGAGTAAGTGAGGAGGGGAGGCTGCTGTTAGCTGGAGCTGTCGGGGGAGGGCCTCTAATGAGGCAGCATTTAAACCAGGAGCTAAAAGACGAGACGGAGTCAGCCATGCAATGGCGAGGCAAATGGAAAGGGTGAAATAGGGCAAGGAAAATGATCAGATTCATATTTTTAAAAGATCCTTCTGGCTGCTGGGTGGAGAATGGGCTGGGGCAGGGCATGAATGGAAGCCAGAGACCGGAGAGGAGGCTGTTGTAATAACTCAGGTGGGGGGAAATGGTAGCTGCAGCCGAAGGGGTGATGGATTCCAGATTATTTTAAAGTAGGATCGATGGGCCTTCCGTCAGATGAGAGGTAGGGGATGTGGAAGAACCCAGGAGGGTGATGCCTTTAAAAATTGGGGGGACAGAAGGGCCCCTTACTGAGGCAGGGAAGGGTGGCAGAAAGCAGGCTGAGAGGGTCGCAGAAGAATGTGGCAGAAGCCGCTGGCAGAACCTTAAGGATCCCGGAAGGGAGTCCAGGCCTCCCTCCGTACTCCCTGCCTTTTCGGGGGCGGGGGAGAGGGGTTGTGGTTCTGAGCGCGAGGCTCCTAAACTCAGCCTGGACTACGCATCACCCTGGAGCATTGGGAAACAGGATCCCTTTGGGCCAGCGTCCTAGGGACTCCCTCCTTGCACGGTCCAGACACAGCCCCTTCCGGAAGAGACCACCCCATTCCAGGACGCTGCTCGCCCCAAATCTACTCAAAACCTCTCAGGTGGTGCCGAGTCAGCTGGTCTGGGCCCATTTGTGGGAGCCCCTGTCCCAGAGCTCAGAGTTCCTGCTCCCATGAGGACCCTAGTGACCTCTGTCCTCTTCTCCCAGGTGGTCAGACCCAGGGGAGTGGGGAGGCAGCGGCAGGAGAGTCAGGAAGGAGCCCCTGAGAGACGAACGACCAGAGGCTGCGGAGAGTCAGAGATGCCAAGGAATTCCAGGGGAAAAACAAACCACCTTTTTATTTTGACCTTGTTTCTGAATAGTCCCAGCTACTAAGGAAGACATTATTTTGCCTCCTGGGAAGCGGTTGGGGAACCAGAGGAATGGGCAAGCCAAACAGGAGGCAGCGGCTGCAGTTTTTGCACCATGCACCTGTAAAGGGCCACTCGGGCCCCGGGCTCACTCCAGGCCAAGTGTGCCCGCCGAGGGCAGCCCCGTTCATTCTGGACCCATCCCACTAGTGGGTTTCAAATGGCCGAATTGTTCCTTGCCTTGCGGGCTTGGGAGGTACATGGAACATTCTCTCGCCCTGACCCTCTTCATCTGGGGTCACTCCTTAGGTCTCAGTGCAAGGGACGCCTTCCCTCAGCCCCCCTAACTGGGTCGCATCTCCAGTTGTGAGCACCCACCAGGCCCTTGCTCCGTATTCACATACATGATCTGCTTTCACCCTGCAAGGCAGGCCTGCCGGCTCCTTTAACAGATGAAGGCACTAAGGTTCAGAGAGTTTAAGCAGCTCGCCCAAGGTCACACAGCTAGCACACAGCCTTGAACTTCTGCGGCTGCAGCAGATCCAGGAAACGTTGCCCCCAAATCCTTTGTTAGAGCTGAGCACCACTTAACAAAGGAAAGCTCTGGATACCCAAAAGGATCAAATGAACCATCTCAAAGGACGGAATACATATCAGCGCTGGGTCCAGGCACAAGGTAGGGATGATGCTTTAGACCCCATGCCCTCCCAGAGACAGGACCCCAGAGGCCGGCCGCAGCTGAACAGAACCCTCCCCTTTCCCAAAGTCAGCTGTTTCTCTGTCCCTGGAAATGCCTCTGAAATGTCAATTGTGGGCCACCCTCCCTCCCTCCCTCCCCCTCTGCGAGTCATGTAGCAGCTCAAATATATTATACATATTAAAAGAATATATTCTCTGGCAGCCCTGAAGGGGATAATGAAACCTATATATATATATATCTATATATTTATACACAATGGATTGGCTCGAAATGCTCTGAATATCCCTCCAGCTGTGGCAACCCTTTGAAATATGATATGCGAACAACACCTCCCCCACTGGCGGCTGGCGGGAGACATTAAAGATTTAAAAAAAGGGAAGGAAGGAAGGAGAGGAAGGAGAAGAAAAAGGAGGCAGCTGCTTTTGCCTTTGGCTGTGCGGCAGCAAACTGTGTTTAAATATTAAAACCACCCATCACCCTGCCCAGCTGTCCGCCCCCTTCTGTGGCCTGGGGTATGCACCAAGGTCTCCCGTGGCTCCCAACCGTTGGGGTAGCTGTGCATATCTGACGCCTCCTCGCCCCCAGTGATGGAGGTGCTGGGAGGGGCGGGGACTCTGCCTCAGATCTCAGACTCTGGGCTGGTCTCAGCTGGGCTGGGATAAGGGGCCTCATGTGGGAGTCGGGGTGGGGGGTGGGATCTGCTGGATCCCAGGCAGAAGATGTAGGTCTAGATCCTGACTCTTGGCCTCTTAGGTGCTGTGTGACCTTGACCTTGGGAAGTGTCTTCTGTCTCTGGTCTGCTGTTTTCTCATCTATACTATGAAAGATTTGAACTGGATCATGGGACTGTAGGGGTCTGTGAATGCTTAGAAATTACACGCAAAATGGGTTGGGCCAAGGGGTCGTCGGGTTCATTAGAGTGACTGGTCTTTTTCTGAGCGTCCAGAGCATCATTCCTAGCTCAGCACTGGCACGTTAGGACTCCCCAGCGGGGCAGGGCCTGATTTCCTCTGTGTCCTGGCTCCTGTAGGAGAGGAGTTTTGAGATATTTTTTAAGTCTATTTATTTATTTTGAGAGAGAGAGAGAGAGAGTGTACATGCATGAGTGGGGCAGGGGAAAGAGAAAGTGGATGAGAGAGAATCCCAGCAGGCTCCACACTGTCAGCACAGAGCCCAATGTGGGGCTCGAACCCAAGAACCATGAGATCATGACCTGAGCCAAAATCAAGCGTCACTTAATCGACTGAGCCACCCAGGTGCCCTGAGCTGTTTGTTAAGGATCAGAGATACAGGGAAGTACAACTTGTTCCAACAATATAATTAAAGGTGATCAAGGTGGCATACATGGGTTGGGGCACCTGGGTGGCTCAGTCAGTTAAGTGTCTGACTCTTGATTTCAGTCCAGGTCATGATCTTAGAGCTTGTGAGTTTGAGCCCCACATCGGGGCTGCTTGGGATTCTCTCTGCCTCCCTCTCTCTCTGCCCCTCCTGTGTTCTCTCTCTCTAAATAAATAAAATGAACTTTAAAATACGATATAAAACAAAGGAAATGACATGGGTTGTCTTGCAAGATGGTGAGCTTCTGGCCACTGAAGGAATTCAAACAGAGACCAAATGAACTCTTCGGGGGGATTCTGTAAAGGACATTTCAGCATTTGACAGGGTCTGGCTGTGGGGTGCCTTCTAACCCCAAATTCCTGTGATTTTCATTTTCTATGTTTGAAGGCTATATAGAGCCCCCAGCTATGACTGGAGTGGAGAGTGAGGGAGAGAGGGGGACAGAGCCAATAGTTTGGGATTCTATGTCTACCACGAGAATATAAAATGACGGGTATGTGGTTTTGCCTTCTAGGTACTTCTCATGGGGGTAAGGGCATGGGCATCTTGCCACCACCTTGAGTGAAATCCAGGGTTTAAAGATACATATTTTATTATACACAGCCCCAGAACTTACACCAAATACTTGATTTTCTGTTCAACTGAACAGGCAGAGGTTCGCTCCATCCCTGAATTCACCGAACAATGGATGGCCTCCACCACGGGGTCTCTGAAAGATTTACTGGGAGTGGGTGGGGGGAATTTTGACTGCATTGGGTTGGAATATTTGCTAACCTGCTAACTCTAGAATCAAATCCCTGAATAAGCTGGGACTCCCCTAATTGGGGTACTCCAAGATGAAGATCTAGGGTTCCATAATTTGAAGTTTCCGGGAGCTAATATATCTCAGACTCTGTGAGACAAGAAATCATTAAGAGAAAGGTCAAGATGGGCCTTCCCTTGGGGAATGTATGTTGGGGGTTGAGATGTTACGAGGTGGATAAGAAATCTTTTTATTTGTTTTTAAAATGAGCCATCCACCCACCAAAAAGAATTGTCTCACAGGGTCAGAAGAGGTGACGTGCTGAAAACAAAGTAATTTAGCTGTTTCAACTTAGAAAACTACAAAATATTTCCTTTTTTTTAAAGTTTTTTTTTACACTTATTTATTATTGAGAGACAGAGAAAGACAGAGCATGAATGGGGGAGGGGCGGAGAGAGAAGGAGACACAGAATCCGAAGACAGGCTCCAGGCTCTGAGCTGTCAGCACAGAGCCCAACGCGGGGCCCGAACCTGCGAACCGCGAGATCATGACCTGAGCCGAAATCGGTCGCTCAACCGACTGAGCCACCCAGGCGCCCCACAAAATGTTTTCTATGTCCAATAGAACTGGGGCTTCGGCGGGCGTCTGAGGAAGGGATGGAGTCAGGTGCGTGCTGATAAAGCGGCTCGCCAATAGAAGTCTGCTGTGCAGCATTCGCCAATTTCCGTGGTGTAAATATTCCCACAGTGGCCAATTTCAAGTTGTCTACAGTTTAAACGACCAGTTCTCCAAACTCCTGAAGATTTAACAGTCACCTCTTACGACCTAGCACAAACTGGGGCCAGCACATTGTGAGATGGGGTAGCCTCCCAGGCCTCTGTAAGTAGACCTGGAAGGGTTGGGGTGGAGGGGTGGCTGTGAGATAATTGTTCAAAGTCGGAAGAGAGCTGTGCTGATCTCAACACATCTCTGGAGTCCGGTGAAGCCTCCCTGCTGTAGGGGAGGGAATCAGAGAGCTGCTTTTCCTCCTCGAGGCCAGAGAAGTGTGGCTGCTGGCGCTGCTGGGACGGGAAGGCAGCTGGGAGGTAGGGGTGGGGAGGAAGGGCGAGCTAGGGGTGGGGAGGAAGGGCAGAGACTGTTCTTTCACCCACGACCACCCCCTCAGCTAAGGTGAGACGTGTCCGTTTCTTCACTCAGTTATTCATGGAAGATTTATATAGAGATTTATGTCGATTTCTCATTATGCCCATTTTACAGACGAGGAAATTAAGACCGAGAGAGACAAGGATGTTTGTTTCCGGTTGCCAGCAACTAAAATGATAGTCGCTAAAATGGATTGAGCCTTTACTCGGAACCAGACCCGTGTTAAACAGCTTGCCTTGTTGCTTAGGCCAGGGTCCCCGGAAGCAGACCTGAAGCAAAGATTCCAGTGCTAGAAGTTTATTGAGAAGGTGCGGGGGCCTTCTGAATACCCTCCCTTACCAGATGCCAGGGAAGGGGGCATCCTGATCTCATGGGGGTGGGGGGGCTGGAGTGTAAAAAGAGCCCCAGAGTCGGTCCTGCTTGGGTCCCACTCCTGCGCCTGCCGGTCGTTGGCCGTGGGCTCCTCCAGGCGACAGAAACTTCCAGACACTTCAGGTGCACTGTAGTCTGAGGTCAAGCCTCTGAAATGTTTTGCTTATTAGCAACAAACCCATAGGAGGAGGGTATGGACACGCAGAGGTTAAAGGGGTCTGGGGTGGGCATCAACAGTGTCCTCTCCACTGGTATGGGCTGTTATTCCCTACAACGACCTTGGTGGCATTATCACCCCCAGCTTTGCAGAAGGGGAAAATGAGGCACAGTTTGCCCAGGATCACACAGCTAGTGAATGGCAGCGCTGAGCAGGGCCCAGGCCAAGCTGAGGCCTGGGCCCAGCTCGCGTTGTCTCTTCTGGGAGGAGGGAAGATGGTGCCTGGTGGGGGATGGGAGAGTGGCCAGAGGTGGGGGTGGGGAGCTGGCAGCAGCAGAGGCAGTGGCTGTAGGACCAGGGGAGAGAGAGAGAGAAAGAGAGAGATAGAGAGAGAGAGAAGGCTCAGAGGTCTGTTTGGACAGGGAGGAAGGCAAACAAAGAAGAGAGAGGGGGAGAGGAGGAGAAAGAGAGGAGGGAGAGGGAGAGGGAGAGAAAGGAGGTATGAGAGCGTGGTTGCAGAGAAGAGGCTCTCGCCTCCCCCAGACATCCTAGTGCTGTGAGCCTCAGTCTTCTTCTCTGTACAATGGGGTGAGCAGAGGTACCTGTTCCCTCGTGGTGCTGTCGAGAGAGTTAAATAAGAAAGTGCCCATCAAGCGTTTGGTCCACCGCGGCCCACTGTGAGGAGTGACAGTCACAGCTGTTCCCTCTGCCTGGCCAAGAGGCACCAGCTGGGGTGCCAGATGTGAGCTCCGCCTCTGGCCTGGGAACGAGAGCCGTGCCAGGGCTCAGTGTATGTGCGCATGGAACGGGCAGTGCCCCTGTGAAGAGACCAACTCTAGGGGCATTTCCCGTTCACCGGTGCGTTTCATTCCCCCCTGCATTGCGGGGGTTACTTATTTATCCCGGTCTTACAAATGGGGACACTGAGGCTCAGAGCACTGAAGTCACTTCTGTGTCACCTAGTCAGGGAGGAGCAAGCAGGACTGGATTTCAGGTCTCCTAATTCCAAGTCCTGTGTGTGTGTTTGCACATTTCTCTCCCCTCTCTGGGTGTGTGTAAGGAAGAGTTGACCATCATTCATTCATTCACCCATTCATTCACTGCATAAGTGTACATGAAGTGTCCCCATGCCCGGTGCCTGGGGATGTGAAGGAGACCAAGACGGACATGGCCTCAAGGAGCTCCCAGCCTGATGGAGATGAGAGAGGAAGACATCACACACTCACATAACTAGTCATTTCAACCCTACCCAGTGTGTCCAAGGACAGCATAGATCAGAGATCTGAGTTGGACCAGGGCTCAGGGAGGGCTTATCAGAGAATTGGCTTTTGAGCTGAGTAGATGTCAGTCACGAGGCCAAGAGGAGGGTGGGGAGGGGTGTATGTTCAAGCAAGGGAGCAGCATGTGCCAAGGGCCTGGGGCTGGAGACCTGTGGACTTCAAGCGGCTCTATGAGGAGGCTGGTGTGGCTGATGAGTGGGAGGGGAGTGAGCTGAGGTGGGGAAGTTGGCAGGGTTTGGCCTTTGCCCCAAGAGCCCCAGAGTGTGTTTGCACACCTGCGTGAGTGTGTCTGGCCCCAACGTGGCAGCCCAGGTGGCAGAGAGGCTGGAGGCCTGGCAGCAGTCTGACGGGGCAGCCTTCGCATCCCCTCCAGCCCCCACTCATGGCAGCTGATTTCCCGATCAAGAAAGACCGCTGGTGACTGCAGAGTCCATCCCATCGTGACCATTGTCCTGGGAGCGGGGAGGCTCTCAGGGTCTGGAGAGGCAGCTGGCTTGGGGGACAAGGATGGTGAGTCCATCTGGATGGATCTGGAGGAGGCTGAGTATACACCGAGGACAGAGCCACCTCCCCGGGCCTCTATTTCTCTGTCTGTGAAATGGGCCTGGATGAGCAGCAGCATAAGATGAAGTTGGCTGGACCTTCCAAACATCTGCTTGTTCAAACCCCCGCTTTATACCCGAGGCCCAGCAAGGGCAATGACCGGAGGAGTGTTGCCAGCACGCGAGTGACTGCTCAGAGGTCAGAGCTCAGACCTCCTATGGCCACCTGCGCCAGGGCCGTCCCAGGAGTCCTGCGACACCAGCCCGGGGCTCTTATCCTCTAGGCGCTACCCAGCAGCTACTTCAGCCTGGGGGGACGGACTGGTAGAAGACGCCTCCCAGTGTCCCGGCAGATCCACAAGCGTGCCTTCAAAGCCTGAAACGGCATAGGAATCCCCGTGCCGGTCCGTCCTGTAGAATTCCAGGGCCAGCGAACAGTGCTTCTATCACCTGTCATTCCACTATTATCAAGTCAGTCATTTGGCTATGTGTGTATTTCTGGTGTTCCTTTTAAAAACTGTAGGTCTTGGGGCAGCCGGGTGGCTCAGTCGTTTAAGCGTCTGACTTCGGCTTAGGTCGTGGTCTCACGGTTTGTGAGTTTGAGCCCCGCATTGGGGGCCCCCGCATCTGCTGTTAGCACAGAGCCTGCTTCGGATCCTCTCTCTTTCTCTCTCTCTCTCTCTCTCTTTCTCTCTGCCCCTCCCCTGCTGGTTCTCTCCCCCGCTCCCTTTCCCAAAATAAATAAATAAACTTAAAAAAAAAATGTAGGTCTTTCCAGAAAGTGTTCTACTTTCCATCTCGGTTGTCAAGTAAGATTAGGAGCAGGGAGTTGGCTGGGACCATCTGCGGAACCCGCTCAAGGTGTGAGCAGGGGACACGCTGAGGCTCTGAGGGCCAGCTGGTCCTTGTACTGGTGCCGAGGAGTCCCAGCCTGGGAGACGGGAGGCACTCCAGCCACTACAGTGGTGAGGAGGAGGGAGGAGTACGTAAATGCAGGCACCAAAGCTGGGGCCAGAGCAGACACCCCACTAACAAGCCCCTTCGTTGATGTTGAACACCCCAGTCAGCAGTGAACACATCCTAGTTAGCAGTCAACACCTTTATTAATAGTTAGTACTACTTAGCAACAAGCACCTTAGTTGACAGCCAATTGTTGGGCAGGAACTCAGTGTCAGTGGAGAGTCAGAACGAAGGTGTGGTGGGAAGGGAGGAGGCTCTGCCGGCGGGCCCCCGCCCCCCCCCCCGCGCGGTACCCCACCCCCCCACCCCCACTGGCTGCAGCCTAGCTCGGCTCTGGAGTCCCGGCCTACAAAGGGAAAGATGAAACAGGGCTGGAACGTGAAATGCATTATTCAGCCCCAGCCTGAACACCCCAGTCTTCCCTGAGGGGCTCAGGCTCCCCTCGTGTCAGAGATGAAAGTCCGGGCGCCGGTGAGTCTTGCAGTCATTTGTGGTCTGTTTTTCCCTTTACCCCCCCTTTTCCCTTTACCCCCCTTCCCCCGCTTCCTCGCTGGCTTTTTGTCCCTCTGTGAGCCCCCTCTTTCCCCAGCCCTCTGTCTCCCTGTCAATCTGTCCAGCTGGCTGGGTCTGGCTCACTTCTCCGCACCTCGCAATCCACCTGCCTCTCTCATTTCTGACCCCTTCTCTCAAACCCTTTTCCTCTGACTCTGTCTTTCCCACTTTCTGTCTCTCTGTCTTTCCCCTCTCTCCCCCTCCTTTTGTCTTTGCCTTCCTCTCTCCCTCCCTCCCTTCTCATCCTCCAGCTCTCAGCCCAAGCACTACCTCCTCCAGGAAGCCCTCCTTGACCCCCCCCCCCCCGGGCCCAACTTATGTCCCTGTGCCATTTCCCTTTAGAGCCCTTGCCTCTATTTGTAATGCATGATTACAAATCAAGGTGATTATCTAAGGTCAGTCTCCCACCAGAGTGTAAGTTCCGTGTCTGCTTTTGTCTTGCTCACTGCTCTTGCCTCCGTGCCCAGTTTGCAGGAGGCATTTCCGGTGTAAATGCTTTCTCTCTGCCCCTTCTCCCCTTCCTGCTGTGTCCTGGCTGGGCAGTTACTCCAGCAAGAGGCCCCTCCTCTTGCCTCTCATTCTGTCCCTCACTCCCCTTCCCCCTCCTCAAGGCTCCTGGTGGCCCAGGGTGGGCCTTGGTTCTCAGCCTGCTGACCCGGGACCCTCACAGCTCCCAGGATGGAGACCAGGGCCCTTGTGACGTCCACACGTCCTGAGCCTGGGCCAGCCAGCAGGTGCGTATTATACTTTTGTTGAAGGGATGAGTGACACAGAAAAAGAGATTTGGCATCCGAATCCCTGCTGTCCCTGCTCGATGCCCTGTGACCCTGGGCAAGTCACATCTGTCCTGAGTTTCTCTTTCCCTATCTGTGAAGTTGACCAGGGTATGACGCATTTCATGGGAACCATGCTCTGGAAACCATGAAGTGCCTTGTTGGCGTCTCTGGCCGTCAGATGTTAGCACAGCACCTTCTTTTCATATCTGAGCACTGGGGTGGGGGGTGAGGGGGTGAGAGTCAGTCTGTAGCGCCCAGGGGGCGCAGACTCGGGCCTCAGGGTGCTGGTGCTCTTTAGTGCGGGGGGAAGTGGGGGGAGGAGGAAATTGAAGTTTAAAGCTACATTCATCCGTGTGCGCATTATTAAGCAGCTACTATGTGCCAGGTGCTGTTCAAGACTCTAAGGCTCTAGGGCCAAACGAAGCAGAACGCTGCTCCCAGTTTCCCTCGCAGTCATTCCACCTTCAGGGCATTCCACAGATATGCCCTGAGCACCTGCTGGGTGCTGGGCATGCGGTGGAAAAGACCCGCACGACCGCCACCCTCAGGGGGCTCACATTCCGTGCTCCATCTCAGTTCAGGGCCGGGTGCCCTTCCACACTCAGTAGTCCTTCACCCTGGCCGCCCGAACGGAGGAAGGCCTTCTTCTCCCCATTTGTCTGATGAGGAAACTGAGGATCGGAGGCTCCGCCCACCGTCGCGCGCACTTAGAAAGTGGAGGAGCCCGATCAAAACCCAGAGGTGTCTGACTCTGAGGCCTCACTTTCTCGGGTCCTTGAGGAGACCTGTCCTCTTTCCAAGCCTCAGTGTCCTTATGTGTAGGCCGAAGAGCTGAACTGGTGACCTTGAGAGCCTCCAGTGAGGGGGGGCAGCGGGAGGGGAGCTGGGGCCCGGGAAGGGGCGGGGCAGGGGCGCGCAGTCTCCGGTCCCCTCTCAGCCAGGCCAGCTTAGCCTCCGCGGAAGTTTCTCGGCTTTAGAGTCCGGAGGTGGTTCTTATTATTGGCTCCAAATGACTTTTGCATCCATTTATTTGCTGCATTTTGATTTTGCATTCAATTTCCGGTCCATTCACGGTGTCTGCACTACCCAGGGGATGCGAAATTGAGGCAGCCAGGAGCGCAGTTCGGACACGCCTGACAGCTCGGAGGGGGAAACGCTTGACCTGCTCCGCGGTGGGGGGGAGGGGCCCAGCCCCCCACCGCATCCACAGCCCAAACCTGCCCGGAAGCCGGACTTCTCCACCTCCCTCTGCCCAGCACGCATATCTGAGACGGGAACTTGGCCAGCGCCTGGGGCCTTCAGGGAATCAGGCTCTGGTTGACATGAAGGATTTGCAATCTTACTGGAAATGTGTAGGGGCGTCCCAGCTCGACCCCTCCAACCTCTCTTCTCCAGCGCCATCACTGGAGTCCTTCTGATACTCAACGTGACCTTGCCACTCTGATTCCCACAGAGACCCTTCCGCTGATTCCGAGAAATCAGCATGTGCTCAGAGAAGCCAAGCGAGTTGTCTTGTGGGGGGGTCACACAGCAGGGTGTCAGTACAGACAGTCGACCTTGCGAGCCCAGGATGTCCTAACCTCAGGGCCTCGTCCTAACCTCAGACCCTTAGAAGCCAGCACAGAGGACACCTCCTCAGAGCTCCCCCCTCACCTACACATACCACCACCCATTCCCCTTCACCAGCCCCTTCCCGCCCCAGCAGAGATACACTTCCTCATCTCAGGCACCCGTGTGTCCAGGAAGGTTTTGATTATTGCATTTCTACACTGGGGTGGCGCTGTTATTGTTTGCACGTCTGACTGTGTCACGAGATGCCAAGGATCATCAAGGGCAGTGGCTGTGGGTCCCCAGTGCCCAGTGTGGGGCTTGGCACAAAGGATCAATAGAAACTAGGGTTATTCCATCTCATGGAAAGAGCGAATGAACTGAGAGCTGTAAACTGTCCTATGTGGCTTCTGGAGGGGGGGTGGGAAGTGCAGGGGGTGGGGAGAGTTATCACACAGAGAGGTGACATGAACCACCTGAGGCCACACAGCAGTGATCAGTAATGTCTACACTGCCTTCCCTCCACAAAGACACGGCAGGGACATCACCTCCGGAACCATCTCTGAAAGTGCACCCTGCTAGCTGGCCCTGTCTCACTCCATCCCCCCCGACCCTCAGCCTTGGGGAGTTTGGGGGAGAAGGAGGGTGCCAGCTGGGAAAGGGGGCTCTGATGGAGGCCATACATCACAGCGGCAGCCGAGGCAGAGAGATGGGAGTGATTTTTCTTCACGGTTTGCAGACAAATGAGGTGGGCAGAAAATGGATGGCAACCTTCGGCAGTGAGAGGCCCGGGGCCAGGGGAGGCGGCCATGGCTGCCTGGGCAGTGGGGAAGCATTCCCAGCCTGCCTCTCATGCCCACCCCGGGCTACTCTCCTCAGCACAGGGTAGGAGGCAGCTTGGACTGGGGAAGGAGTCGTGATGGGAGGGGAGGGATGTGTGTGTGAGGGTCTGTACTGCCATGTGTCCAGGCCAAACCGAGCCCTCTCTGGGCCTCAGTTTCCCCTCTGGCACACTGAGTGGATCAGGGACTCTGCATGGGAAGGCACTATAGCTTCGACTGACAGGGTCTCTGTGCCCTGCCTCGTTGAGGCCTGGCAGAATCTTGGGGCAAAAGGAGAACAGGGACTTTCCCCCCCAAATCTCTTTATTCTTTATTTTTTAAAAGTCTTTTAATGTTTACTTATTTATTTTGAGAGAGAGCACAAGATGGGGAAGGGGCAGAGAGAGAGAAAATCCCAGGCAGACTCCGTGCTGCTAGTGCAGAGCCCGAAGTGGGGCTCGATCCCACGAACCGTGAGATTGACCTGAGCCGAAGTTAAGAGTCTGACACCCAACTGACTAAACCACCCAGGCCCCCCAGCTCCTCATTCTTTAGCCCTCCCGAAGGGGCCTGGAGAAAGACACCCGACACAATCCCGGCAGAGACCTCAGGAGTCCAAAAGCTAGATTTTCCCTGCATCCAAAATATCCATGAGCCTTCGTGTTTGGAGAACTTGAAATCTTAGAACCTGGAAAGCTTATTATCTTAGACACCCAGATTCCTCCCCTCTGAGTGCAGGGGGTGTCATTCTCCACCCCCGCCCAGGTGCGCAAGGAATCTAGCTTCCCATGTTTTCTTTTCTTCTTTTTAAAGTTTATTTATTTATTTTGAGAGAGAGGGAGAGAGAGAGACTCCCAAGCAGGCCCTGCACTGTCAGCGCAGAGCGCCATGGGGGGCTCGAACCCACGAACTGCGAGACCAGGACCTGAGCTGACACCAAGAGTCGGGCGCTCCATCAACTGAGCAACCCAGGCGCCCTCCTGTGCTTTTCTAGAACACGACGTCATTTCCATTCGGAGGCCCTGTTCTGCCAGGGTGGGAGAAACCCAGGCAGATTGCGGTCCTTGTTTCACGGGGTTGGAGGACACTTTGGGGACTGACACAGGTCACAGGGGATACCAGTTGACCCTCAGTCGCTGTTCACCCATCGGACATGCGTTGCTGGTCACCGCGGTGTGCTGCTGTTTGCAAGGCCTCTTTGGGTCTCAGGAGACTTCGCCATGCTTCCCTGCCCCGTCGGGCACAGGGCCCTCGGTGAGGCCGTCTCAGGCCTGGGTCCCCAGACTTTTCTTCTCGGGGGCTCAGCCTGGAATGGGGCACAGACTGCCGCTTCTCGCAGGTTCTCCGGACCTGGCTGTGGTTCTGTCATCACCCTCAGCCCTCGAGCTGGGGGGAGTCCTTTCTCTGAGGCCTGCAGCTTTGAGGGCTCTTGGTTTCCCGCTGACTCTCCTTCCAGAGGCCAGATGAGGGGAGCGTTTTGGAGTCTCAGGACTGACTGAGGCCTGGTCGTTCCTTATTCCCTAAAGCCTCACTCCTGCCTCCACTGTCTTCAAGTCCAGCCCTTCCTCCTCCCCTCAGGTCTGTGGCTTTGCAAACTCAAGGCCAAAGGACACCAGCTGGACAGTGGGGGTGAAACCAAGGGCAAGGAGATAAGAAAGTGGATTCATATTTTAAAAGGATCTTTAGACAATATTGAAATATTAGAATGACACAAATTGGAGATCTTGGAATCTCAAAATCACAAAACCCAGCATTACTTAATTTCCATCTATAGAAGGACGGATATATAAAGTGTGGCAAATGAGCAAATTGAACACACTCATATTGGCATCCGTGTATGGACAGGGACAAATCTCAAAGCTGTAATGGTGAGTGGAGGGAAGCAAATTGCAGAAGACTGTGTATGATTTGATACCATTTACGTAAATATCAAAAACTCGCCAACAGTGTAGATATATTCATAAGCCATTAAAATCTAAAAACAGGGGGGCACCTGGTTGGCTCAGTCGGTGGAGCGTGCAACTCTTGATCTCAGGGTTGTGAGTTCAAGCCCCACGTTGGGTGTAGAGATTACTTAAAAATAAAATCTTTTTTAAAAAAATCTAAAAACAGGGATGGGAAGGTTACGCGCCTTATTCTCTGAGAGGGTTTCCTTTGGATAGGGAGAAAGAGAAAGGAATGGACTTGGAGATTGGTATATGCTGGGATATTCAATTGTAGCTGTAAGATTTTCTTTTAAAAGGTAATAACTAATAAAATGTGTACATATAAATAAACATAGGGGCACCCGGGTGGTTCAGTCAGTTAAGCGTCCAATGTCGGCTCAGGTCATGATCTCGCGGTTCAAGAGTTCGAGCCCCGCATCGGGCTCTGTGCTGACAGCTCAGAGCCTGGAGCCTGTTTCGGATTCTGTGTCTCCCTCTCTCTCTCTCTCTGCCCCTCCGCTGCTCATTCTCTGTTTCTGTCTCTCTCAAAAATAAATGAAACATTAAAATAAATAAATAGGTAAATACACATGCATGTTCGTGTACGGCAGTCATTTATAAAGCTTTTTACAGAGCGCCATGCCCTGCGAATCCTTCTTTCATTCCCTAGATCACTGCCGAGACTCATTCATTGTTGCTTGTTGTTACGGTTCATTCGTTCTGGATGCTGGGTAGCATTCTGTTGTGTGAAGATGCGGGGGCGCGGAGACCCCCGAGACCTCTGAGGCATTGCTGGTGAATAGATACAACTAGTTTGGAAAACAGTTTGGCAGCATCTCACAAAGCGGGACATTCAGCAAGTCCTCTCTCAGGTGTACAGGCAAGAGACAGTTGCACACACCCAGCAGGACGCATGACCAGACTGCTTGTAACTTTTCTGCCACACCTGCAAAAACCCGGAAACAACCCAAAGGCTCACCAACCTGAGAGTGGATGAATATATCCCTTGGGTGGTGAAAGGAATTTGAAAAAAGAAAAGGTCGGAACTGCAGCAAATCGGGCATCGTTTGGATTTAAGTGAAAACTGGGCGGTGGGTACATGGTCTCCATTACATTATTCTTTAGTGGTTTGAAATCACTCACAATCAAAAGAAATTGTACTTAAAAAATATTCTGAGTTGTAGTGTCTTGGACTTAGGAGACCTGTGAATTTTGGTGTCAGGAAGGGTTTGAGATGATCTGGTGTGTCTACACCCAGGATCTTACCCAGCTAGCTTCCAGCCTCTGTCTGTGTGCTCTGTGCAGCAGAGTGACCCAGAGCTGAAGACAAGACGAACCCCAGGTGTAGATCAGGTCAAGAAACAAACACAACCCTCATCTGTAGTAATTGCTCACAGGGAGGGGAGGTGACCTAGGAAGATACAGGAAGAGCTGATAACAAGTCTGGAGGAGCAGGAGGGGCTCCCGGTGGGGTTAAGGGGGTGCCAAAGGGATAGGTTGCCTGAAAGACACAGATGGGGGCTGTAGAGCTGGCGAAGGTGTCCCAGAGAAGAATGTAGTATGAGCCCAGCCTGACTTCCCAGAGGGGAAGCTGGTGGGTCCAGAGCAGACCTGGAAAGCCACACCTCTCTCATACTCCCCCCTGCAGAATCTTGTCCTCCTCAGCAGGTCCCCTGTGGTTCGCGATCCAGTCTTCCAGCCCGCCTGGGACATCTGAACCACATCTCTCTTTAACATTAACAGCCTGCTCCAGGATGCACGCACGCCTGAACACATGGACCCTGTACCGACATATGCATGTCTCCGGGCCTGTGTGCACAC
>CM053576.1:20673840-20692122 GCA_028646485.1 Cryptoprocta ferox | reverse complement strand
TTTTTCACCTCTGGCTGACCTGAGGGCTCTGCATAAGCAGGAAGTGAAGGCCAAGGCAGAATTTTAAATTCCCCCAATGCATACACAGGGCCCCTTGGCAAAGGCCATGAGACTTATTCATTCGGGGCACTTAAGAAAACCTTTGTCCCATCATTAGCAGACCACTGAGTGAACTGAGCAGAGACTTCATTAGCCACACATGACAAAGAATACTTTATAGAATTAGTCCAGGAAGGTCACTAAGCAAACAAGCAGCGGCAGCAACAACGATAAACCCTGGAGAGGGGAGGAATGATTTCCTGAGTTCCCTATCTGGCTAATCTATCCTTCGAAAAAGAAGAAGGTGTTAAGACATTCCCAGATTTAAAAAAAAAATAGAGAATTTATCAGTAGCAGATCTGCTTTACAAGAAATACTAAAGAGAGTCCTTTAGGCTGAAATGAAAGGACACTAAACAGTAACAAAAGTCTGTATAAAGAAATAAAGAGTGATAAGTATATAGGCAAACACAAACACAGTTGGCCCTTGTACAACATAGGTGTGAACTGCATGGGCATACTTTATAGATGAATTTTTCACAGTACAGTACTGCAAATGTATTTTCTCTTCCTTATGATTTTCTTAATAACATTTTCTCTTTTCTAGCTTACTTTATTATACTATTATATTATATTATACTATTTTATAGTATATAATACACGGAACATATAAAATATGTGTCAACTATTCTACTGGTAAGTCTTCTAGATAATACTAGGCTATTAGTAGTTAGGTTTTGGGGGGGGGGTCAAAAAATACCATGCAAATTTTCAGCTGTGTAGGGGGTTGGCCTCCCTAACTCCTGTGTTGTTCAAGGGTCAACTGTATATAACCATATAAATATAATTTTATCTGTAACTTTTTCTTCTCTTACCTGGTTTTAAGACAATTGTATAAAACTATGTTGATGGGCTTATAATGTATAAAGGTGTAACTTGTGTGACAATAGTACAAAGAAGGAGCTATGGAATGGAGCTGTTTTTAAGGTTCATCCCTGCTGTAACCTGTATCAGTACTCCATTCCTTTTCATGGCTTAATAATATTCTGCTGTATGTATATACACTGGAGCCAAGTTTTGTCTACCAGGAAAATTAAACTGGTATTAATCCCAACTAAATTGTTTTTAGATTAAGCTAAACTAAATATAATTTAGTTGGGATTAATACAAGGGTCATGGGATTTGATGGGATTAAAATTGTAATCACCAGGGAAACCACTAAAATTTGTTTTAATGTAATAAAAGAAACAAGAGAATTAAAGTGGTATGTTAGCAATTATTTAACACAAAAGAAGAGAGTATAGGAGGAATAGAGGAACAATAAGACTTTAGACATACAGAAAACAAAGAAAAAAATAGCAGACATATATCCTAGTTTGCAAGTAAAAAGATGAAAAAATATATAACATGCAAACAGGAACCAAAAGATATCTGGAGAAGCTTTCCTAAGACTAGACAAAATAAACTTTAAGATAAAACTTGTTACGAAAGAGAAGGACATTTTATAATGGTAAAAGGATCAATCCATCAGGAATATAGAACAATTATAAACACAGATGCCTCTAACAATATAGCCCCCAAATATATAAAGCAAAAATGACAGAATTAAAGATAAAATACACAATTTGACAACAATGGTTGGAAACTTCCATACTCTACTTTCAATAATGGATAGAACAGCTGTGCAGAAGGTAAACAAAGAAATAAAAGATGTGAACAATTCTGTAAACTAACTTAATTTAACAGACACTTACTGCCTTCAACAACAGCATTTTCACAGTGCACATGGAATATTCTCCAGGAGAGACAATATGTTAGGTCACAAAACAAGTCTCAATAAATTTAAAAGAATTCATATCATGTAATGTATGTGTTCTGACCACATGGAAGGAAATTTGAAATTAATAATGGAAGAACTGAGGGAAATCACAAACATACAGAAATTGAACAACACACTACTGAATAACCAATGGGTCAAAGGATAAATCACAAGAAGAATTAGGGGAAAATTTCAAAATAAGTGAAAATTAAAACACAGCATAACAAAATATGGGCTACTGCTAAAGCAGTGCCTAGAGGGAAATTGATAGCTGTAAATATCTTTATTGAAAAAGAGATAGCTCACAAATCAATAGCCCAACCTTACACCATAAGAAGACCAAAGTAAACCCAAAGCAAGCAGAAGGAAGTAAATAATAAGACAAAGAGGAAATAAATAAGATATCACTTTATACTCATTAGGATGAGTATTATAATAATAACTTTTAAAAGCGCAATAAAAGATGTTGGCAAAGATCTGGAGAAATTGAAACTATAATACACAGTTAGTGGGAATGTAAAATGGATCAGTCTCTTTGAAAACAATTTGGCAGTTTCTCAACAGGTTAAACATAAAGTTACCATATGATTCCACTCCTACGTAGCCATCCGAGACAAATGCAAACATGTCTATACAAAAACCTGTTCATGTTTGTTAATAGCAGTATTATTCATAATAGCAAAGGGAAACAACACAAATATCCATCAGCCAAGTAGTGGATAAACAAAATGTGGTATATCCACACAACGGAATATTATTAAGCCGTGAAAAAGGAACAGAGTACTGATACATGTTACAGCATGGATGAACCTTAAAAACATTACACTAAGTGAAAGAAGCCAGACACAAAAGGCTACATATTATATGAAATATTGAGAATAGGCAAATCCATGGAGATAGAAAGCAGATTAATGGTTGCCTGGGGTTGGGAGCAGAGGGAACTGGGGAGTGACTGATAATTTGTATGGGGTTTCTTTTCTGGGATGATGAAAATGTTCTGGAATTAGATAATAGTGATGGTTGCACAGCTTTGTGAATACACTAAAAACACTGAATGCGTACTTTTAAAGAATGAATTTTATGGCAAGTGAACTATATCTCAATAAAGCTGTTATAAAATACGTTAGGGGTCCCTCTTATGCAGTGTCCCTAGTTTCTTGTGTATTCTTTGAGAGATACTCTGGCACATGGCAACACATATTAATATGTTATATTCCGCTAAATATAAGACTCTATCAATGATAACATGTACCATCATTTTATGTACCAGAAAGCAATTTGAAAATCCTGGTCTTTTTAATTATAAGGTATATTTCAATTTGAGGGACATTAACATATTTAAAATGTGCTTCTTGGAATCAATGTATGTGGTGTAACTTTTTCAAATTTTTAAAATACATTATTTTATTTTATTTTATTTTATTTTATTTTATTTTATTTTAGAGAGAGAGAGAGAGGAGTGAGTGAGTGGAGGAGAGGGACGGGGGGGGGGGGAGAGAGAGAGAGAGAGAGAGAGAGAGAGAGAATCTGAAGCAGACCCCACGCTCAGCAGAGCCCAAGGTGAGGCTCAATCCCATGACCCTGGGATCACGACCTGAGCTGAAATCAAGAGTTGGATGCTCAACAAACTCAGCCACCCATGTTCCCCATTTTTCACCTTTTATAACTTTAATTATCTTTTGATCTTTTCATTCTTGTCCAGTTTTATTGAGATATAATTGACATACATCACTGTGTAAGTTTAAAGTGTACGGCATCACAGTTTGACTTACATATAGTGTGAACTGATTACCACAATAAATTTTAGTTCGTAACCATCATCTCCTATGGATACAATAAAAAGAGAAAGCAAAACCGGAAAGAAAAAAAATTTCTTCCTGTGATAATAACCCTTAGGACTTAACTGCCTGACAACTTTCCTATATGTCATATCGGAGTGTTAACTGTGGTCATCATGCTCTACATCACATCCTGCATACTTTTTGATCTTGTAACTGGAAGTCTGTATCTTCTGACCATTTTTATCCAATTTCCCCCTCCCCTTACCTTTCACCCCCAATCCCTCCGGCAACCACAAATGTGATCTCTTTCTCTATGATTTTTTTTTTGTTTTGTGCTTTTTTTTATAGAGTCCACACGTAAGACCATGCAGTATTTGTCTCTTTATTCTGACTTATTTCATTTAGCATAATGCCCTAAAAGTCCATCCATGTTGTTACAAAGGCAAGAGTTCCTTTTTTTATGCCTGAGAGTGTCCTATTGTATACACACACACACACACACACACACACACACACTCACACATCTGTCGATACCACAACTTCCTTACCCATTCTTCCACCGATGGGCACTTAGGTTGTTTCCAGGTCTTAATTTTTGCAAATAATACTGCTATGAACATGGGGGTGCAGATATCTTTTGGGAGGTTAGCGTTTTTGTTTCCTTTGCATATATTCCCAGAAGTGGAGTTGCTGGACCATATGATAGTTCTCTTTTTAATTCTTTGAGGACCGTCCGTACTGGTTTCCACGGTGGCTGCACAAATCTACCTTCCTGCCAGCAGTGCGGAAGTGTGCCTTTTCTCCATATCCACGCCAGCATTTGTTCCCTCTTGGCTTTTTGTTGATGGCGATTCTAACAGGTGTGAGATGATATTGTTTCATGAGGTTTTTTTTTATCCTCTTTTGTACATAGTTTTGAGAGCAACTGGGGTAGGTGCTGGAGGTGGTGGACACTCTCAGTGCCCCCCTCCTATTCCTGGCCTACCTTGTGGGTCCCCTGCAGAGAGCTCCCACATATGCTATGACAGTCTGTGTCTCATCTAAGGGCGTTCTCTGCATGTGCTCAGCCTAGAAGCGCAGGAGAGTTAATGCTCAAAAGCAAAATTGGCCAATGAAGGTCATCAGTTTTAGAGAAATATCCCAATTTCCTTGCCCTTCAGCAGCGCAATGCCGAAGGGCATTCCACATTGGCTCTCGGTGCGCTGTCGAGCAGGACTGTGCCCTACGGTCCCCCAGTGACAACACACCCATTAACATACCTTCCTTCTCTCCTTTCCTCTACCCTGTGCTGTCTGTGATCCCAAAACAACTACTTGCATCTAAATCCCTGTCTTAGGGTCTCCTTTTGAGAGAGAGGTGGTGTGCACATGTGTGAATATGGGTGCATGCACATTGGTGTTCATGAACTTGAAGGTGCGTGTACACATTTGTGCGTGCCTACACTTCAATGCAGATGAATCTATTGCACGCTCATGCACATCAGTGTCCCTGCACACGTATATATTTGTCCCACGGTGCACAGATGGACCCTCATGTTTGTGCACATGCATGTGCAAATAAGGTCAAGGGGGCCTTTCTTAGGCTCCCGCTGAGTGCCACCGGAGAGACGGGCAGGGTGCACACTGTAATAGCACCTGTCTCCCTCTCCCTCCGAGGTCGCCTGTCTGGAGTCAACCCCATCAGCCTGGTCTCAGATGTGTGTTCTCTCTGATGAGACACAGTGGAGCAGCTGTTGGGGCCTTGCCAGAGATAGCAGGAGCTGTCCTGGCACCTGTCGGCAGCACCTTATCACCGTCCTGGGGATGGCTGCGAGGAGGGAGTGAGAAGGGGACATGGGGCAGCTATGTGCTTGGGGTCCAGTGCTCTTCCTGCACTGCTCCTTGACCCCTCTACATGGAAGGGTGAGCCCTGGTTCCTGTACATCTGGAATCACAGACCCCCTCCCCACTCCACCTCTAGTGGATTGACCTCATCGGCTTTGACTCTGGCTTCTGCCACCCAAGGTCTCCACTCCAGCTCTCTTTGGAGGACAGTGCTGATGTTAGGCTTCCCTGCACTTGCTGCTCCCTTGCCTCCAGGGCTCTGACTTCTGCCAGCCGAACTCATACTGGCAAGGGCTCCTGGCACCCCCTAGCCTGCATTTGACCCCTGACTGCCTTACTTCCAGTGTGACCCTGAGCAGGTCATTTCACCTCTCCGCACCTCCCTTCTCTGCCCTGTAAACTGGAGATACCAACAGAACCCACCTCATGGCATTGTTTGTAAGAATGACTTCTATTAATTGCTGTAGGAGTGAGTTCCTGGTTAATTGCTATGAATGTTAAAAATCAATTGCTGAGAGTTAATTGCTGTAACGCACCCACCACAGTGCCTGGTACATAGCACAGCACTTAGCTGTAATCATTGTCATTATTGAACCAACATTTGAGTGTCTGCTCTGTGCAGAGATGGGCATGATTTGGTCCCTAAGCACTCAGAGCCCACTTGGGGGCTGGCAGAGGGGAGAGATGACTGTGGAAAGCACCAAACATTACAAGATGGTCAGAAAAAGGTGAGGTGTGTGAGGGCTTCCTTTGAATGACACTTTGATGACTGGGAAATGCAACAGGGTGATAGTGTTTTTGGAGAACTCACTGCATGCTAGGCACTGTGAGAGTTGTCTGCATTGTCATTTAAAGCTCACAATAGCAGTAGGTAGTAGGGACCATTATACCCATTTCATGGATGACGAAATGGAGGCTCAGAGAGATTAAGACACCTGCCAAGATCACTGGAGCCTGGATTTCAATTCTTAGTTACTGCAGCTCGTAAGCCCCGCAGTCTTCCGCACGCCGGGTGGAGGGATAGAAAGTGGTAGAATTAGGAAGAGCGTGGGTGCAAACACGAGCTGCGCACCGGTTCCGGAGGTGTGCCAGACCCTACCTGATCACATGCAATCTTTATAACAAGCCGTGTGAGACGGATGGTACCTTATCACCATTTTGCAGAGAAGGCAACTGAGGCGCAAAGCAGTTGAGTGTTTTGTACAAGGTCCAACCACTAGAAAGTGGTAGCACTGGGGTCCAGCTCGAGGTACTCTGCTTCCCAAGCCCATGTCCTTTCTCTGACACCCAGGGGGTGTCCTGGGAACAGAGAAGCGATTAGCCACTGTGGCTAAAGATTTGGATCCTTGAAGGAAACAAAGCATTTGGGGCTGGACTGTGGAGGGCTGGATGCTGTTCATACAGCAGGCAGTGGGGAGTCACGAAAGATTGTAGAGTAGGGGCATGGGAGGGCCAGAGCTGCATCTCCCAAAGATAAATCTCATTGTAGCACCTAAGATGGATGGGGTAGGGGTGAGAGAGGCAGTGGGAGCCCCATCAGGAGACAGCACCAGGTGAGGCTGATTTAGATGACAGGTGATATAGACAAAGTGGCCTTCCACTGGGGAAGGAAAACAGAGAGCCCAGAGATGAGAAACAGCCAGGGGCAGGGCCATTAGCCTTATCAAAAAGCTGATTGCTCTTAGCAAAGTATTTAATACGATTTCTCGCTATTAGGGCCCAAACCTGGCTAGCAAGATTATTAATTCCAAAGATAATCATTAAGCTGGGCGGATCGTATTTTAATATATGGCAACAGGCGAGCTATTGTCATTTTTCCCCTTCTATCTTGATTGCGGGTCACCCAATTAGAGCTGGCTTCAAATGCCCCTTCCTGGAGGTAGTGAGATAAGGCTTAATGTCCTCAAACAAGAGCTATCGGCTGTGACGAGAGGCCCATAAATATTAATAAATCTATAATTAGTCCTGTGAAAAGGGGGATCAATCCAGGAGAAGGTTCCACCCATTAATACTAGAAATCACTTTTGCCAAGTTGCTGGGGACGCAAGGCTCTTCTGTTCCAAACGCCAGGCTGTTCTCTGTTCTAAGAGGATGCAATGCTGTTGAGTCTGCTAGACTCTGATTCACGTCTTACTCTGAGCTAGCACCCCGGGGGTGCCAAGAATACCTGGGGGGCTCACTAGGGGGAGAAAGGCTTTCCAGAGGTGGTGACAGAAGGTTGGGACTCCATGAGAGCGTCTTTACTTATTTTAATGTTTAATGTTTTAACTGAAATTGTCATTGTATTTCAGAATCCCAATAAAGAAAAGCCTTTTTATTTTCCATATACAGTCACAGTGGGATTGTGTGCTAAGCAAAGGACAGTGTGTGGAGCTATAAGGCACCCAGAGATGTAATCGCAGGCTATTTGCCTCTTGAAGCATTTTTATCTGGGGCGGCTGGCTGGCTCAGTCAGCATGTGACTCTTGATCTCAGGGTCGTGAGTTTGAGACCCACGTCGGGGGTAGAGATTACATAAAAAAAAGAAGTGAAATAACTGTTTAAGAAACATTTTTATTGAGGTCTAATATATACCTAGTAAAATACGCAAGCCTTTAAGTATACGGCTCAATAACTTTTTACACATGTATACACCCATGTAACCAGTACCCAGATCAACATAGAGAATGTTTCCAGGGTGCCCAGTCCACCCTGCCCACCCCCCTCCCCAGGGGTAACTCTTCTGACTTCTGGTTCTATAGAACACCGTTTGCCTCTTCTTGAATTTCATACGAATGGAATCATACAGTATGAACTTCTGGGCCTGACTTCTTTCACTTATTATGATGTTTCAATATCAGAGGTGAATTATCTGTTCTTAAATAATTGCCTTTGTTTTTTCTTAGCCTGGGAGTAACACTTGTCACTTGTAGAAGTGTTACAAAGCACAAATGAACAGAGAAGAAAGCAATGGCCATCCCCTTTGTACCTGAGTACTTCTTAGAGCATCTCTATTTTTTTAAAATTATAATAATGAGACATGCCCATTGTGAAAATTTGAAAACAAAAGACCCTTGTTTGCAGTTGACAGAAACCCAAATTCGACCGGCTTGAGCAAGATTCAGTTTGTTGGCTCATGTAAGTGATAGAACCAGGGCCTCCAACAATGTCTCTCTCTGTCTTTCTCCCCATCTTTCCCAGGTGTGGCTTAATTTATACAAGAACATTCTCGCCTTTCTCCCGGGTCTCTATAGCAATCCCAAGGCACATTCTGATGGACTTTGCTCAGGCCACCTGCCGTCCTTGGGCCAATCACTGGGGCTGGGCTGATGGGGGATTCCACGGCTGGAGCACCATCTTGACCACAGTCTCCACGAGCAGAGAGTTGGGGAGGCCAGGGGTTCCCCAAAGGAAGCCAAAGAAGGAAGACTAAGAAGCGTTCTGGGGAGACTACTCTAGGGGATGCCGTATGTGGTCTGTCTACTCTTCAAGGATAGGAACCGGACTGCTTCATCTCCTTGGTGCCATCTTACCTAATGTCTCGTTCCTCTGTTCCCCTCTTTGAACCTCTACCTCCTATTTTTCAAGGTCAGAAAAGATTTGGGGCTTGAAAAAGGAGGCATCATGTAGAGAATACAAACCTTAACAGTCTAGTCAAAACTAGCAGAGCATGAACTCCCGCATATGCCAGGCCAGTCTCCTGGCTGCGTCCCGGCATCCAGCCCAGAACGTGGCACAAAGAAGGTGCCGTTACATGTTATTTGACTAAATAGATGGAAATGATAACAGCATTTTTTGAGCACTCACCGTAGGCCAATTTTCTATAATTCTCTAGACATCTTTCTTTATCCTGTTAAATAACAAAGATTCAACCAAGTAAATTTGAAGACTTAATCGGCTTTATTCAAAGATTCACGAATTGGACAGCATCCCATCTAGCAATAGAAAGGTGCTCCAAAGGGCTACAGAAAGGGAAAAGGTTTTAAAAAGCAGGACAAGGAAGTCATAAACAAACAAAAAAAGGATTATTTCAAGCAGGTCACCTCCCTTTGGGGGACGAAAGGGTTTTTATGAGGTGGATCCCCTCACTGGTGCTGGCCAGGAAATTCCAGATTGACTGGTGAAGATGACACTCCCGAGGAAGGTCAACACTGCAATTAGATGAGGTATTAAGTCCACTTTGGCGCTGCGGACCAAGCCCAAGGGCCTCCATTTTGGGCTTGTGGTTCTTTTAACGTCTTCTGTGGTATTATGTTGATTCTTATATAACAGATCTGCCCTTTTATTTGTCATGATTCACTACTGAGTGTCTAGGGTGTGCAAGACAGGCGTGACACTAGCTCTCTCTCGCTGAGCTCACATGCAGCGCATGGGGAAACTGAGGATCACACAGGGGTTGAAAGGAGTGGGGCGGGGGAGGCGGCCGAGGTTGGGTGGAGGACGGCCTCCAGGCCCCCATCTCGGAGGAGTCCAAAATAGTGATGGGAGAGGTCGCCAGAGCTCTGAGGGGAAGGGACCCTGAAGCTTCTTCCCAGGAGACCAGACCGGTTTCAGCCAGTCCGGGGCCTGCGGGGCTGCTCCAGCCTGGCCCTCCCTTCCCTCTTCCCTCGCTCTCCCTCTCTCCCCTCCGCTGCAGCGCTGCAGCCCAGCAGTGATTGACGGGGTAATTGGCGCGCGTAGGCACCAGGCTAATTGAGGTCGGGCCTCCGATTGCTGTGGCCTCACGTAGGCGGTGTGCGCAGGTGGGGTGGGTGCTGTGCGCCCTCCCTCCCTCCCTTTTCCGTGGGTGGAGAGGCACCCTCCAGAGGCAGGTGTCACAGGGAGGACCCCTGAGGTCTCCAGGTAGAGGGGGCAGCGAGGGGCGGGGAGCCCCCTAGCTCAGGTCAAATCCTCTCCCTGGCGCCTGAGCTCCTGGGGAGGGAGGGGCAGGAGGAATAGCCCAGAATCTATCCTGCCCCTAACAGCTTTTGTGGGCCTGGCCAAGTAGTTTCTCCCCTTTGAGCCCCATCGCGTTCACGGCTCAGGCATTCAGCACGCATTCATTGAGTGCCTTAGGAGTTTCAGGCACTGGAGAGGAAGTTGAAATCAGACAGCAGGGTCCCATCCTCGGGAAAGTCACAGCCAGTGGGTGACAGACCAACAAGCACACACTATTACAGAGGTGCTGGGAGAGATGTTATCTGTGGGGGATCATTTATACGGGTGCTTCTGTGCAAGAGACGTTAGAACTGAGGCCTGAGGGAGGAGAGCACAGTGGGAGTGATGGTGTGTGTGTGTGTGTGTGTGTGTGTGTGTGTGTGTGTGAAGACCTCCTCTCCAAAAGAGGTAGACAGAAGAGGACTGCTGATGTCCTTCTGCAGCTTTCTGCACGATTGGACCCCCACGTTCCTGAGACGGAGCCATGTTGCTACAGAACCGGCCACCGGACAGGTGAGGGGGACTTGGCTGGTTTGGGGAGGAGCAAGAAAGCTGCCAGAACTAGAGGCTCAGTGCAGACAGACAGACGGCCTGGGGAGGACGGGGAGACAATGTGCAGGAAAGAGTGACCCAGCCCTGCAGATACCCCCTGACACTTACCAGCCTGCAGGAGTCAGGGAAAGGGGGCTTGGGCAGAGAGACAGGAGGCAGTCCAAGTCCTCAACTCTACCTGCACTCAGTGCAGAACTTTGGGGAGGTCCTTTTCCCCTGTCCCATCTGTAAAATGGGTGTATGTATGAGAACAAAACAAGATCAGTGGTTTTCCACTGGGCTCTTGCTCTAACTCTGTTTTCTTAGCTTCTGAATTTGTCTATTTCGCATCTACAGTCACAGAGCCAAACTGATGGCCAAAGTTTATGTCTCTTGTGGGATCCAGAGCTCGTGCTCTGAACCACCTCCTACATCCAGCTCTCACACACCAAGCCAGTATTTCCCCTGCCCTAAACCAGCCCGGGGCCAGCTACCAGACGAGGGACAGGCCCTGTGCCCCAGAGCCCACTGGAATTATTCAAACTAGCCAGTCCTAAACTGTCTACTCTGGCTTGCCTTGCCTATAGAAACTCTGAACAAAGGCTGTGGCCCGGGGCTCCTGGGTGGCTCAGTTGGTTGAGCCCCCAACTCTTCATTTCGGCTCAGGTCATGATCTGACAGTTTGTGGGTTCAAGCCCCACATCAGGCTCTCTGCTGATAGCTCAGAGACTGTTTTGGATTCTCTGTCCCCCCCCTCTCTCTGCCCCTTCCCTGCTCATGCTCTCTCTCTCTAAAATAAATAAATAAATATCAAAAGAACATGAAAAAATAATAAAGGCCATGGCCTATACATTCCCCTCACTCCTGTTTCTGCCTCTTACCAAACCTGGTGCTTCCTCATGTGGCCCCCATGGGGCATGGCTTGTCCCCTTCCATCCGGAGCTGCAAGTAATCAATTCTTCTTTCAATGGCATTAACTTGTCTATGTTGTCACTCAGTCATCTTTATAGATTAAGACCTGGGCACAAGTCAGTTCCTCAGAGTCGGATGGTTCCGAGAAGCCCCATCGGGGCTGCCGGGAGGGCTGCAGCAAGGAGGGGCCAGCTGCAGAGAGGGGGCGCCAGCTGCAGAGAGGGGACGACGGGGTGGGGTGTGCTTTAGGCCTCCTCCCCCGCTCACCCAGAGCCACTCTCTGGGACACTCCTGGCTGCCACATCAGGGGAAAGAGTTTTACTGCTCCTTAAAAAAATCCTGGTCCTAAGGACTCACCCATCTCCAAGTTTTGTCTGGCTCCCACTCTGGTGCTGTAAGTGACTTCTGCTTGATGTTGTCAAAGGGGTTCTTCTGTTATTTGTGTTGAATGGATGAGGAGGTGTCATGGGCCAGTCATTTGCTGAGGACCCTTAGTCCCCCCCTTGCCCTTCTCTGCTTTCTTTTTACTGCTAGGACTAGAAGCCTGCGATCTACACTTCCCAGATAGTCTTGTCAGTGGGGGCCGGTAGGTGCTGTCAATGGGAGGTCCTAGCGGGAGACTAAACATAGCAGCGGCAGCAACAGATAACTGCAGTTGTCCACTGACACATGCGAGCTCCAGCTGTGCCAGTCACTCGGGCGGTGACCAGAGGGGTGTCTCCTACCAATGGCAGTGGCCACACCTGCGGCCACTCAGCGGTGATTGCCCGCCTGTGGGACCCGCCCCCCAAATGGTGGCAGCTTTTGGATGATTGGGTATCACCTTTCTTCTCGGCTCCCCGACCCAGCGTCTTTGCTGGAAATTTCATGCATTCGATTTTTCTCTGCTTGAAATATGTAGTTTCTGTTTCTCTGAGTGGACGATAACTGATGTGCTCTCTACCTCGGTTAGCTAGAAAGTATGAACAAGACCTCATGCTCATCTGCACACAAGCACCATCTTGGGTGGCATTACTAGGAGCCTGGCATTACTAGGCATTACTAGGTGCCTGGATCCGGGAAGGTGATGATATCTAGGTCTTGTCTGTGCTGGTTAGAGTCACCCTGGAGGATGGAACGAAGCTGGACAAGGTCCTGGGGTTCTCAGGTGGACAGTGTGGTAGCTTAGAAGGTAAGATGCTAAGTCATCTTTGCTTATCCGAGTGATAGCACCAGTCTCCTCACTGGTCTGCCTGCCTCCAGCTTTGTCCCCTTTGGTTCATTTTCCACAGGATGTACCAGGGGTCTCTAAAAAAAAAAAAAACAATCCGACTGGGGGCGCCTGGGTGGCTCAGTCACTTAAGCGTTTGGACTTCGGCTCAGGTCATGATCTCATGGTTTGTGAGTTCAAGCCCTGCATCAGGCTCTGTCTGTCAGAGCAGAGCCTGCTCTGATCCTCTGTCTCCTTCTCTCTCTACCCCTCCTCACTTGCTCTCTTTCTCTCTCAAAAATAAATATTAAAAAAAAAAACACACCAATCTAGCCAAGCAGCATCCCATCCTCCCTGAATTAAAACCCCTAAGTGGCTCCCTGACTACCCTTTCCCCAGATTGTTTAGATATTTCCTTTGTGTTCCTACGATCCCCTGAACTTCCTCCAGCTCAGAACATGCATCCTTGAGTTGTCACTGCTGGGCGACACTGAGCACCCTTGGGGGGTGGGACCATATGTGATATGGGTCTGGGTCCCTAGACTCAACAGTTACCAGCATGGGAATTTGTTGAATGAACGAATGAACACCCGTGGGCTAGAAAACCAAGAGACACTTGGTGGAGGGAAGTGACCAGGAAGGCCTTGAGAGGCACCTAATTTCCTTCTAAACAAAGAATAGAGGATACAGGCGAGAACGTTCCTTGCTCCCCATTATCCTCCACTTTGGCCCTCAAGGCCTTCTGCGTCTGGTCCCACTGACCTCTCCAGCCCTGTTTGTGTTTCCTCAACCCAGACCCAGCCCTTTAAGCCAAAAAGGATTTTGGATTTGGGCTCAGCCAGATCTTGGCTTGTGTGAACTTGGAAAACAACTTTGTGACTCCATTTCCTCATTTTTAAAACATGTTTACTTTTGACGGGGGAGGGGCAGAGAAAGAGGGAGACGGAAAATCCGAAGCAGGCTCCGTGCTGTCAGCACAAAGCCCAAGGTGGGGCTGGAAGCCACGAACTGTGAGATCATGACCTGAGCCGAAATCAGACACTCAGCCAACTGAGCCACCCAGGCGCCTCACCATTCCCTCATTTTTAAAAGGGCTTAGTTGATCTCTGCCTCTCAGGGCTTTCAAGAAAACTCAAAGAGGCAACCCACGAAAAGCACAAACTCAGGGCTTGAGCCCTAGTCAGCGATCAGCCAGTGCACACTCTTCTTCTTCTTACTTATGCTGAGGGCGTGGGGAGTCCTGGGAAGATTTCCGCAGCAGCATGGGGTGGGGTGGGGGGTGGGGGTGGGGCATGGGGCTGGATTCGCTCCCAAAGCTCCAGGGGTGGCGGTGGGGACACTGACCCAGACGGGGCAGGACAGGGACAGGCTGGGACAGGCTGGTAATTTACACAGCTGTCAAATCAGATCATTAATGCTTTTGGCCAATGGCTATTATAAAAATTTTAGAGTGAAATATAAAATACAATCTAATCTTCAGAGTAAATTATAAAACATGAAGCAGAAACAAATGAGACAGATGAAACGAAATCACTGAACCAAACCAAAATTTTCTCTGCGATGACTCTGGGCTGGATGAGAAGCCACCTCTGCTGGGTCCTCAGGGCATCAGGGCCAGGCAATTGGAAGAGTCACAAACATATGTGTGGTTTCTAGGGACCCGAGTTACCAGATTCAGTTTCTTTTGTTTGAAAAGCAGTTTAAAAATTATCACAAAAGCAGCATATGCACACAATTAAATATTCAGTTATTACCAAAGACAGAATGAAAAGTCTCCCTGCCTCGCCAGGCTCTCAGGCCCCCTCTCAACTCATAATTTATCTTACCTGGAAATTTCCATCCCTTTGCAAGTGCAGATGTATACAAATAATCCCTTCCTCTCCAACACAGTCAATATTTTGCACCTGCTCTTCTCACTTCATGTTGTTCCTGGGAGGTCTTTCCATAGCACTTCTCTTAACAGCTGTTTAATAATCCAGTGTGTGAATGGACCATAATGAGCTGATGAGTATTTGGGTTGTTTCTTCAGTGTGTCTATAGGAGAAATTCCTAGGAATGAAATTGATGGTTAAAGGGCACTGACATTATTTATGTTGCTAAATGTTTCCCACAGACCCCTTGGCAGGGGACGCTATTGGGGCACCACCGTGATCTCGTTAAATCCCTTTTCCTGGTTGGTGTGTCTCCCCCAACTTCTGCGTGCTTTGAGTCTAGTAGTTCAGACCTCTCACCTTCTTCAGAGGCCTGTCCTCAGGCTCCCGGCGCTGCCTTGCTCCTACCAAGAGTCTTAAACTCGACATGCCAAGGTTACCGATTCCAAAGAGGGTTCCGCAGTGAGATCTGCATTTCCGCTCTCAGTCGGGGCTCCTTGTCCCTCCGTCAGCACCCCCTGCGAACTCCCACCTCTCCGCCCTCGCTTGGGTTGGGCCTTCCTCCTACTGCACCTGTCTCTGTCTGCTCTTCCCATAAGGCCCAGATCCTGCATTCCTCCCCCAGCCACGTAAGAAGCGCCCCCCTGATCTCGTCTCCCTGAAGGGACGCCTCCCTGTCCCTGAGTGCCCTCAGCCCGTTGTGCTCCAATGGCTTTTACCCAACTTCTCATTATTTCTGCTCAAGTGGTATTTCCCCTCCTGGAATCCACCTCCCAGTCGAGAGCTTCGTACAGACAAACTGAAGTTCTTTGTCAAGGAACACCCGGCCCAGGTGATGGTCCGGGAGCCATCTCAAACTCTCTCTCCTCTGTCGGCCCCCAAGTCCTGCTCGTTCCCCTTGTAGTGTCCCTCCGCCACTGCCCTAGTTCAGACACCATCACCTGTGCTGACAGGTAAGGCCCTTCCTATTTACCTCTGTTTTCCCCGTCTCACCCATTTCTTGACGTCCCTGCTGCCCCCCCACGCCCCATTCCCGACATGCAGAGCTATTCACAGTTCCCTAAAAATGATACTAGTTGCCATTTTCTGGGCCACTTCCGTGTCCCTGTGCTAAGCATTCACATCCTCGTGATGCCCGTGTGGAAAGCATCGGTATCAGCCCCAGTTTACAGGCCGGAAAACCAAGGCACAGAGGAGCTAAATTCGTGCAGCTGGTGAGGGGTGAGGCAGCTGCTCTTCGTGCCCTGGCCTACCCTCCACCCGCCCTGGGAGTCACCTGGAGACAGACCCTGGACACGCTTTGACCAAGGTATTGTCTGGGCAGCTGGAGAATGCTGGCACCTCAGGGGCGGGCAGGACACGCGGGGAGAGAAAATCTCGGGGGCAGCCCTGACTCCAAGAAGGACAGACTCCAGGCTCCTCGTCCCTCATGGGGATACGTCTGACCCGTTCCGCGCACTCTGTTGCGGGCTCGGCAGGCCTGAGCTCCAGTTGCCCGAAGCGCTTTCCCGCTCGTGAACACACCCTGAATTGGCTTCCTTCTCCTCTGGGCCTCATGTCCCCCGGTCCCTCGT
Organism: Cryptoprocta ferox; assembly: GCA_028646485.1. NCBI lineage: Eukaryota > Metazoa > Chordata > Mammalia > Carnivora > Eupleridae > Cryptoprocta > Cryptoprocta ferox. The sequence continues at coordinate 20,675,688 of CM053576.1, read as the reverse complement.
TGTGCTAGGATCACCCCCTGGATACACTGCTCGCCCCCAGGCCCCTGTGTCAGGATCTGCTCTGCAGAAACCACCTCCCACCCAACGAAGCAGCAGCAGGCTGGGGTTTGCACTGTCTGTCTGTCTGTCCCGGGGCTGCTCGAGTGACTGCCCTGTTCACAGCCCCACACCCTGACCCCTAGAGTCTGACCTGGGTACACTCCACCCTGCCTACCTCACTTTCCCCTAAAGACCAGCTTAGGTCATTTTTCTAAGAACATCTGTCTGACACTCTCTCCCCCAGCTAGCGTTGGCCCCCACCTTCAGTCCTTCCACAGTCAGAGCTCTCTCTCTCTCTAGGCGTCTGTAATATCCCAGTGTCCTTTTTGTGGGCTTCTGGCTCCCATACTGCCCTGGGAGGGATCATGTCTTGTTCATGCTGGAGACGCCCAGGTCCACCCAGGTCTAAGTAACAGAGCAAGGACTAATCTGGGTGTAAATTGGTTCCATGCACAAAAACCTCTTCTTCCCTTGCTCCCCTCACCCTTTCCACCTTCCCGCAACCGTTTTACGTCATCTCCAAGAGGCACACCATTGTCTCCATCTCCTCGCCTGCCTGCCTGGGCCACCCCCATGTCTGCCTCATGGCGCCTCGGCCTCTCCTCTCTCTGCAGATTTCCATTACGCTTCATCACACGAATTAATTTTCCTATATGCCCCCCCCCCAAATAGATTGTGAGTCCTTTGAGCAACCCCTCCCACCAGATCTCATTTATGGCTATAGCCACACTGTGCCCCTGGCACAGCACCTATGACACAGTGAGTGCTAATAATCATTTGTCAGATGGGTGAATAAATTAGTTGCTTAATATACACATCCCCAGATCCCTGAATGGAAGGATATAGGAACTGGTATATATTGCTTAGGACTCTGTGTTGTAAGTGAGAGGAACACATCTCAAGCTGGCTTCAATATAAGAAGGCATTTACTAGCTTAATCACGCGGATGCCCAAATGGACTTCAGGCATGGCTGGATCCAGAAACCGAATAAGGTCAGCTGCTCATCCTCTCTCTGTCTTTGTCTCTGTCTCTGTCTCTCTCTCCTCCCCCTCTTCCTCTTTCTTTCTCTCCCTTTCCCCTCTCTCCGATGCTGTTACTCGCTCTCCATGTCACCTCTGCTTCTTTTTGAGTTTTGACCAGATTCTCCCCTACCACAGCCAAGTACCATTGCCAGACTTAGTCACTTCTCTTTTGGGGACTCAACTTCTCTCATCTGTAAAATGGAGAGGCAATTCAACCTTGTTATCTCTTAAACCTCTTTTATAGCTTTATAGTCTTAAAGGGGGTCCAAGATAACCTTTCCATTTTCTAGTTAGGAACACATGGGGCCCGGAGAGGCAAGTGATTTATTTGAGCATACACAGCAAGTTAGGGATGGGGCTGGCACCACAGCCCAAGTCTCTGACCTTCATGGAAAAGAGGACAGTGTCATTGTGGACCCAGAAAGACCCAGAAAGCAGGGCCTTGATGTTGACTCAGAGGCACTGACCTCCTCCCTGACTTCACCCGGGCTTGCCGAATGCTCAGACTCGGGGTCACTGAAAGGATTTATATCAATGCTTCTGCCCCCGTGACCCGGGACCTGGACTTGATAATTAGCTCTACCACTGGCGGCTCTGACCCTGGCAAGTCACTTCCCCTCTGAGCCTCTGCTCTCTTCGTCTGGAAAATGATAACTCTAAGAGGAGATGAGAGTAAGGCTCGTGGCACAGGGCCTGGCATGAGGCAGCAGGGAGATAACTGGCCCTGGGACCATCCTGGCTTTAAAACTTAAAGTCCCGCCACTCAGGAACCTTTAGGATCCAGAC
>CM053576.1:20657658-20673340 GCA_028646485.1 Cryptoprocta ferox | reverse complement strand
AGAGCCCACCTCTCCAAGCCACACACTTGCTGAGTAGCCCCTCTGGGCCTACGGGATGCGCCTGTAGAAGGAAGGCGATACTCTGCTGCGATGCCCCCCGGGGCTACGGTTTAGGAGTAGCAGAGAGAGCTGGGCAGGATGAGCCCTCGTGGGGCTGGCAGAGCAGAAAGAGCCTCCAAAGACTGCGTTAGTGTGTCTGGAGTCTTGAGCATTCCTGGGTCATTCTTTAGGTTCCACCGCTACTATTAGTTAATATATATAGTTTTTAAGTAATGTGCTTGTAAAAAAAAAAACTTAAAATTATTTTAAAGGAATTATGTCACATCGCTTATTGGATGTACTAGTTATATATTTTTCTAACACTCTTTAGAGTAAATTCAAAACTAGGCAGATATAAAGGTCTGGTCCCCAAACACACAAAACCTAGCGCACCCCCTCCAGCAGCACGCACGGGGTACTTTGTTAAACTCTGAGCTCGTCCCGTCGTCGGCGCCCCCGCCAGGTCTCATTGTCAGCTGAGGTCCAGAGAGGAGCAAGGACAGAGCCGAAGTCACACAGAGAGTCGGCTACGGAGCCAGTGCTGCATCTCAGAGCCCAGACACTCCTCCCGGCCCCGCAGCTCTGGGGCCTGAGTCTGTGCCCAGAGACACCAGGGCTTTTCCTGCTTCCAGCCATGTGTGTAGAGGGTGTTCTGACCTGGAAAGCCCTTTCCCTTCAACTGTCCTGGGCCGACTCCTCTTCATCCTTCAAGACTCAGAGAAAGCGTCACTCTCTCTGGAGTGTTGCAGGCCGGCAGAGTGAGTCTGACTTCCTCATTTGATGCTTCACCCTGGATCGAGGTGACCTATTTGGGAATCTCTCCGCACGAAGATAGGGAGGCCCTCGAAGGCAGGGCCCTGTCTGATTCATGTCTGCTGGGAATGTACACCCCGGGGCTGGGCACCCAGGAGACCTTGAGCAGTGCCGGTTAATTAGGAGAGGCTGAGGACAGTGGGGCCCCGAGACCTGGGCCAGTCCTGTCTGGGCCCCAAGAGGGACAGAGCCACCAGGCTGGCAGCTTGTCCCAGGTGATGAAATAGTTCAGCCAGGGCCCCCATCACTCCACCAGATACATTTCAGCAGCTAAGAAAGAAGCTCAAGGGCTCACCTGGGTCCGTTGCTTAGCAACAGGAGGCTGTAAATGACATCGTTTGGACACTTTAACTAACCCCTCCATGGCAGGCAGAGGATAATGAAGGCAAAGGCAGACAGCGAGACGGAATTAAAAGCCAGACCCAGAAATGAGAGGCAGGTGCTGGGAAAGTGGGAGCCTGTGGCAGGTAGGTGTGGGCCTGGGGAGGTGGGAGAGGTCCCTGAGACACATGGTGGCTGCTCCGTTCCTGGGAACCTTGTTCAGGAGAGCTGGGCAGGCTTGCTCACTGTAAGAGGGGACTTACTAGGCTTGCTCCCAACAACGGGTCCGCACTTCCGGCTGCCATGGCTGTAATTCCCGCAGCTGCCGCTAGGGCAGCAGCAGCAACTCCAGGGGGAGCAACTCACATTAGACACAACTCTTTATAGACCTCTTCTAGAATCTCTGAGTTGGCAGATGAGGGGGAGGGGGCATTGATTAAGAACCACTTTACTTGTGTTAACTCGTGTGATCCCCATAATAACTCCATGATTTAGGGAGGTATTTCCATTAGACAGATGGAGACCTTGAAAGCCAGGTATTCAACAGACGTTTGGCGATCTCGTCCTATGGACCAGGTACTGTGCTGGGCTCTGTGCAGACAGCGGTGAGTAAGGCAGCCAGCAGCCCCTGCCCTTCTGGAGCGGACATTTTTAATAAACAAGAGAAACACATAAGGTGCATTAGATGATGACAAGGTCTGTGGAGGACATCAGTGTGCGTGCGTGTGTGTGTACACGTGTGGATCTAGAGACGAGGATGACCTGACCCAGGAAAGACTCGATAACAAATGTCTGGCGCTCTGAATCTGCAGACTCAAATCGGAGGCAGGGTCAGCAGCCTGTTTCTTACTGTCCTGCCTCTCATGCCTCCCCTCCTGGCTACGGCTCCCCACTGCTGGGAAGGCAGGTCCCTGGAATATTTGCAGACCTCCTGGGAACAGAGCTCCACCGTGGGCCGTGGGGACAGCCCTTCCCTTGATGCAAACAAAGCAGTTCTGCTCGTATCTGCTTTTTGTGTTTAGCTCCCACAAAATACTCCTTCTGAAGCAAGGATTACACGTTGCATAGAGCTGAGGAAAACCTAAATGTCCATCAGTGTGGAGAACGGATACATAGACCATGGATGGTTCAGACAGGGGGACGATATGATGCAATGAGAATGAAATAGAGGAGCTGGGACGAAGCTCACAGCCTTATATTGAGTGGAAAAAAAAATAGGTTGCAGAAAGATACACAGAGGAGGATAGTGTTTATATAAAGTCTAAAAACGTAAACCAATACTATGTGATCGGCCGGAGAAGCCGGGTGGCAGGAGTTGCTTTCGGTGGGGGACCAGAGCTGCCGACTTAGCCTGGGCCAGGATGACAGGCTTCCAAAGGCATTGAGACTCTGTGGCACAGTCCACGGGGGGTGAGAGCCACAGGGAGCCTGGCCGGGAGTGGAGAAGTCTCTGGAAGAGCTGGAGGACAGGGCCTTGGACAGGGCTGATGTGGTCCTGGGCCAGGGCCCAGCGCTCTCGAAAGCTGGAGGCTTCTCTTGGGAATGACAGAGGGCCACGGGACAACTGCTTCGGGTGCCCCGCTCCTCCCCCGTCTCTGCTGGTGTGCAGGCCTCCAGGGGTCCCCAGGGCCTCTGGGGCCTTCCCTCCCTCACTATTGCAACTTCTTTAGAATTCCTGCTTCCGCATGCATCTCCCTTCTGCTTCCCCCACCAGTTTCCTGTTGACGGTTAGCAACTTTTCTGAGTGGATTCCTGGTCCCTTCCCTCACCCTCAGCCCCACCTCTGGCCTGTTTTGTGCCACTTGCCTCCTTTTTTTTTTTTTTTTTTTTTTTTTGGCAGAGTAGTCACTGTCTTTGTTTTGTTTTTGTTTTTGTTTTTTTTAACATTTATTTATTTTTGATAGAGAGAAAGCGAGCCAGAGCATGAGCAGGGGAGGGGCAGAGAGCGAGTGGGACACAGAATCCCAAGCAGGCTCCAGGCTCTGAGCTGTCAGCACAGAGCCCGACGCGGGGCTTGAACCCATGAAACCGAGCGATCATGACCTGAGCCAAAGTCAGACGCTTAACAGACTGAGCCACCCAGGTGCCCCTGTCTTTGTAAAGTTTTTTAAATCAATAAAGTCAGTGGCCTTCAAGAAAACAAAAACAAAAAACCAACAGCGCTCTTTGAGCATGCACACCGGAGTAAAAGTATAAAAGCATGCACACAAATGCTCCACAGACAAGTTTGGATGGTGGTTACTTCTGGGGAGGCAAAGAAGGTGAGGAAGGTCCAGGAGGAAAACTCAGGGGCCTTCAAAGGTCTCCAGAACATTCTATTGTTTAAGCTACATGCTGGACACATAGGCGTTCAGTACATAATTGACCATGTAATTTGTACGGTCATGATCGGTTTTGGTCATCAGCCTAGAGGGAAGATGGGGAGTGTGTGAGGCCACGATTTCTGTCACAACCTCCTAGTGGTGTGGCTGTGGGCTATAAGCAAGGGCCTTCACTTAATGGATCACTCTTTAGATCTGTAAGATGGGCACAAAGAACTCTTACCTCATGGTCTCTTTCCTCTCTCCCTCCCTCCTTTCTCCCTTTCTTTCAACAAATATTCATTGACTATTTACTCTGTGGAAGGTCCCGGAGAGAGGGTCCCTGGTGGAGGTTATGGTCTTGAGAGAGACAGATATGGAATAAAACCAATAAATTAATACACCGTTGCAAACAATGAGTAGAGCTATAAAGAAAATAAATGAGCTTCAGGGGCAGATAATAACCAGACACTCAGACAGGGGGGTCAGGGAAGGTATCTCAGAGGAACCCAAAGGAGTTAGGCAGGGGGAGAGAGGAGGGAGGGCAGGGAGCAGGGGGGAGGCATGGGCAAGGGTCCTAAGGTGGGAGGGCACGCAGAGAGCTTGGCCCCTCGGAGTAGCAGCGAAGCTAGAGAGCGGTGGCCAGGGAGGGACATCATGACATGAAAGGCTGGGAGGAGGGTGACGTGCACAATGAAACACGGGCTTGCAGAGAACATAACATGGGGCTTGGCATGTGCGTCCAAGAAATTCTCCTGCCTTCCCCCCACCTGCTCTTGGGGCCACGGCTGGGGTGACAAAATGGACACCTGAAGGCAGGAAGGGGGCCTGGACAGCCTCCAAAAGCCCCTGTGATAGACTGGATCATGGCTCTAACTCTCTACATCCCCTGCCGAATACATGCCCGGTGAGATGTCCACACCCGTGGCCACTTTGCAGTGCCGTCCCACTGTGACTCTGATTTGACACTGCTCGGCTGGCTGACTGGCTTTGGCCCATGGGGTGCTCGCAGGGGTGCGGCAAGCAGAGGCTTGAAGAGTGCTTCTGTGGCTGGGCTTGCCTGCTGTCTCTGCCGTGGCCACGAGTGTGCCCGGCCCGGCCTGCTGGTCCCAGGAGGAGGAGGGAGCAGAGCGGAGCTGCTCCGCTGACCCGCAGATCTGCAAGCTAATTAAACACTTCTTGTCTTCTTGTCGTTTACCACCGAGGCTCTCCTGGCTCTTTCTTATGCAACACCCAGTTCCTTGCTCTAATGGTGTCCTTGGATGCTGGGCCCCTCTGACCTTCTTCACCCAAGCCCAGAAGTGTGGGAAGAGAAATGAGGGAGACAAAGCCCAGGATTCTGACCTTGGATCCGCTGAGGCCTCCCTCTAGGAACTGGGCAAACCCTTCTCCATATGGGGCCTTGGTTTTCCCATCCATATAATGGGACATCTCACCCTGATTGCTAAAGCCCTCATAGCCATACAGGCAATAGCCACAGGGACTAAGAGCCCCGCTTATCCACAGAGAACCATGGCCTGTTCCTCTTTAACCCTCAGTGACCTTTATGAAGAAGTCAAACCTCCCTAGAATGGCACTCAAGGCCCTCCATGGCCACCTCTGCCTACATCAACAGCTCACCTCCTGCCACTCACTCTTCGTTCTAGTCATGCCTTATTATTTCCAGTCTCCTGATCACACTGTTCCCGTTCATGCCTCTGGGCCTTTGCACTGGCGGGTCCATCTGTTTTCAAAGTCTGCCACTGCAATCCTCTGCTTTGTGAATGCTAAGCTCTTTATAGGTGCACTCCAATTTCGTCTTCCCAGCAATGGACCCAGGATTACCATCTCCTTTTCAATTATGAATCAACAGAGGCTCGAAGAAGTAAATTGTACTGAGGTTACACAGCCAGTAAGTGGTGAAATCCAGGCAGTCTGACTCCCAGCCAATAGGGAAACAGACGATAGATTTGAAGCCAGGTCTGTTTCCAGAGCCTACGGTCTTGGTCACCTCTCCATGCCTCTTCTGCTTGCAGAATTCCTATGCAAGTGCATGAACTATATTCGTTCGACCCGCGAACGTTTCCTGAACACCTGCTGGGTGCCAGGCTCTTCACGAGCAGTCACTTCCTTCCTCCTCACACGACCACTAGGAGGTCATCATTCTTACTGAGCCCATTTTGCAAATGAGAACAACTGAGGCGCAGAGAGGTGACGTGAAGGTGACGTAGCCAGAAAGCGGCGAGGCTGAGACACATACCCAGGCAGTCAGGTGCCCGGGTCCAGACCCGACCTCTTGGTTACAGTGACTTTCAGTTTGCCCAAAGCTTCAAGACCCAGTTCAAAAACCACCTCCAGGATGCTGAATGGCCGAATCCCAGGGGAGTCATAGCTCTGGCCTGTCCACTAGCTCCCCTTGCCCGGGGGCTTCGGAGCTGACAGTGCTGGACGCAGTATGGTTTGGACAGAAGTCAGGTGTCCGATGACACGGTCTTCCCATCCTGCAGTGTTTGGCCTCAGGCACTGACCCAAACTCCCACCCCTCCTCATCCCCACCCCTGGGGCCTCAGGCTTTGAATCCAAACAAACATGAGCCAAATGACTTTCACTCTGTCCCTTCCAACTCAGTGATTTTGGAGGAGAATAAATACTGAAGCCACTGGCATGAATAGAAATTAATATAGAACCGTGCTAACAGCACAGGGATGTTTTTTAAAAAGAAAAAATTCTCAATTTAAAATCTCAACACAAATAGACTCTTATAAGGTCAAATGAAAGATAAATGCCTCTGGAAAAGCAAAGAAGTCATCACCGAGGCTGAATTCTCTCTCTTTCTCTCATTTCCTCTGCCTCTGCCTCTCATTCTGTCCCCATCTACATTTCTCTCTACCCCCTACCCCCTCTCCACCCCCGCCCCCCTCCCCACCATCTTTGCCTCTCTTCTGACCAGGCACTCACTCTTCTGGTCTGTGTGTTAGCATGGGTCCATTTCTCACACTTCCCTGGAAGAATCTGAACCTCAGGAGAGTAGGATGACCTTGGTCAAGTCATTTTTCAGCTTTGTGCTTCAGTTTTCCAATCTTCGTAATAGAAGTGCGATTACTCCTTGTGGAGGGACGCGGCCAGCACAGCGAGACGGCCCTTCACAGCAGAAAATGATGCTTCCAGCCAGTGATGGGCAGTCCCACCCACCCTCTGGGTCCAGACCCAGAGGGGGGGCCAAAGATTAAGAGTAGGCACCATCTGGTCACCAAGTGATGCCAATAAACCAACGTGGTGAATGGTCTTCTGACCTTGGCCTATCTTTTTTTTTTTTTCCCCTGACCTTGGCCTTTTCCCATCTGATTCAGCCTAGAATTATCCTAAGAAGGTTTTTATTTTTTTTTTAATTTGTTATGTTTTTTATTTATTTTTGAGAGACAGAGAGAGACAGCGCGAGCAGGAGAGGGTCGGAGAGAGAGGGAGACACAGAATCCGAAGCAGGCTCCAGGCTCTGAGCTGTCAGCACAGAGCCTGATGCGGGGCTCGAACCCACGAACCGTGAGATCATGACCTGAGCTGAAGCCAGACGCTCAACCGACTGAGCCACCCAGGTGCCCCAGAAGGTTTTTAAAAAAGGAGAAACTGAGAGAGATGTCAGGCCTGCTGGGGAGTTGGCTCTTCAAAGGTGAGCTAAGAGCCACGTTGGATGGGAAGGAAACCATATGACAAGTTTAAGTGACAGTCCGAGGGATTGTGATTAGCAGAAGGAAGAGTCCTTGACACCTAAGCGGGGGGGGGGGGGGGGGAGCCCCTGGGAAAAATTTTACTAGAATGGGAGGCACTGGGCTGTGGTCTTACTAGGGCGGGGATCACATCTTTCTTATTCATCGTATCCCCCTAGGGCCCGACAGAGGGCTTGGCTCCTTAAATATTGGTTGAACAGCTTAATGAATGATCGGTCTATTCCTGGAGCCCCTAAGAAAGACCGGACACCATTTTCCGCAGGGCACAGAGCCTTTCACACAGCAAGTGCTCATCAACCATTGGCTGAATGTGGAATGTGTGTGTTTTCTGGCTGCAGATTTTGCAGCTACCATTCAGGGATCTCTTGAGGACCCAGTGGATGTAAAAGGGGGAGGGGGACATCTCCAGGGAGGAGCACAGAGCGAGGAGGCCACTTGAGCGACCCTTTGCCATTTCTGCTGGATCGGTTTGAGGCACCCTGATGCCTGGAGGCAGAGGGTTGAACTGAAAGAATGGCGGGACCCCATGTAGCATCTCCCAACAGCCACCAAGCCAGGGGACTGCGAGAGAAAAGGGCAGGGGTGATGCAAAGACGGGAACTAATAGCTTTTTGGTCCAGGGGAGCACTTAACGGGAAGTCAGGAGTCCTGGCTTCTAAATTCACATCACAGCAAGAATTTCAGGAAGACACCAAGAGCCTTCTACCCAAGGGATCTGATCTAGTCGCGCATCACAGATACACACAGACAGGGCACGGCTATCACAGATCGGTCACGGAACCCCCAGATGGGTTGCCAAGGAGGCAGCCTCCGAGATGGAGGTCAGGAGGCAGAGTGCTTGCTGGGAGCGAGAGGATGAGCACCGGAGGAGCTGGGACCGGGCTGAGGGAAGGCCGAGCTGTGAGACTGCCTCCACAGAGGCCCCGGCCAACTCTCTGGATAGTTCTGGAGCGGGCATGAGATTTCAGAGTGATCCAGAATGGGGTGAGCCCTTACACGGCTGAATGAATCTGTTATTGGATGCAGGCCACCCCTCTCTTCAGCTGAGGGAATTCCTTGTGGGGACTGACAGCTGGTGGCTCGCTGCTGACAGCACCCCCATTGGCGGGACAAACCCTTCCATTCTGAAGGGGGTTGTGGGGGTACCTCAGAGCACTGGCCACAGCATGCTGCCTCTATTAACACTAATCCTTTTTTTTTTTTTAAGGAAATTTCTTTCTTTCTTTTTTTTAACATTTATTTATTTTGGAGAGACAGCGTGATCAGGGGAGGGGCAGAGAGAGAGGGAGACACAGAATCTGAAGACAGGCTCCAGGCTCTGAGCTGTCAGTACAGAGCCCGATGTGGGGCTTGAACCCACGAACTGTGAGATCATGACCTGAGCCGAAGTCGCACGCTTAACTGACTGAGCCACCCAGGCACCCCTATTAACACTAATCCTTATACAATCTTGCACACTAGACATCATTATGCAATTTCACCGAGGAGAAAACTAAATTTGGGGGAGTGTATCCCTTGCTCTCGGCCACACAGCCCGTATGACCGACCGGTCGTGGAGAAGATTCAAACCCAAGTCCTTTTCGCTGTGAAGGTCTTATGTTTTCAACTGTACCCCACTGCCTTCGGTTCATGCACCCTGCCCCAAATTCTACCTATTCGCTTTGAAGACGTTGACAAATAGCTTCCTCTCCATGAGGTTTGGCCTCTCCAATTGTAAAACGAGGAGGTTAAACTATATCTGAGATTCTCAAGCAAAGGGTCTGTGAACTCTGCGAAATAATAGGCTAATTTTGGTACGTCTTAGCATTTGGGCTTTGCATATTTTTCTGGGTTAGAGGGTCCTAAAAAGTTTTTGACTCCCAAAAGGGATTGAGACATACCAGACCAGATGGTCTGTGGCCCTTCTCAGCACACACGCTCTGGGGTTCTGCACCCTTGGGGTTCTTGCACCCCATACGGCACCAAGACCTGAAACTTTCTGGGGCAAAATCCCACCACTCCTATACTGGCCCAAAGAATGGATGACGGAAGACCCCTGAGTGCCCAGAATCAGTGGGATAAGAAGTCAGAGCCTGCAAAAGACACAGATGGCTTCCCAACTTATTTTGTGAAAGAGTCCCGCATGTTCCAATTGTCCTCGCGGTGACATTTCCCCCATCCTGGGGGCCTCCCGGTCCTCTCCCCACCAACAGCGACAAAAAGGGTATCGAGCTGGGCAATGGAGTACCCCAGTGACGGATTAGCACTGCCAACCACCGACACAAAACCATTTGGTGTGGGGAAATGATAGATGCTAACACTCATTTTAAACACAGGCAACTGAATTCCTGCAGACAGGCGCCACGGCTGGAATTTAGGGCACAGCTGCTAGGTTCAGATAAGGTGCAGAATCAGCCCAGCATACCGCGATGTTACTTAATAATGAAAATGTGGTGATTGATGCTGCTGTCTTGAGGATATAACCTCCCCATTTGGAGGTTTTCAGCTCCCAAATCATCCATTCCACCGTTTTTTCCCCCTTTCTTTTTTTGGAAAGGCGATGTGGGAGAGGGGTGGATAAAGGATGGGGGGGGCGGGGGTGGGGAGGCTGAGAGGTGGCGCCTGGCAGCAGGAAGCTATGATCCTGAAGAGTCTGAAGAAGTGCGAAGAGCTTAATTGGAAAGAATTCAACTCTGGCCTGCTCACCTGGGACAGTAAAGTTCAACACCAAAGACTGCGCGAGGACCCGTTGCCCTCAATATTTTTATGACCAGGGTTTTCCTCTGCCACTGCCCCTTCCATTTAACCATGTCACAGAGAGCGAATCAGGTTTTGATACAGAACTTCAGCTCGCATCTCTGCCCAGAGCCACAGAGAGGGGCCGCTTATCAACTTCCTCCTTAACAGCCCCCTGTGGGAAGCCCAGGTCCCAAACTGAGCTCCTCATTCTCCTCCCTGAACTCGCTTTGTCTTCTCACTTCCGCAAGTGGCCCCACCCGAGACAGGTACCCGGGCATTATCATCCCAGACCCTCCTTCTCCCTCACCTCCCCTGTCCAGCCCCCTCCCACCCAACCTGCTATTTTTATCTCCCACATCACTCTCTCTGGAGTTTACCTACTTTCCTTTATCTCCATAGCCCTAACATACAACGGTCCAGTCCACCTTCCCTCCTGGACGTGAGTAGTTTCCTTAAACAGAGAGACGCCTTGTTACTCACTGCTTGAAACCCAGCAGAGGCATCCAGGTCCTGCAGGACTCAGTCCAGGTTCCTAATCTTAGCACCCCCAGCCTCTCAGGATCTGATCCAGTCCATACCCACAGCTCATCCCTCCATGTACTGCAAACTCTTTGCCGGAACCACATGAAAGACCTGCTTCTTTCTGCCTCCTCTGTTCCCTCTGCCTCGTGTGCTCTCCCTCCTCCTGCACTCACCTGAAGAGCGCCTGTCCATTCTCCCAGATCAGACGTGCTCTCCTTTGAGGAGCTTGCCTCAGCATCCTCCCTGACTCCTGACCATGCTGGTTTCTTGTGTGTGTGTGTGCGCGCGTGCACATGAGCGCACTCTTACCATAGTCACCCTGGATTACAGTGATGAGTAGTTGTCATCACCTCACCAACCGGAATGGGGTTCAAATCCCTATTCTACCACTTGTCAACTGTGTGAACTTGAGCAAGTCATGTACTGGCTCTGATCCTCAGTTTCTCCCTCCATGATATGGGGATGATAATAGGACCTATGGCATTAGGCAGTTTGAGGATTAAATGGGAGGTATATGGATTCAAGCACAGAGTAGGTGCTTATTAAATATTAATTCCCCAGTAGGGAGATGTTGTTAATCTAGAGCCCATGGAAGACTTAGGAAGCACCTATATGAGGTTGGGGTTGTAGAAGCAGAGCCTGAGAAGGATTTGGTACATGGGATTTATTGAGGAAGTGCTCTTCAGAAAAATCAGCAAGAGAGGTGGGGAGGGAAGCAGGAGAAAGAAAGGGAAGGGGACAGGCAGAGATGTTATCTCAGGTAAAGTCTACCCTTGTCTGGGCTGCAGTGGGCTCTGGGGCATAAATTGCACCTCAGGGTGGTCCCTGACCTGAAATAAGGGGGGGCCAGCCTTTTGTACCCCATTGTCGGCCATCACTGGCATGGGCTGCCCCAGGGTAAGAGTCGGAGAGTGTGACCCCCCAGAAGAGGTGGCCGTGATCAGTGAGGGCAATTTTGCACAGAAGGGAGCAGCTGTGGAGGGAGCAGGGGGGTGGCTGTGCCTGCCTGGGAGAAGGGGTCTGGATGGGACGCCAGAAAGACCTACCCCAGTGTCATAGGAGGGTCTTGGGGGTCTGAGAGGTTGTCCTTCATGGATTGAAGGCAGAATCCGGATTTTCAAGTTGCCTCAAGTTTCATTCACTTGGTAATTCATGTATTCATTCAAAAAGATATTGATGGAGCAACTCCTGTGTTCCGGGACTTTACAAAGCCCTGCAGATACGCTGGAAAAGCCAAAAGGTGCTCTTACGGACCTCATAGTCTAGTGCGGGTGACAATAGTCATCAAATAAATACACCAAAAGACAGAGGTCTCTGAAGAGAAGGAACTCAGTTTTTTTTATGGGGGTATATAACAGAGGGGCCAGGTATGCCTGCCGTTTAAGGAAGGCTTTCTTGAGGAGAGACTTTGAATACAGGTCTGAAGGATAAGATGTTACCAGTGACAGACAGGTTTGTAATTGGGTGGGGCAGGGATATGTGGGACTCTCTTCCTACTTCTTACTTATAGTTCTGCCACAATGCGAGGGAGAGTCACTGCCTTAGAGCTGTTGGCAGTCATTTACACCTGAGTATGAATGAGTTAAAACATTCTTTTCTAAGAGTGTTGAAGGGGAATGAAGAGAAACTCTTGGATGGGGACTGAATACTTTAGAGGAAAGTTATTCTAAAGAAGAAGAAAAAGGGAGCTGGGCAGACAAGGAAAGTAAGGGCTTTGAGAAAAACATGCTGATTTTGTATCTTGCAGAAGCTGCCCACCTTCTCTCATGACCTGTCTTCCTCCTCTCCTTCACAGGCTTCAGAAGCTGATGGGAAGAAGCTTAGCTTGGAGCCGCCGATGCCCAGGGTCTGCCTTTCTGGAAGCCAGACGTGGCAGCTGCCTATGCAACATGATCAAGAATCCTCCTCTCTGCTGGGTCCCACTGCCAACTGCCCGCGACTCCCCTCCTTAGCAGCTGAAAGCCTAGGCTGGGACTCCCAGGAGCTCGGTTTTCCTTCTGGCTCTCTTCTTCTGACCTTGAGCGTGTCCCTGTCTTCCTTGCACACAGGAGGGGGTTGGACTCACCTCTTCTGAGGTCCACGCAGTCCTCACTGTCCATTTCTTTCTTCCTCACTCCCTATTGCCCTACGAAGGTCACAAACCTGCGCTGATGACCCAGACACCCCTTAAGAGGGCTCGGGGTACCCGAACGCCTGGAGCCCGGGCTGGGTCCTTCCTGGGCCCTCTGGCTGGCAGAGGCTGTGGCCCGGGAGCTGGGAGGGAGAAGGGCCCTGGAAAAGGCCGCTGGCCCCTGTGGCCCTTTAAATGCTGCCAGAATGACTCCTGCTCCCCAGATTGCTGCCTGCGGCTGTCAGACACGCGTCAAGGTCAGGGGTGTGCATCTGCCCTAGACACAGCAATAATGGCTTCTAATGGACTGTAAACAGGTGAAGTTTGCTGCAAAGACGCTGCCACTACTGCTGGAACAATAAAAGCTCCTTTTTTTTTTTTTTTTAACCCTCTCCTGGGTTTAGATCGTGTCGTAGCTGCACTGTTTCCGGAGAGCGTCTTCTCCAAAGACTTTCTTGCCCGGCCTCTCATCCCCCCTTAACAACAAGTCCAGAGGAAGGGTGTCCACACTGCAGATGGGGGAAGACTCTGAGAGGGAAAGAGACGTGCCTGAGGCGTCAGGGCTCTGCTGTGGGCTTGTTCGGTCTCGTGGCCCAAGCAGCCACGACGCTCTGCTCTACCCCGCCTGCAGCCCACCAGTGATTTGATTTGCATTGATCTTTGCTGGGAGCTGTGGGAGAGAGAAGATGTGACCTTGGAACCCAGAGTTCTAGAAAGAAAAGGGAAGGTCTTTGAATTGGACCAACCCAAGTTCAAATCCTGATCTACCTTTTACTTGCTGTGTGACTTTGGGCCCATTAATTAACCTCTCTGAGCCTCAGTTTCCTCATTTCTAAACTCAAGCAGTAGGAAGATTGTGAGGGATGAAGGAAATTATGTGCCTGAAGTGCCTGGTGCAGAGGTCTCAGTAGAGGTCAGGCCCCTCTGCGCCCCCCGCACCCCCCCCTCCCCATTTGAGTAAATCTGAGATGTCCGAGGCTTCCTTATGGAAGTGACCTTAGCACTGGGGCAGGCAGAGGAAAAGCAGTGACCCAGGGCCCCACACCCACCCCTCCCCAGGACAGCATCCCCAAGGTCACCAGGCGCCAGGCTGGCCAAGAGCAGCCCCACTCTCCCTCCCTCCAGGCCTGGGCTGGAGGGCTGGAGTGAAGGCAGTGAGGGCCATAAATAAGGCCAACGAGGAAGCAGTCATTCGGCGGCCATTTCCCGTCACGCTGCTACTTTTAGTGCTGCCAGCGTCACAGCCCAGGCCGCAGGGCGGAGGTTGGATGGCTCCTCCCGGGAGGCCGTTTGTTCTGGGCCTGTTAAATGCTAGGCAGGGAGGTGAAGGGATGGAGGACGAAGGCGAGGGGAGCGGGCCCACCCACCCTCTGTCCCCGCTGCTCTCCTGTGCGACCCCTCCACGCTGCCCATCACCCCCCAGATGAGGTCTGTCTCCTCTCGCATCAGCTTCTCCAGCGGATCCAGGCGAGGGGCCTGCGTCCTCTGCTGTGGACCCACCCACGTTCACGCTGCCTTCGCCTCCCCACTCTGTTTCTCTCCTTACCCCTCATCATCTGACAGCCTCCATCCCTTATTCGCTTGTTTTTGTGGTGGCCTGTTTCTCTCCAGCAGACGGGCCCCGACTCCCTGAGGGTAGAGAGTTTTGTGTTTTGCTTACTGCTCTATTCCTAGCACCTGGAACAGTGCCAGCACATAGGAGGTGCTCAGTAAAGTGCCGAATGTATTTACTCAGCCGCTCTATCTCATACTCCATCCAAAGCACGCCGATGCTAATAAATGCAACTACCAGTCCTGAGAATGGGCTTAAGGGCTGGTGGAATCTCAGTGAACCACACAGTCCTTTTCTCCCCCTCCCCCCCGCCCACCATGAAGCGGGGGGGGGGGGTTGGGGGGGCTCACAGCAAAGTGGCACAACAGAGGAGTTACGATCACTCACTCTGGAATCAGAATGCCTGGCTTTCCTTGGCCTACCTTGGGAGAATTTCCTATAGCTCTGAGCCTCGGTCTCTTCATCTGTAAAATGGGGATGGTCAAAGGTGTTGTAAGGCGTCAATTAGGGATGCATTCGAATGTGCTTTATTTAGCATAGCACCAGTTACCAGGAGAGTGGACGGTGACCCACGATGACTGCGGCGTGTGCTCTCATGGCAGAGAAACCATGTGCTGAGGCTCTGCCAGGAAGGAGCAAGTGATCCTGACGGGGAAGGTCAAGGGCATAGTCTCTGAGGAAGCAGCACATGAGCAGTGCATGCAGGAGCAAAGTGCTCCGCAGCAGCAGCAGAGGCACAGAGAGGTGTGGGCTCCCGGGGTGTGTATGTGTTGGGGGAGGGGGCCAGGAGATGAGGAGGGAGGAGGTGGGGGCAGGGTAGGCGGGGGCGGGGGTGAGATCGAGGGATCCCTGATTCCGAGTGAAGGAGTGTGGACCCCGTCCCAGGGGTGTGGGAGCCACCGAAGGGATTTCAGCAGGGGTGTGGCACGGCTGACTCTGGGATTTTTAACAGCTGTCTGAGCTTGGGCGTGGGGGACAGGTGGCAGGGTGGGCTGCTGAAAGGGGGCTGATGTTCCAGGTGCCAGAGGCTGAAGCTTTTCTGAAGGCCAGGGGTGGGGGTGGCACTCAAACCCACCTGCGGTGTCCACCCCCCCCCCCACAAAGGATAGGGAAGGGAAGGCAAAAGAAAACCTGGAGTCCTTGTCCCCCCCCCCCCCAGACAGTCAGCAAGGCCTCTCTGGACTTTGGTCCACACCCACCCAGCCAATCCCAGCTCTGCCACTTGGGAGGGAGTTCTGGAATCAGACAGACACGGTGCGCCGGACCCAAGGTGTGCGTCTTCCCAGGTGGACTCAGTCCCACCTGCCCGCTCCCGCTCAGTGCCCAGCCCGGCCTCTGCCTTTGCCTCCTCCTCCAGCCCAGCTGCCTCAGTCTCCCCCCGGGGTGAAGGCCAGCCTTCAGCACGGCCTCCACCAAGCCCAGCTGCGGCAGCAGACCCTGGGGCCATCCTAATCTGAGGGAGGCTCTGGCTCCTTCTGCCACTTCCGAGTTCAGATAAAGCACCGTGTGCGGGGCTTGGGGTCTGGCTTCCCCAGGGGCTTCCTGGAGGTGTCGCCTAACGGAACCCATGGAGCAAATTGGGACTCTTGAAGTCAGGAGAGAG
>CM053576.1:20590109-20657158 GCA_028646485.1 Cryptoprocta ferox | reverse complement strand
CGGTGCTTTATCTGAACTCGGAAGTGGCAGAAGGAGCCAGAGCCTCCCTCAGATTAGGATGGCCCCAGGGTCTGCTGCCGCAGCTGGGCTTGGTGGAGGCCATGCTGAAGGCTGGCCTTCACCCTGGGGGGAGACTGAGGCAGCTGGGCTGGAGGAGGAGGCAAAGGCAGAGGCCGGGCTGGGCACTGAGCGGGAGCGGGCAGGTGGGACTGAGTCCACCTGGGAAGACGCACACCTTGGGTCCGGCGCACCGTGTCTGTCTGATTCCAGAACTCCCTCCCAAGTGGCAGAGCTGGGATTGGCTGGGTGGGTGTGGACCAAAGTCCAGAGAGGCCTTGCTGACTGGCTGGAGGGGGTGCTTTTTCTGCAGGGCAGTGGGGACCAGGGGAGGATGGGAGGCACCGACGGTAGCTCAGAAGAAGCTAGATCCCACTGGCAGGCGTGGGCCCAGTGAGCTCTGGCAAAGCAGGGGGGCTGCCCTGCCCACCCCCGCCCCGGGCCGGCCACCCGGCCCGCAGCACACATCCTTCAGCATGACATTGGAACATCGCTGGGGGAGTGGAGGGTGACGGGACGCCATCCAGGACGGTAATGGCTCCAGCGCCAGGGGGAAAACGACATAAATAATATCCCATTAGAGGCGCCGAGCTCTCTGCTGACTGCCTTGTTTTGCTGGCAACATTATGGGCATCATAAACAGACTCATCTATTTTCCAGTCCTTGCTCCGGCTGCTTGCGGTGGGGCGGTGGGGCGGTGGGGCCGGGGGCCGGCGAAGGGGACTGGGGGCTGCTGGGCGTGCGGGGCAGGTCCAGTCCTCGCCCAGCAGCTGTGGCCTGCCACGGTCCACCCCTCCGAGCCTAGGCCACCCGCCTCCCTCCGGAGCCCCAGGCCTGCCCGTCCTCTCCCGTCCCCAGACTTCGCTCATTCTCCCTGTCTCCCCCTGGAACCCTCTCCCCAGCGCAGTCTTCAGAAGGGTCCACTTCGGTGATCCCTCCTCTACGCAGCCTTCTTTGATTCCCCATTCATAGGTGACCTCAAGGCTCCCTTAGCTCTTGGTGACACGGCCGAGCATCCTGGAAGAAGCCAGGTGACAGACAGCTCTGGTTTCAAAACCTGACTGCCACTTATAAGCCTCGTGACCCTGGGTAAGTCCTATCAACTCTCCGAGCCTCAGTTTCTCTTGTGGAAGGTGGTGATAATAATATACGCTTTGGGGAGAAATATCTTTGAGGCTTGTGACGTACAGATTTCCATAAGTAATTGTTCTTCTGTTCCCTTTGGTTTTGTGCCTTGAAATTGGGGGGTCCTCCTCTCCCCAAGGCGACGGTGTATTTTCCTGTCTCTGACCCTCCTAGAGTCTTGTCTTGACCTTTGTGTGCAGCAGGTGTCCGGGGCAGCTCTGAGAAGGGTAGCTAGGAGGACTCGAGGTCAGGAATAGGAGCTCTGGGTCTTGTCCCAAGCTTGAACCCCGATGAGCTATATGACCTTGAGGGAATTCCTTCTCCTCTCTGGGCCGCTCTTCCTCCAAGTGTAAAATAAGAAGACATTTGTGATCGCTCTTAGTTTTCATTTCCAGGATCTGGCTTTGGGGTCCGAGAGAATCTTGCTAGGCTCCTGCTCTGCTGTGTGTCCTTGGGCACAGACTGCACATCTCTGAGCCTCAGTTTCTTTGCCTGCTCAGTGGAGGTAATAAAGCCCGCCTCACAGGGTTGGTGTGATATTTTAGTAAAGCTCATCAATCGAGTGGTATTTACCGAGCACCCGTCACATGTCAGGCACGACGCAACGTGTTGGGGGTACAACGATCTCATGCTGGTGAGCGACACAACGATCCCTTCCCCCTTTACGAAGCTCATATTTTAGCGGAAAAGAGACCACAATTAACCATCACATAAATAACTGTGTAATTACCAACTGCGATATGTGTTAGGAAGAAACATAAAACGGAACACCAAGGATCTGCCTTGGTGGTCCTAGTTGGGGAGGGCTTCCCTGAGGAGGTGACTACCTCCTCATCATGAGCTGATTACCCATTGCGGCATGACAAGCGAACCTAGTGGCTCAAACCACGGCAATGATTTTGCTGTTCCTCGTGGTTTCTGTAGACCAGGCGCTCAGCAAGGGCTCTGCTGCGTCCCTCATGAGGTTTCATCCAGATGGTGGCTGGGGCTGCGGCAGCTGTGGGCTACCGGGGACCTCGGACTCTCTGCACGTAATCTCAGGGCTCTCCATGGGCCTCCCTGCAGAGACTAGCTTGGGCTACCGTGTAACATGACGTCATCTGGCTCCGGAGCCAGTGCCCTTGACCTCAACTCAGAAGTGTCCCAGTGTCACTTCTACTGCATCCTATTGGTCATGAGTGCTCTATGAATCAAGAGTGTCAAGGTCACACTTCATGAAGAACATGTCGGACGAAAGATATCATTGCGACCATCTTTGGAAAATACAATCTGCCATTGATCTAAAGCATGAGGAGCAGTTAAGTAGAGAAAGCAGAGGGACGGTTGGTGCAAAGGCCCTGGGGTAGGAGAGCGCATATCTGGCTTCGAACTGAGGAAGCGTTCATGGACACCGTGGTGAATCAGACAAAAATCCATGTCCTTTAGGAGCTTATGTTCTAGTGGGGGAAGACAGACAATAAGTAGATACACAAATGCATAAACAACACAATTTGGGGTTGGGCCAGTGCTGGGAAGGTCATATGTTAGGTGCCGTGACAGAGTGAGCTTAGGGGCTGGGGTATTATTTCAGGCTGGGAAGACCTCTTAGAGAAGGTGGCCGGTGAGCTGATGCCTGGGGATGAGAAGAAACTGGCCAGTCCTTCTTGCAAAGACCTAGGGAAAGTTTTTCCATTAGAGGGAACAGCATGTGCAAAGGCCAAGAGGCAGGGAAGGACTTGGCAGCGTGACTGGGGCTTGGTGAGCGAGTGGGCAAGAGGGAGTGACATGATGTTGGACAGGGAAGGCAAGGCCAAATTTTATAGGGCCCTGGAAGGGGCTTCCAAGTGTGAAAGGGAGCCACTGGTGGTTTTAAGCAGGGGAGTCATGTGTCCTGATTTCGCGAGAAAGCTCCCTCTGGCTGCTGGGGGCAGAATGGAGGGCCGGGCGGGAAAGGGAGCAAGGAGCCCTGGTGAGAGGTGATGGTGGCCTGAACCAGGATGGCCGTAGCAGGTGATGCTGAGAAGCGGATGGGACTGGGGGGCAGAACCACCAGAACCCAGGGACTGGATGTGGAATGTGAGGAAAAGGAGAAGAAAGAGGACCTTCAGATTTCTGGTAAAGTTAAATCTCATTTTACAGCCCAGAGAAGTTAAGCGACCAGCCCATAGTCACACAGCACATCCATGGAACTACCAGAAACAGAAGCCAGACCTCATGCCCAGAATTCGGTGCCACCCTCCGGGCCAGCCCTGGGCCTGGGATGCCACTGTCATGGGACTCGGTGCTCTCTGTGTCTCTCCTGCCTTACCCCTCCCATCACCTCCCCTCTCTCCTCCCGGGATGCTGGCGGCTCTGGCTGACGCAGGCCCAGCAGGTGTGCCTTGCCAAGCTGTCGACATGATGAACAGCCTCCCTTGGCCGAGCAGATAACGGTACACACACAGGTCAGGGGGGGCCTGTGTAGCCCATCCATCAGGCCCAGGAGCGGGTGGAGGGCCGGCACACCCTCGTGCCTGTTATCTGCCACAAATGTGTTTTTCCCCCAAGGTTAACGGGAAGAGTGACGGCCAGGCACCTGACATCAGCAGGGCTGGTGCTCGAAGGAGCCAGCACCCCCCCCCCCACTTCCTCCCTCAGCCTCTGAAGGCTCCTTCCAGCCTTCCCCAGAGGGAAGGCCTGGCCTCCTGGGTGTGAAGACGCTCAGAGCCACAGACTGCAGACTCTTCAAGCCTTGAGCATCGAATCTTCGAAGCTGGGTTGTACTGAATCCTCATTTCCTTTAGGCAGGAGCGTGTAGTGGTTAAACGCATGGACTCTGGACTAGCCCTCTTGGGCTCAAATCCCAGCCCTGCCACTTATTCGCTGTGTGATCTAAGGCAAATTACTTCCCATCTCTGTGCTTCATTATGAGGATAACAGCATCTACACCCCGGGTGGTTGTAGTGACTAAAGGAGCCACTCTTTGTAAAGTGCTTAGAACATTGCCTGGCATAAACTACATTGCTTGTGTGGGTAGAGATAAAGAGTTCTTCAAGACACAGAATCTTATTCTAAGTCATAGAGACACTGAACCTCAAAACCTTTGAATCTGCTTAGGGACATGGATTTTTCAGAATCTCGTTATTTTAGACTATTACAGTCACACCTGCAGGGGGCGTGCTGAGGGTTGGCTCAGCGGGGCTTGAACTCTCCATAATTTCCATCTTCTCTTCTGTCCTTTCACAGGGACAACTGATAGTGTCCTGATCTTACTGTAAGGTGTTCTGCAAATATAACATCAAGTCCCCCTTCCAACCAATTTATTGTATCCACGTAGGAATTCTTGGGCATCGACTGCACAATACTTCACAGTCTCTATATATCTGTTTATCCATCCATCCTTCCATCCCTCCGTCCATTCATCCAGACATCTCTCCATCTCTCTCCTTCCTTTCCTCCACCCATCCTTCCATCCGTCCTTCTATCCATTCATCCATCTATCCATTCACCCAACACTATTTGAGCATCTGTTACATACAAGGCACTGGGTTGGGTTCTAAATGGGTATGAATTGGCCTCAGTTTCCACATTCTCTGAGCTTCCAGTCCAGCAGGCCCGATAAGATACAAACACAAGCTGGCCAGCACACGACTGGCCATATTCAGTAGGGATAGAAACCGTACAGAGTGACAGAAAAAGAACTCTCCTTTCTTCTGGGGATTCAGAGCTGACTTCATACGGAAGGTGGGTCTGGAAGGGTCAAGAGCTGACGTCATACGGAAGGTGGGTCTTGAAGGGTCAAGAGCTGACATCATACGGAAGGTGGGTCTTGAAGGGTCAAGAGCTGACGTCATACGGAAGGTGGGTCTGGAAGGGTCAAGAGCTGACTTCATACGGAAGGTGGGTCTGGAAGGGTCAAGAGCTGACTTCACAAGGAAGATTGGTCTTGAAGGCCTCTGTCTTGATGACATCACAGGCGGCTTCATATTTCAAGGGTCTGGGGGGAGGGTAGAACCATTAATAGGATTCCAGAGAGGGGAGCTTTGGGCGGGGCCTTAAACACCATTTAGTCCAACTGAATGGTGCTAAGAGGTTCCCTTCCAGTACTGTGTGAAGTATTGTTGCAGTCCCTGCTTGCATACCTCTAGGCCAGAGAGGCTCACTACGAGGTAAGGAAGAAGGCTTCCAGAACTCCACTGCACTCTGGGAGCTTAACAGCATTTCCGAACTTGATTTGACTCGGTCTTTTTTACTTGGTCTTTTTTTCAAGAAGTATCTTCCAGGACATCTTGAGGGAACATACTCTGTGAAATGATGTTTTTTACTCTCCAAACTTTAAGGATGCACTTATCTTCTTCAGTTTGTCCCCCCAGATCACGGCACGTGGAGATGGGGGGCAGGGGTGGGGAGAAACTATTTTCTCTGCTCTCAGCTTTTCTAATCATCTTCAGGAGCTGCATCTCCTCCATGGTTCCTGCTTCTGCAAAGACAGCCCCTCCCTCTGTGTTTCCAGCTCCTTCAGGCAGCTTCTCCTAACATCACTTCCTTTCTCTGTCCCTCTGACCTTTGGGTCCTTTTCCCCATAGCATCCTATGCACATGCTGTGACACTGTGACACCCATAAAAGAGGTTTTGGAAATGCTAACTTGGGGGATAAAATCTGTACATACATTCATATACAGAGACACTCAATGATACAAATATCAGCTACTTCTAGATAGTAAGATAGTAATTGGGCTTTTAGGGAATGAGAATAGCGCATCTCTTGTTTCGCTCGAAAATGAGCACATTTTTTAATAAATCTTGTCCTGGGAGGGTAGGCAATGGAGTTCACTCTGGTAACTGTACAAACTGTGGGAGTCATTCAGTCATTCATTCAACAAGCACTGATGGCAGCTTCCTCCATTCTGTGCCGCATGCCGGGCACTGGGAGCACAGATATCTCCAGCCTGTAAAGAGATCATTTCAATAATGTGTAGGATCAATGGGTCCTATATATTGGGAGCCCAAAGAGACGCTGCCTCTCTGGGACCATCTGGGAAGCCTTCCAGAAGGAGGTGATGCTGAATCTGAAGCTGAATAGAGTAGAATGTGGAGAGGAATGTGAAAAAGTTTATAGAAATTACCAGGAAAGGAGCCCCTATAGGCATGGGTACTCCAAAAACTAGCCTGGCCTTGGCCTTGACTCCTTGGGATGAATCCACCTTCAGCCCAATAAGGGGGCAGAAGTAAACTGAGATGTTCTGGCCCCTGATAGTTACTCCTCCACTTTCGTGAGGAGTTTGGGGTCCATGGGAGGCACTCTGGGCTGGGAGTCAGAGGACCCCAGTTCCCCCACCCAGCAGCAGGTGACCTTGAGTAACTCACATCCCCTCTCAGAACCTCAGCTCCCTCATTGGTCAATCGGGGATAACAGAGCTCACTGCACTGGGCTGATGTGAAGGGCAAGGGCGCTGATGGACGAAGAAGTGCTTTGTAAACTGTTAAGTGTTTTATAAACTGGAGAGTCCTGTGTGTACTGTAAAACCTTACATTTATGCGTGACGTTACCTGCACGTCTTAGCCTCGGACACAGAGACAAAGAATTGCAGGACCAAATTTTTCTGCCACCTTGGAGCTCTGGTCCCCTTCTCTTGAAATCGGCTGGATCTTCCCAAGGCCCCTTATTAATATGCCATCACCCTGAGAGGTGTTAATCCTTATTGGCTAATACCTTAGTTAGTGCTGGCACTTTCAGTAACAGTTCACACCTGTAGCAGGAATCGCCTAGCATTCAGCTGAGAGAAGAAGCTTCAGGAATGGGGCCAGGAGGGCCTCCTCATGGTCTTGAGACATGAGGGGGAGAAAAAAGGGGTTCTGAGAGGATAGGAGATGGTCCGGGAGAGACATCCCTGCCAGGGCTGCAAGGGCCAATCGCAATTCCCTCACCTCTCCCTTAGGCTGATCCCCCCACCCCACCCCCGCCCCCACAGTGACCAGTACCTGAATCTTCTCTGCCATCTTCCATAGCCGAAAGCCTTGGGCTTTCCACTGCAGGCCTCAGTTTCCTCCTCTACTAAATGGGCTAGTCAACCATCCTTTGGGGGTCACCATGACTAATACCTGGTTTCTCAAACGTGCTGTATATTTGCAAGTGGTGCATAAACACGTTTCATTTTAATAGTGGTGCCGTTGTAACAGCTTAGGTTTTTAAGTTTGTGTATTTTGGTTTAAAAAACTTTTTTAATGTTCATAAGTTTATTTATTTTGAGAGAGAGAGCGGGAGAGCATGGAGGAGAGCAGAGAGAGAGGGAGCGAGAATCCCAAGCGGGGCTCGATTCCACCAACCGTTGAGATCGTGACCTGAGCCGAAATCAAGCGTCGGACGCTTAACCGACCAGGTGCCCCCTCCATCAGCTTACGTATAAGGAACGCTGGGGTAACAAAGGACCCCCCTCCCCCCGATCTCAGTGGCTTTTAACTATAAGGTTTCGTTTGCTCAACTGCGTATCCGCCACGGGTTCGCTTGGATTCTACTCCGCAAACCAAGTGCCCACGTGACGGCTCTTACGGCTTCCGTTCAGAGCTAACGCGCCACGGTTCTGCCCACAGGTTATTGGCCAAAGCAAGTCACATGGCCTACCTGGGGCGTGATCCTTTGCGGGGAGGCTCCAGGGCAGGAGGGCAATGAATGTTTTTAAATGGTAATACAAG
This sequence comes from Cryptoprocta ferox, assembly GCA_028646485.1. Taxonomy (NCBI): domain Eukaryota; kingdom Metazoa; phylum Chordata; class Mammalia; order Carnivora; family Eupleridae; genus Cryptoprocta; species Cryptoprocta ferox. The sequence goes on along the minus strand of CM053576.1, from coordinate 20,649,325 downwards.
CCACTACGGTATTTATTTTAAGGTGTAATCAGAAAATACATAGCTCTGCATACATAAGTATATGTAGAGCAAGACAGAGGGAGAATGAGGAAGGAAATGGGGCAAAATGTAAATAACTGATGAATCTGGGTAAAGGGGTGTATGATGTTTCTGTAAAGTTTGAAATCATGCTAAAATTAATAGTTCCAGGGGCGCCTGGGTGGCTCTGTCAGTTAAGCAGCCGCCTCTGGGTTTCGGCTCAGGTTATGATCTAATGGTTTGTGAGCTTGAGCCCCGCATCCGGCTCCGCGCTGACAGCGCGCGGAGCCTGCTTGGGGTTCTCTCCCTCTCTCTGCCCCTCCCCTGCTCTCTCTCTCTCTCTCTCTCAAAATAAATAAATAAACATTAAAAAATAAAAGCAACTGTTTAAAAAATTAATAGTTCCATATATCAGGCATATTGTTATATATGATGTATAGTCATATATCAGTATATATACATATGTGTGTATATAATACATCAGATCATATAAATAAATGTATCAGATCAAACCATGATGCCGTGATTGGTTAAGCAAGACAAACACAGAGCAAATAAAGACTAATTGAGCTAATGTAAAGAATCCTGAATAATAGTACCCGTGTGACATTTGGAAATGCAGGACCTGAAGGGCAGATGTTTGAGAAACCCTTGGTTAAGGCGTGTGATGTTCCTCACACTTGCTCGGGGCGGGGGGGGGGTCCTCTGCCTGGCAGCCCTCCCTTCCCGTCCATTCACTGTGGTTACCTTTGAGTACCTACCGTGTGCCAAGCCCGTGCAGGGCACAGAGGACACAGTGGAGGATGACATGCGGCAGCCACAGTCTCTCCTTGGAGCAGCTCCCGGACTCACAGAGGTGTCAGATAGAAAGACACATGGCAGCAAGTGGCCCTGGGAGCCCAACTGCCAGCTGCAGTTGTGGTCTGGGAGACTGGCTGTCTAGTGGCTCACCGTGGGCGGTCGGCATTGGGGGGAACCACCTCGTGTCTTACGACTTGGGGTGTTCTAGCAAGGAGCACATGGGTCCTGGGGTCTACGTGACTGTGTGTGAGTGTGGGGGCGGGGAGCAAATAGGCAGAGTGACAGCGTAGATACTGTACATGTTCCTCTGTTGCTTATTTGATGCCAAGATTTGTTGTCATGGGGGCTGGAGAACCTATTATTTTTACATTAAAAACAACAGAAAGACTGGGAAGGAGCACAAGAGAACTCTTCAAGATAATAAAAATGTTCATTTTCTTGATCATGGTGATGGTTACACTTGTCAAAACTCATCGAAATGTACATTTAAAATGGGTGTCTTTTATCATTTGTGTGTGTGTGTGTGTTTTTTTTAATGTTTACTTATTTCTGAGAAAGAATGAGAGGGAGCCGGGGAGGGGCAGAGAGAGAGGGAGACACAGAATCTGAAGCAGGCTGCAGGCTCTGAGCTGTCGGCACACAGCCCGACGCGGGGCTCAGACCGTGAGATCATGACCGGAGCCGAAGTCAGACACTTGACCGACTGAGCCACCCAGACGCCCCTATCATTTGTAAGTTACACCTCAAAAAAGTTGATTTACAAAATAAATTAAATGAAACACCAAAAGCAGAGCAGTATGAAAATTACGCATTTATTTTGGAGAGGTTCAGAGAGGTTGAGTAACTTGCCCAAGATCACACAGTTACTGAGGGGAGGAGCCAGGAAATGGACCGTGGTATGCCCGACTTCAGAACTGGTGCTGTCAACTGGGATTAATACCTCCCCTTGATTTGCCCACATAAACAAAAGCATCTCCCATTTTGAAAGGCACCATTCACAAATAGCACAACATCTATTCCTAAAAGAAAGATTTCAGGATTAGGAAGGAGTTAAGTCGCCCCAGAGTTCTGCCTCCTTCCTCCTCTGCCTTCTGACACACACAGATGCCCTTGTCCCTAACCCGAGTTGACCTCCGGCCCCTGGAGGGCCTCCCAGGAGCCTTCCATCTGTTCCTGGGCCAGTCAAGCCTCCTTTATTCTCAGCCTCCCTACTGCTTTCTGCCCTTGTCACACCCCAGCTAAACATCCTCATGGTGTCTTGGTTATTTGTTCTTCCACAGTCTAGAAGGCTGGGAAGGGACCTTTAGATGCGGGTGGGAGGCAGGGACCAAATTAGAGGGTTTATCATCGACCCTTTACATGATGAACTGTGAAGGCTCAGAGAGGTACAGAAGCTGCCTGAGGTCACACAGTTTGCATGGATTAGACTCGAAACCACCAAGTTCTCTCTGATTCCAGACCCTGGTCCCTTGCTCAGGAGGGCAGGAGGAGGCTGAGTCATGGGGATGGGCATGGAGGGGAGACAGAGAGTATGGGAGATCCCAACTGCCCCCCACCCCCAGCTCCAGAACCAGCTCTGCTCTGTCCACGGCTGAGAAACCCCCAGTCCCTGAAGGGACGGGGCTGCGGGGGCCTTTTGCTGAGTGACTGCAGACCACATTTTTCTTAATCTAAATTGAAAACTGCTCAAGTAGAAAAATCATTTCACTGCTTCATCTCAGAAAGGAAAAGAAGAGAGAAGGGGGGGGTGCAGTGGGAAGAAAGGCTGGTGGTTGTAAAGGCCGAGTCCCCACCTGTCCTGAGCCGGCCACTATCTCCACCCCAGCCCTGCCCATCGGGCCTCCCACAGCCCTAGGGCTCGAGGGGGCGGGTCTGTCGGTCTGCTGAGAGTCAGCCAACAAATGCTAAGAGCCCTACTATGCACGGGAGACTTGGGCTGGGCTCCTGGGACGATAAAACACTGTGAAGGGCAGCTCCTGTCCTTAAGGGGCTTCTGGTTCCTCCTCTCCCTCCTTTCATTTATTCCTTCCTTCAACAAATATTTATTGAAGACCTACCATGTGTCTGGCACTGTTCCAGATGCTTGGGAACTAAGAATGGTCCTTGCCCGCCTGGAATACCCTGTCCAGTGGAGAAGACAAATGATCAGATAAATAGAGAGTAACAGACTGAATTCAGCTTTGAAGGGACATGAAGAGAGAGATGAGTGGTTACGCCTCAGACAGGGGTGGGGATTGTGATTGAGGCTGGGCAATCAGGGGAGGGTCTCCTGGAGGAAGTCATACTTCAGCAGAGACACGAAGGGTGGGCAGGAGTTATCCAGGCAAAGGCAAAGGGTGGTCAGTGGTGGGAGTGGAGTAGCACCTTCAGAAGAGAAGGAAGTACTGTGTAGGGTAGACCTTTAAGCCGGGCTGGTTGAGTTTAAATCCCGGCTCTGCTACTAACCAGTTGTGTGACCTCGGACAAGTTGACTAACCTGTCTGTGCCTCGGTTTTTTCACTTATAAACACACGGTTGTTGGGAGAGTTAAATAAATTAACATCTATGATATGCTCAGAATGATGCCTGGCATGCGATTTTTAGCTAACAAGCAAACGAAAAGCCTCAGTATGTGCAAAGGCCCTGAGACAGGGAACTGCAAAGTGAGAAATGGGAGAAAGGTCTTGAGCCAAGCTTTATCCTAGAACAAGCGCAAACCAAATACACTCTGTGCAAGTCCACACATTGCAGCAGAAAGGGCATAGGGTAAGTTCCTGCGTCTTCCAGGTAATCATAACGAATGTGTGCCGGTACTTCATACCCTTCTCTGGGTGTCATTCCCACAACGTGGAGAAGTAACCATGGTTACCCTACTTAACAGATGAGCCAGTGGAGGCCCAGAGAGGCCAGGTGACGAATCCAAAGTCACACAGCTGAGGCTGAGCCTAGCTTTGGCTACCTCCAGAGCTCAACTCTCTCATCACTGGGCTCTACTGCCCCATTTCTGAGATGTGAGCCTAGTTTGCGTTTGGGTTTGACTATTGTGTGTCGGCTCTTGGACTAGACAGGTCACACAGGAACTTAACTTACAAGCTGCTGCTCCGAAGCCATTCAATACCTTGCCTAAGTGGAGTCACTGTGGACAGCGAAAGGGGTACTATTCATCTTTGTACCAGGGCAGCACGTATAAACTTGGACCCAAGGTCACCCCGACCATACAGAAAGGTGATGAAGAGCGTGGGGCAGGTAGACCCGGCTGGCTGAGTGCCCTTGGGCCAGTCATTTAACTTCTCTGAACCTCAGTTTCCCCATATGGGGGGCAATGATACCTACCTCCTGGAGCTGTGAGGATTCAGTGAGATGACAGCATGGCTTCCTTAGCATAAACTTCCGTGAACGCTAGATGTCCTTACGCAACATGCAAGCAGTGGACGTCTCTTTACTCTCGTCCAGTCTGTCTCTTAACCGTCTCCCCCATCGTTCGTGTTTCCCCCTCCATTCTACCTACTTCTTTTAGGTCCCAGGTCTAGTCTGATTTGCTGTGTGTCCTCAGGCAAATACCTTCCCGTCTCTGGGCCTGCTCTGCCTTCCCAACTAGAATGTGTTGACAGAGCTGCTGGGGTCCCACCTCTCTTCCCTTCCTCCCTCAGCTGGACTCCCCGCCCTGCCATCCATCCCCAGACTCATTTTACGGGTCAGTTCCCTTTAATTAGCGAGGCTCCCAGCCTTTTCCCTCACAAAATGGAAACTCTGCAGGTTCATCAAAATCTCATTAACCTCCATCCCTCAGTGGCCCTGCGGGGGTCAGGCCCCCCTCGGGCTGGGGGAAGCTGCCTCCCAGCAGGTCTGTCCCGGGTGGGGGTGGGGGCTCTGGTTTGCCTTTGCCGGTCCCCAACAATATCCTGGCCACAGCCCCCAGGCCTGTCAGCCCTCACGGCCACAGCCCGGGGGGTCAAGGGAGAGAGATGGGTCCTCGGCACTTTAATTTGAAAACTTGCCGGGGGACCGAGGGACATAGGGAGCCGAAGGAAATGACTGGCTTCAAATGAATTAATACTGGGCTTGTAGCTGGCAATCTTCTCCGATTTCATGTCACCGGGCTCTTCTTTCTTCTTCCTCTCTTATTATTTTTTCACTCGGAGGGTGACGGTGTCTGCCGCTGTCTTCTCTTGTCACGGTCCTAATTTTCAGTCCGGGACTTGTCTCTGCCTGGCTCTAGGCAAAGCGGTTCTTACCCACTGGTCTTGCTCATGGGAGGGGCCAGTCTGGGGGAGCTTGAGAGCGGGGCTTCACCCATAGGGCTCTGGGGGCCCAGCACTGTCGCCTACTTACTGTGGGGCCTTGGGCAAATTGCTTAGCCTCTCTGAGCCTCATTTTCCTCACTTTCTCTGAAAATAAAATGAGATAATGTATTTAGTACCTGGCAACCACTGTGAAAAATGTCGTGACTGTTTCTCATAACGTCAAACACGCGCTTTTATATTGCAGCAATCCCGTGCTAACGTATGTATTCAAGAGAAATGAATAGCCACCGACTGGGTGGCTCAGTCGGTGAAGCATCCGACTTTGGCCCAGGTCATGATCTCACGGTTCGTGGGTTCGAGCCCCGCATCGGGCTCTGTGCTGGCAGCTCAGAGCCTGGAGCCTGCTTCGGAGTCTGTGTCTCCCTCTCTCTCTGTCCCTCTCCTGCTCTCTCTCTCTCTCTCTCTCTGTCTGTCTCTCTCTCTCTCGAAACTAAACATTAAAAAAAATTTTAAGAGAAATGAAAGCTTATGTCCACCAAAGACCCGCACAGAAATGTTTAGAACGGCTCTACTCAGAATTGCCCTGAACTGGAAACAACCCAAAGGTTCGTCAACTGGTACACGGATACATAAACTGTGCTACATCCCTACATTGGAATACTACTTGGCAAAAAAAAAAAAGAAAGAAAGAAAAAGAAAAACAGAAAGAAACTATCGATATCCACAGCAGCATAGATGAATCTCAAAGGCATTCTGCTACACGAAAGAAGCAGCATCTTCCTAATCTCAAAAGGTTAAATACCAAACGATTCCTTTTAATGACAGTCTGGAAAAGGCCAACCTGCAGGGACAGAAATCAAACCGGGGGCTGCCAGGAGCCTAGGATTGGAGGAGGGGACCAGTTGTGAAGGGGCACAAGGCAACTTTTTGCGGGTGATGAAAATGTTCTATATCTTGATTGTGGTGATCGTTGTACGTGTCTGTCAAAAGTCATCCCACTGCACACTTTAAAAGGAGAGATTTTATTTCATGGAAATTATACCTTACTAAACCCTTTAAAAGCGTTAGCCAAGGAGCATCTGGGTGGCTCAGTCGGTTAAGTGCCAGACTTCAGCTCAGCTCATGATCTCACGGTTCATGGGTTCGAGCCCTGCGTCGGGCTCTGTGCTGTCGGCTCAGAGCCTGGAGCCTGTTTCAGATTCTGTGTCTCCCTCTCTCTCTGCCCCTCCCCCTCTCGCTCTGTCTCTCTCTCACAAATAAATAAACATTAAAAAATTTTTTTAAAATGTTAGCCAATAAAAGTGTTAGCTAATTTAAAATTTCATTGCTTATTGAGGTGAGGCACACAAATAACATAGGACACGTTAAAGTACACCAATCTTAACGTGTCTCTCTTGATGACTTTTTACATTTTTGCACAATCCCATCCAGGTCAAGGTATGGTACATCCCCAGCCCTTCAACTCCAAGACGGCAACCCTCAAGGTTAATTGCTATTTTGACTTCCATTACTACAGGTTAGTTTTGTGAGATTTGTGGATTTCCTATAGAAAGAATCATCCAGAATGTACTCTCTTGTGTTTGGCTCCTAGCTAGTGATGGAAGTCATCTCTTAAAAACACAAATCAGATCATGTCATATCTTGATTAAAAGCTCTGAAAAAAAAGGGGGGGGGACGCCTAGGTGACTGGCTCAGTTAGTTGAGCGTCCAGCTTCGGCTCAGGTCATGATCTCACGGTTCATGGGTTCAAGCCCCGCGTCGGGCTCTGTGCTGACAGCTCATAGCCTGGAGTCTGTCTTCGGATTCTGTGTCTCCCTCTCTCTCTCTACCTCTTGCCTGCTCACACTCTGCCTCTCTCTCTGTCTCAAAAATAAATAAACATTAAAAAAAATTTTTTAAGCTCTCCATTGTTTTTCCAATGAGCTTTCAATCAAACCCCAAAGCCTTGTCGGTCCCCACGGCGAACACCACTCCCTGCTTGCCCCCTCCAGCCACACAGCTCACAGTTCAGCTCTTCCCAACTGTGCAGTCTCTGCCCTTTGGGGACTCCTCTGTCTGGGAAGTCCTTCTGCAGGCCTGGCTCCATCCTGTCCTTCCAGCCTCTGCTTTCAAGTCACCTCTTCTGAGAGGCCCTCCTCCAAGCACCCACCCCTCAATTGTTTACCGTCTCTGTGCCTGGGGACCTCCCTATAACCCTCAGCTTGCTTTGTAACAGTTCGTTTGGGGGCTGGTCCTTGATCCCTGCTTAGTATGAGACTTCCTGTCGGGGTCTGATCAGCTGGAGCCCCAGGGGCCCCAGTCCAGTGCTTGGCACGCACAGGGAGTTAATACTTGTTGGCTGAGTCAGTGCCTGGGCCTTGGTTTCTGGTTTAGAGGTTGGGCTCTCACGCATCTCCTCAGATACTCCTCGCACTAACTTGGCAAGGACTGCAGACGTCAGCAGCACCGGCTCCAGCTGAAGAACTTGGAGACGTGGGTCTGGTGGCCTACATCAATAGTAGGATGTGTACCGACAGAGCTGAGACCTGTCACCACCTTTCTGTGCCCTTTCCCGCCTCCCCGGGTCAGCTGAGCCTGCTTCTGCCGTTCAACCATCTTCTTCTTGCTGCTGTTGCTTGAAAGCATAAATTAAGCACCATAAAACCAAAGTGGACCGTAGGATGAGTTTTTAGTTATGTACACACTGACACGACCCACCCTGTGACTGAGATGTAGGACATTTCCAGCATCTTTAAAAGCCCCCATAACGGACCCCTTCCCCATCGACACCACCCTCCTCTCAAAGGTATCCTAATGGTTACGTTCTCACCTCTACAACCATGGTTGGCCTGCTTTTGAACTTCACATAAAGGGACTCCTCACAATGTGCTCTGGTGTCTAAGTTCTCTCACTCCACACAATATAGGGAGATCCATCCGTGTTGCCCACAGCAGTAGCTGTTCTTTTTATTGCCATATACTATTCCATTGTAGGAGTATAGCACGAGCTGTTCGTCTGTTCTGTAGATGAGCATCAGTGTTGTTTCTAGGTTTTGGCGATTGTGAATAAAGCTTCTAGGAACACACCGCTGGGAGACGTGAGCATTCATCTTGTTGGGTGTACATCTGGACCCAGAGCGGCTGGGTCGCTGAGTGGGCATGTGGCTGGCTCTCCTAGATACCGACAAATCGTTTCCCAGAATGGTTGTGCCTTGCGCATTTTAGGAACCTAGCAGCCTCCAGCCTTCCTGAGATTGGATAATCTCCAATTAGTCTCGAAGCTACTCCTCTGCCGGGCACGGGGACCCCGAGCCACCCTGCTCCATTAGCAGTCACTGCAGGGAGAGGGGGGGTCAAGTTGAGCGGCTGTGCAGACCTTTCTGCCGGGAGGCTGGCCGGCTCGCTGAGCCCAGCAAAGGTTAGGCCGCCTTGCATTTTCCCCTCCGATGATCTCAGCTCTCAGGGGCAATTAGCCGTCAGTGGAGCAGGGAGCTCAGAATACTAACCAGACTTGGTGTATTCTGGGGACTATACTCCGCCATCCACCTAGGCTGAGGCCCTGCCTTGCACATGGGGTGACTGAGTGGGGGTCCAGGTGAGGGAACATTCCTTATTATTGCTGCCCCTGTGCATTTTGTTAGTGTTCTGGGTCACCAGACCTTCTTTGGTGGGGAAATGGGAGCAACGTGTGATGCCATTCTGCTGTTGCATGCCTCCAGACACAGAACGCTCATCACCACTCCGGGCCGCTGCTTGCTTCTCCAGGCAGCTCTGCCCACTGCATAGTCCTTCTGTGTTCATCGTAGTGCTATTTGTAACAGCCTCAGATTGAAAATGAGTTAAAAGTCCAAGGGGCACCTGGGTGGCTCAGTTGATTAAATTTTCCACTTCATCTCAGGTCATGATCTCACAGTTCATGAGTTTGAGCGCTGCATTGGGCTCTGCACTGACAGTGGGGAGCCTGCTTAGGATTCTCTCTCCCTCTCGCTCTCTGCCCCTCCCCCACTCGCTCGCTCTCTCTCTCAAAATGAATAAACTAAAAACAAAAATCCACTGGAAGGGGACTAAGTAAATTATGTTACATCTGACTAAATATATAATGGATACTCTGAAGCCATTGTGCACAGCAATAAGACATACCGGCGTCATGTGACCCTGAGAACATGCCTTGAGAAAGGCACAACATCACTCTTGTGTCATTCTTGCCAAAAATTCATACCCTCAGTCTAATCATGAAGAGGTATCAGACAAACCCAAATTGATGGACCGTCTACAAATTAAGTGACCAGTAATTTTCAAGTGTCAAGGACATGAAAGAGAAGGAAAGACTGAGAAATTATCACAGATTGAAGGAGATCAAGGAGACGAGACAAATCGATTCAACGTAGGACCCTGGAACAAGAAAAGGACACTACATAGCGGAAAAAGAGGCAAAATTTGAATTCGATCTGAAGATTACCGTCGACCCTTGAACAACATGGGTGTGAACTGTGTGGGTCCACTTATATGGGCAGATGTTTTCAATAAATACAGCACAATACTGTAAATGATTTTCTTTTTTTTTTAATTTTTAGTGTTTATTTATTCTTTGAGAGAGAGAGGGGGAGATTGACAGAGTATGAGCAGGGGAGGGGCAGAGAGAGAGGGAGACACAGAATCCAAAGCAGGCTCCTGGCTCTGCGTTGTCAGCACAGTGCCCGATGCGTGAACTATGAGATCATGACCTGAGCTGAAGTCTGATGCTCAACCAACTGAGCCCCTGAAAATGATTTTCTTAATAACATTTTCTTTGTTTTAGCTTTCTTTATTGCAAGAATACTGTATATAATACATATAACATACAAAATATATATTAATCGACTGTTTATGTTATTGGTAAGGCTTCCAGTCAACAGAAGGCTATTAGTACTTAAGTTTTGGGGAATCAAAATTATATAAGGACTTTTGACCATACAAGGGGGGCTTGGCACCCCTAAACCTTCCCTCTCCCATGTTGTTCAATGTACCAGTGTTCATTTCTGGCCTTCAATAATTATTCTATGATTATATAACATGTTGACATTAGGGGAAGCTGGCTGATGAGCACATGTACTATTTTTGCAACTTTTCTGTACATTTAAACATATTTCAGAATAAAAAAAGAAAAGATGATAGTGTAGATCTAAGCTTCTTAACCTTGGTTGTGCCATGAACCTTTTAGGTAAGACCCATGGACACTTTCTCTGAATAACGGCTTTAAACCCATAAAATAAAATGTTTAAGCCTTCCAAGAAAACCATATTAAAATAGTTATCAAAATATTTAAAAATTTCCGATGTAACAATATACATACCCCTTTTTTTTAACATATTCAGTAACAAGATCTTGGGGCAGGCATGATAACCATTGTAATTTCAAAGTAGCGATGAGCGCAAACAGTATTTCGAGGTATCTGCAGTAATTATCATTTGATGTGAAAATGTCTGTAATCACTCTGGGTGGTGAAGTCACAGCTAGTGCTCATGGCTTCTTGCTGACAGTCAAGCTGAAGAAAACTGGAAATTTCAGTTAGAGGTTAGTGAAAATAAGAAGGGAATTTTTTTCCTATTCAAATTCACGGACTCCTTGAATTCTATTTGTAGGTTGGCAGTATCTATTACATCCCTAATGTAAATGTATATTTATTGGAATGGAAAGAAGCTCATAATATATTGGTAATGGGGGAAAAGAAGGGTATGAAGCAATATGTACAGTAGGATCCCATTTTTGTAAATTAAAAATATGTGCGTGCATTATGTATTCATTCAACAAGAATTCCATGATCACCTCCCTGGAGCTAGACTCTGGGGCTACAGCAATGAAACAGACAGACGTGGTTTTTACCTTTCCAGAGCAGGGGGCTAGAAGCATTGATGACTTGGCGACAGCATGTTACGTGATGATTTGGTCTTTTTCCTTCTTACTTATCTGTATTTGCTAATTTTTCTTTTTTTTTTTTTAATGTTTATTTATCTTTGAGACAGAGAGACAGAGTGCGAACAAGGGAGGGGCAGAGAGAGAGGGAGACACAGAATCTGAAACAGGCTCCAGGCTCTGAGCTGTCTGCCCAGAACCTGATGCGGGGCTCGAACCCACGAACCATGAGATCATGGCCTGAGCCGAAGTCGGACACTTAACCTACTGAGCCACCCAGGCGCCCCTGTATTTGCTATTTTTTCTAAGCAAACACGTATTCTGGGAGAAATAAAATGTTTTTTAAAAGAAAGAAGAAGAAATTCATCCCCAGCTGAACCCTGTCTGTAGGTAACACATTGCATTGTCCCTAGTCGGCCTTCTCAGGCCTCACAGAATGTAATCCCACCTCAGTGCCCCACAACAGCCTCTAGGGTTGGGGATCTTCAGGCTTTTCTTTTTCCAGCTGACCTACCCCAAGTCCTTTGATGATTCCTCACCCCAAATCATCTCATACCTTTTCACCATCACAGCGAGCTTTCTTTGGACCCACCCTGCTTTTTCTACACTCCTTGTATAGTGTGGCATTGAGACAAGAGGTCCAGACTTAGGTTGCAAGGAGACTATCACCTCCCTCCTTCTAGACACCATACTTCTATTTATGCAGCCTAAGACAATAATTATTTTAAAAATAGCTTTATTGAGCTCAAACTCACACGCCATATGTATTAGTTTTCTACTGCTGCTGCTGCAACAAATTACCACAAATTTAGTGGCTTAAAATCACACAGATGTATCATCATCTTTCACTTCTGTAGATCAGAAGTCTGACGCAGATCTCACTGGGCTAAGATCAAGAGCAGCAGGGCTGTGTTCTTCTCGGAAAATTCCAGGGGAGAATCTATTTCTTTATTTTTTCCAGCTTCTGGAGCCTGCCTGCGCTTCTTGGCTCTGGCTCCCTTCTTCCATCTTCAAATGCAACACTGGGCCAGTCCTTCTTACAACAACTTTTTTGTCCTCTCCTCAGATTCCCTGTTCCAATTTTTAAGGTTTCTAGTGATTACCTTGTGCCCAGTGGACCTCCCTTATTTTAAAGTCAGCTGACCAACAGTCTTAATTCTACCTGCAATCTTAACTCTTCTCTGCCATGTAACCTGACACAGTCATGAGTTCTGAAATTAGGAACAGACACCTTTGAGGAGCCATCCCTCTGCCCATCACACCATACAGTTCATTATTTAAAGTGTACCGCTCAGCGGTTTTGAGTTTATTCACATGGTGGTGGAAACCAACACCACAAGCAGTTTTAGAACATTTTCACCACCCCACAAAGAAAAACCCGTAACTATTAGCAGTCACTTCCATTTCTTCCCAATGCCACACAAGCCCTGCCCCGACCCGGACCTTGGCAACTGTTAGTCTACTTTCTGCCTCCATAGATTTGTCTGTTCTGAATGCTTCATATGAAGGGAATCATACAATATGCAGTCCTTTGTGACTGGCTTCTTTCACTTGTCATAATACTATAGCATGTATCAATATTCTCTTCCTTTTTATTGCCTAATAATATCCCATTACATACATATACCACATTTTATTTATCCATTCAATTGATGGACATACAGGTTATTTCCACTTTTTGACTATTATGACTAATGCTTCTATAAATGTTTGTGAGCAAGTTTTTGTGTAAGCGTATGTTTTCATTTCTCTGAGGTATACACATTGGATTAGAATTACTGGGTCCTATGGTGACTCTGTGTTTAACATTTTGAGGAACCACCAGATTGTTTTCCAAAGCAGCCGCACCATTTTACATTCCCACCAGCAATGTATGAGGATTCCAATTTTGCCACATCCTCACCGACACTTGTTATTATCTACTTTAAAAATTTTTTTAAGTTTATTTATTTATTTTGAGAGAGAGAGAGAGAGAGAGAGAGAGAGAGAGAGAGAGAGAGACAGGGAGGGGCAGAGAGAGAATCCCAAACAGGCTCCACAATGATGTGGGGCTCGAACTCATGACTGTGAGATCATGACCTGAGCCAAAACCAAGAGTCAGACACTTAACCACCGGAGCCACCCAGGCGCCCTTAATTAAAACTACCTTAGCAAGTAAAAAGTAGTATCTCCTGGGGCTTATTTGCATTTCCCTAATGGCTAATGATACAGATCATCTTTTCATGTGCTTTTAAGCCATTTATATACCTTCTTTGGAGAAATGCCTATTCCGATACATTTCCCATTTTAAAAATTGAGTTAGTTATTTTATTATTGAACTGTAAAAGTTCTTATATATTCAGGACCCAAGTCCTTTATCAGATACACGATTTGCAAATATTCCCTTCCATTCTATGCATTGTCTTTTCACTTTCTTGATAGTATCATTTACAGTAAAATCTTTTTCGTTTTGATAAAGTTAAATTTATCTGGGGTTTTTTTCTTTTGTTATTTGTGCTTTTGGTATTGTATCTAAGAGACTATGTTCTAACCCAAAGTGATGAAGATTTGCTCCTATGATTTCTCCTGTTTTATGGTTTTCGTTCATACACATATGACTATGATGCATGTTGAGTTAATTTTTGCATATGCTGTGAGGCAGGGGTCCGACTTCAGTATTTGGGGTGTGTACATCCATTGTTCCAGCACCAGTTGTTGAAAAGACAATCTTTTCCCATTGGCACCTTTGTTGAACACCAATTTCCCGTAAATATCAGGGTTTATTCCTAGATTCTCAATTCTGGTCTGTCGATCCGTATGTCTATCCAGTACCACACTGTCTTGATTAATGTAGCTTTCTAGTACATTTGAAGGTTTGAAATCAAGAATTGTGACTCCTCTGATTTTGTTCTTCTTTTTCAAGATTGCTTTGGCTATTTGAGGCATCTTGAATTTTTTTTTTTTAATTTTAGAAACAGCTTGTCATTTTCTGGGGAAAAATTCCTAGCTAGGATTCTGATAGGAATTGCATTAAATCTGTATTTCAGTTTGGGAAAATTTCCATCTTAATAACATTAAGTCTTCTTAAGAACATGGAATAGTGGTGCCTGGGTGGCTCAGTTAGTTAAGTGTCTGACTTCGGCTCAGAGCATGATCTTGCAGTTTGAGTTCGAGCCCCGTGTCAGGCTCTGGACTCACAGCTCAGAACCTGGAGCCCCCTTTGACTTCTGTGTCTCCTTCTTTCTCTGCCCCTCCTCCATTCACACACACTCTCTCTCTCTCAATAAATAAACATTAAAATATTTAAAACATTAAAATAAATATTTAAAAAAGAAAAAGAACATGGAATTTTTTTCTATTTATTTAGGTCTTTACATTTCTTTCAACGACATTTTATAGTGTTTAGACTACCAGTTTTGCATGCTTTTGTTAAGGTTTTTCCTAAGGATTTAATCTTTTTTTGTAAATGGAATTTACAAAATTCCAAATGGATTCTTATTGTAAATGGAATTATTTTCTTAATTTTATTTTTGGATTGTTCATTGCTTGTGTATGGAAATACAATGAATTTTTAAATTTTTTAAAAATGTTTATCTATTATTGAGACAGAGAGAAACAGAGCATAAGTGGGGAAGAGGCAGAGAGAGATGGAGACACAGAATCCGAAGCAGGTTCGAGGCTCTGAGCTGTCAACACAGAGCCTGACGCGGGGCTCGAACCCACAAACCATGAGATCATGACCTGAGCCGAAGTCAGATGCTTAATTGACTGAGCCACCCAGGTGCCCCTGAATTTTTAAAACTTGATCTTGGATCCTGTGACTTTGCTAAATTTATTTATTAGTTCTAATATTTTTTAATATGGATTCCTTGGAATTTATTATATACAAGATCATATTATTTGCAAATATAAAGAGATTTACTTCTTCCTTTCCAGTCTGAATGCCTTTTATTTCTTTTTCTTGCCTAATTTCCATGGCTAGGACCTCCAGCATAATCTTAAATAGAAGTGGTGACAGCAGACATCCATGTGTTTTTCCCGATCTCGGGGAGAAATACATTTGGCCACATTAAGTATGTCAGGTGTGGTTTTTTTTGTAGATGGCCTTTAGCAGATTGAGGAAATTCTTTTTTTTTTTTTTTTTTGAGGAAATTCTTTTCTATTCCAAGTTCATTGAATGTTTTTATCATGAAAGGGTGTTGTATTTTATTCAATGCTTTTCTGCACCTACTGAGAGGATTATGTGGTTTTTGTCTTTTATTCTGTTGATATGGTGTATTATATTGTCTTCATGTATTAACCCAACCTTGTATTCCTAGGATAACCCCAGTTGATCATAGTATGTAATCCTTTGTGTGTCCTGTTCAATTTGCTTTCAACTATGTCGTTGAGGATTTTATATCTGTGTTCATAAAAGATATTGGTCTACAGTTTTCTTTCCTTGTGGTGTCTTTAACAATCACCTCTTTAAAAAGCTACATCACAGTGTTGACAGCAATTTTGTTGTCAGAAATCCCCTCCTGCACAAGCCAAGATGTTGGTAGATCTGGACTGGTTCCAATGTGGACGCAATCACACACTGCAATCTTGAACTTGTCCTCTCTGGACCTCAGTCTCCTATTCTGTAATTACAAGGTTGTAAGCTCTTTGGAGTCATAGAGTCCATGGCTGGAATGTACTCCCAGGCCAGTGCTCTTCCCCTGGGACCACGTCTGATAAGGTCTTCATTGGCCCCTCTGATAAATAAAATAGATCAGTGCTTTAAAAACAAAGCATATGTAAACATGTATATGAATCACCAGGGAGTCCCATTAAAATGCAGATGCTGATTCAGTGGGCCTAGGGAGGGATTCCTCACCAGCTCTTTCGTGACTCAGGTTTCTGATCCTTGGACTCTACTTTGAGTAATTAAGGAACTAGAATATTGTTTCCCAAACTTCAGCCACATGAGCACCAACTTCATATTTTTTGTCCATATTCTTCTTCCATCTATACTATTAAAAAGTGTTTTCTTTTACTGACTAGCAATTAAATAGCTTCTCTGAGCAAAATTTAGATTCATTCTAGGCAATAATACACATAGAATCATAGGTTTTAAGGGCTAGTTATATTTTTTCTAATATACACTAAACATACCTATTCAAATTTAAAAAGAGTCCACTTGTGTATAGCCAGAAATTATCTTCGGTACCCCTGATCCGTGCACCCCCATGGTAGGTACCGCATTAGAACTTCCAAGGGGTTGAGAATGTGGTTCTTGCCCTTTAAACATCATCACATTTAACTGGACACTTTTGACTTGCAGTTCATGATTTTGCCCCATTTTTCTCTGCTGCAATTTGGCCAGTGATTCCTGTCTTTCCCTCTATTATCCACTCTGATTAACTCAGCTGCACCTGTCAGCCTTTATCCCTGCGAGCGCATAGAGTGAGGCGTACTGAAGACGTTGTTAAAATGCATGAATTTGATCATATTCACTCCTTCCTGTCACGAGCGCAGGGTGCTGAGTCCCGGGTCCCACATCTGGGCTGCATTCCACAGGCCTGGGGCTCGTGGTCCTAAGCGAGGACACCTGTGGGAACTGGCCACACCAATGTGCAGCTTCGCCTGCTGGACAGTGTCAGGGGCATGGCTCGGCCGGTCTCTGAGGGCCTGTGAGTTTCCTCTGAGGTGTCTGCGGGAAGTAGAGACCAGCCTGTGCGGTACATTTACCTGTATTCGCCAGGAGCAGCATTTATGAAGGTAGAGCAGAGCTGGCCTAGAGAATCTTGATCCCTCTCGTTTCTTTCTGTACCTATAGGAGAAATCACTTAGTCTCATTGAGCCTCCTTGTCTTCATCTGTAAAACGGGGATAGTAATGACTCCCACGTGAGATGGGAGGTGCAGTAGTTGAAAATTCAGGCTTTGACGTCCGGTAGCCTGGTTTTGTCATTTACGATGCGTGTGATGCTTGTCTCCTCTCCTGTAAAATGGAGAGATCACAACAGCTCCTCACAGGAACACCAGGAGGATGATGCGGCATTGAACCGGGGGCTGGCCTAGAATGAACACTCAATAGACGGCAGCAATTACTAGAATCACTGTCATCATCATTATGACTATATAAAAGTTTTAGCAAATCTGGAATATTTTGATGCTTAACATTAGTTTCATCTCCCTTCTTTTCCTCTCCTCTTCTTTCCTGTCTTCCCATTTTCCTTTATCTCTACTTATCTTTCTAGATGCATCTGAGTGCAGCTGCAAGGGGTAGCAAGAGCTTAAATTGGAAAAACAGATTGGGTCAGATACTAGAGGGACCTGAATGTCAGGAGAAGGAGCTTGATCTCCAGTCTAAGGGCAATAGGGAGCCACTGAGAGTTGCAAAGCAGAAACAGGACATAGTGAAAGTGGAGATGAAGCTGGCAGCACAGATCGAGAAAGAAGCTGGAGCCACAGAGATGAGACACCAGAGGGTAGGGAAGGAGGGGCTACATCTCAGCCCCATTCCCTCCCCTCCCCTGGCCCATAGAACCCAGGTGCAGTGCCCTACCTCGCTGTGTGACCTCAGGCAGCGCCTAGCCTCTCTGAACAAGCAGTAAAGATGATCCTAGGCCTTGATGACACCTCCAGGTCTCCGTCATCTCCCAGGCTGCTCCCTGTGCAGAGATTAATTTGTTTACTCCCTTGCCTGGAGATGAACTGAGAGAACTAATCGTCCATCAGCCACAGCTCCCCCAACCCTGCACCGCCCCGCCCCGAATGTCCATTTTCTGGCAAAATATGTCCTTGCTGCCGCCAAGGCTGTTTGGAAAATGCTAATTTTATCCTCGAATTAAAATTTGTTCCCTTACCCTCGTTTTCATAAAAATGAAGCATCCTGAAACATTGCCACGGCATGGAGAAAGATCTGACATAATTTTTTAAATGCCTTCAATCACACTGCCTTCTGAACACGGCGTCCTCTCACCCTGACCCCCCTCCCCATCTTCCCACCCCCTGAGGCAGCATTTACATTTCTTAATAACCCCTTATTAATATTCATGAGAAGGGGCGGGTAATAATGGCTGAGCACACCGCACTAATTCAATTTCCACCGCCTCGGCGTGTTTACTTAATCACCAAGGGACCCGGGTTACTCAGTACAATTATTTATTCGGAATTAGATCTGGAGGCATCTGGACTGGAAACCGCGAACCAGGAGCAAAATGGAAATCGAATTTTCTTTGTCTTTCCCTCCTGGCCGCCTCCTCCTGACTGTCTGCCAAGGCTCCAGGCGGCCAGCACGGCTTAGAGGACAAGCCTCAGTGCCTGTCAGGCTGTTCCTAAAGGCACTGGCTCGGGCTGGGGTTGAATGCATTCCAGGTGCTCTGGCCTGGGCAGGACTCTCCCGTCAGTGGTGGCCTAGGAGGTATTGCCTGGCCCAGCGGTGGGCCAGGACACCGTCCCAACCGAGAGCGTGTCCATAGTAGCTGGCCAGAGGTGGGGCCTTCCTGGGGGGTGGGTACCGACATGCAACATGGCCAAACACTTGGTCCCAGGACCCCACAGAGGTGAGAGTCTGTGACACGAGATCTAAATTATCTTTTACCCTCAGTTTAACTGTTACCTCCTCCAGGAAGCTTTCTCGAGCCCCTAGACTAGGTTACCTCCTATTACAACCAGGATGCGGGTGTTCACACAATGGTTTCTAATTAGTTTTGCAGGGTCTGTTTCCTGCAGTAGACCACCAGCTCTGTTGGGGGGCAGGTCCCCCGGCTGTCCTGGCCATCCCTGTGGCGTGAGCACCTAGCAAGGCACGGCACAGAGGAGATGCCTCACAAATATTTGTTGACTTGTTGACGACTGATTCTTGGGTCTCTATTTCCTTGCTTGCAGAGTGAAGATAAGAATAGCCACCCGGCAGAGTTGCTGTGAGGATTCGGAGACTTCACTGTAAAGAGATTCAGAGGCTTTCATTGTGAAGAGTGCCACGTGTTGACCCCAGTAACGACACAGGATATGTGCTCAGTCATGCAAGGCTGTTATTAATGTTACTGTTATTTCTGATTGTGGTGGAGCCCAGAAGGGTTAGCTCTGTTCTGTGTAGCAGGAGGCTGATGGCTATAGGCTGCGTTTTCCAGGCTTCTGAGATGACTGGCTTCCAGCTGGCCGGTTGGGAGGCATTGCTGAGAGATTGGACGGTGGGAGGAAGGGAGAAGCTGGGGTGTTTCTCCCTCTCCGCCTTGGGCGGCAAGTCCAGCAGTGGCTTATCTCATCGGTGTCTCTAGCTCCCCTGCAGCGCCATCGTGGTTTCAGATTCCACCTAGTGACCCTGCTCCTGGCTGGCAATGCCACCCCTGCCTCTGTGTCTCAGGTCTAGGCATGCTGGCAGCCTCCTGCCATTACAGACTTTGAGCTGCTTGACTGTCCCCAGTTAGCTTCTCAGCTCTTCCACCACCTTCCAGTTCTTAAAGTTCTTATTTTGTAAATATTCAAATATTTTCTGGTTAGACACTGAGCAATCCACTTCCCTATTCGGCTGTAAGTTCCGGGTGGAAAGGGCTCCTTCTTGTATCCCCGTCGCCTGGACACAGAGAAGCTCCCAAAAGGTGAATGAACGAGTGAATGAATGAAAACGGACTTTTCTAGCCAGGCTCTACTCTTGCTTTGTAAGAGAGAGGGCATAAGGAGAAAGAATTTCTCCCTGAGATTAATAAATGTTTGGATTTAAACAATATCAATAATACTAATGAGTTACTTTGTAAATAGAAAACGCTTTGTGCACCGTTCTGAGCCTGTCCATTTCTTTGCAGACTGTAAAGTTCTGTACCCGCATTGGGCTTTCCTACCATTTCAGCCCAGCTCAGGCCTCCTGCTGAGGTGGCTTGCAGGCTGGAGAGCCTGAGAGAAGAAAGGGAACATGATGGATTGGATGGAACAGCTCAGCCAAAGAACGAAAGGCAGGGAGTTGCACAGGGGACAGCGGATGATTTAATCATTATAGGCTCATTAAGGGAAGTCCCTTCCCTTCCTTGCTGCCTCCAAAGCACCTGGACCCCTAGGTGCCCAGCCAGATTCCTTCATTAAAATTTCTCAGAACCAGGGCCAGGTTGGAAGATGGTCAAGGCCTGACAAGGGGAGGAGGCTGCGGGGGGTGAGGGGGGCGGCATTTCTCTAGAAGTCACCTGGGAATAGCAGGGCAGGTGAAGTTTGGGATTCAGTTCGGAGAATGAGGGAAAGGGGATTTCAGAGATTTTAGGGAGTGACCCAGCCTGTCTTAGATTGGGCTCCCCTAAAGCAGAGCCTGTGACAAGGATGTGGGTACAAGTAATTTATTTGGGATGTAATCACAGGAAGCGGGAGTGAGGGAGATAGGGAAGGCGCCGGTTGCCCGTTGCCGGGTGCCGGGTGCCGCTATGGAGGACTGAGGCTCAATCCTGGGGGACCCTCTGCTTTACTATGCAGAGCTGTTCATTCAAAGGGTGGGAGCCTGGGGCACTTATCCACCAAGCCCCATTCCTCTGGGGCCTGAGCTTTGCCCCAGGGGGCGTTAATTCCCTCACACCTCCGGGCTGTGCCTATGGGTGAGCCAAGCTTTCCAAAAAAGCTTTGGGGCGGAAAAATTCAGAGACTGGCTGGGTACCCGAGGAAGGATGCTGCCAGTGTGCCTGGGCACTGGGCACCATGGCTGCAGCTGAAAAGTGAATATGGGGCATGGTAGGGGGCACCCACGGCATCTTCCACCCTCTGCTCCCCCGGGTGTTCTCCAGCCTGGCTGCCCATCCTCCACGGCTCTTCTATTTTTCCTTCCTTCCTTCCTTTGGAGAGAGGAAAGCTCAAATGAAGAGCCTGCCTGGCCCCTTCCAGGCTGAAGACACTGCCATCCGTTAAACCAGACATTCCCTTATTCTAAGACTCTAGAATTTGTTTGCAGTTTTGTGACGAGGGCCCTAGAATGCTGACTCTCCCCTTCCAAGATTCTAGGACTTTTAAGATTCTGCACAATGGGGAGGGGGTGTCTGCTGTAGGACTTGAGTGGTCTCTGCCATCCTACCAAGGGTCACCAGGCCTCAGGACCCCAGATAGGCCCCTGGGGGCATGGACCATCCTGGAGGAAAGCCCGAAGTGCCCCTTCTTCAGGCCTGCTGTGACACGTTGAGGCCTCATTCATAACGGATCCAGTTGCTTGGCGAGCAAGGGGCTGCAGATGCGCAGGCGCGGAGAGGGCGCCCTGGAGAGACCCTCGTGTTCCCCCGAGGAAGGACCCGCCGCTGCCAACCTGCAGGCCCCTTCCACGACCACAGCTGCCTACAGTCCCCGCACCAGCCTCCCTCGCCCGCCCCTCCCGTTTCCTTTTCTCATTCCCCCAGAGCCAGGAGCCAACCTTTACCAGCCGCTTACTAAGTGCCAAGTGCTAGGTTAGGCGCTCGAAACATCTATCACGGATTGGGACCTCCGTAAGCAGAGCAGGAGGTGCAGGATGTTTATTAGGGCTTAACACGTACGAAAGGGAAGGGAGAAACTAGGATCCGACAAGCGAAGTCCACTGATCCAGGCTCTGGGAAGCCTCAGGCAGCCCTGCGGGAGCGCTGGGGAGACACCGCCTCGCCCGACCCTTCTGCGTCCGCCCCAACGGACTAAGGACCCTTCTGCGTCCGCCCCAACGGACTAAGCCCTCCGCTTAGTCACCAGATGCAGGCTGCCCTGGGAACGGTGTGACCTCAGGCCACACGCTCTCTGCAGCTGAGGCAGACCCGCAGGAGCCGAGGGGGGCAGGCTGTGAGCGAACCCGCTCCCCGCGCCGGGCAGCAAGCCCTTCCTCGAACGGGTGTCCGGGCGGCCCCTCTCTCTGTCTACCACAACAGCCGTGACCGTGACCCATCTGCGCGGGGATTAACGAACTTATTTTACAGATGAGTTCACAGAGGTTCAGCAACTCGCCCAAAGCAGCTTCCAAAAAGGAAGGAAGAGGTGGAAGGCAGGTCTGTCCACGGCCAGAGTTCTATGGTCTCCTCGCCATAGGATCGCTGTCCTTCGCGCTGGGGATTCACTCTTACACGTTTCTTGTAGGTGCAAATGGTTAGCGGGGTGGGGAGCACCGAGGATCGTTTTCCCCGCGCTGCATCCCCACCAAGCATCCTTAGCATCCTTTCCCCCTTCCCTTTCCCTTTCTGCTCATCCACCTTTAGCGCCCTTTTCCTCCCCTACCTAGTGGTCTAGGGTCCAGGTGGGTCTCCACGTCCTGCTCCAGGACAAGACATGTGACCAGCCTACGCCAATCAGAGCACCGCATTCCCTTAGCTGGGCAATTGGCTCACAGCTGTCACATGACCGGCGGGGACCCAATCAGAGTGAATTCCAGGACTTAGCAGTAACTGCCAGAAAAGTCTTGTCCTTTCTAGGTGTACTTGAAGCCACAACAGTGTAGAATTGTTGCTGTTGGTGTGTTTCAGTTTTTAATCCCCGTGTAACAAGCCCTCTCAACACTTCGTGGCTTACAGCAACAATGACTTATTATTTCTCACGATTCTGTAGGTCGACAGTGGTGCTTTTGTCCCATACGTGTTGGCTGGGGTCACTCATGTGGCTGCATTCAGTTGTGGCTGGACGGGAAGGACCAAGAAGCAAAGGAGTGGAGGAGTGGGGGTGGGGGGTTGGGGGTAAGGGATAGGGAGGTAGGAGTGATTAGCCCCAAGTGCTGGTAATAAAAAGGGGCATTTTTTGCTGAGCTTAAAAATGGTAACACTGACTGAAAGTCAATCTGCTTTTTATCATCAGCACGCTGGCGATCCTAAACAACGTTAGGGCTGAATACTCCCACTAAGGCAGACCTCCACCCCACCCCCCCTTAGTACAAAGGATTCTCTCAGGGTCTGGGATCTTTGGGATGATTGTTAGCCAGGTCGCCTCAGATCTCCTCTGGGAAGCCTTTATTCCCACGTGGCTATCATCTTCACCACTTCTCCACACGGTCTCTCTCTCCAGCACGATCGCCTTGACTTGCTCACGGCAGGGCAGCAGGACGCCAAGAGGGAGCACTCCAAGAAGTCAAGCACAGATGTGCAAGTGCTTCTATAGCCTTTCCTTGCATCACATACGCTCATATGACGTCGACCAAGGCGCATCACATGGTCAAGCCCAGCATTAAATGTAGGAGGGGACCCACAAGGGCATGAATACTGGGAAGCATGGACCATTGTAGGCCACCAAGGTAGCAGTCTACCACCTGGGGTTTGCCTGCTGCCCGGAAAGGAGGGTGAAACAGACCCCTGAGCTGCAAGGTGTATCGGGCAGGGCCCTTAAATGAGACAGAGGCACTCAAACTTGAATTTCGGGAGACTATAATAAAGGGGCTGTTCGCAAAGGTGTCAGCTGTGTTTAGGGAATTCGACAAAGGATGATTCCTCTGGGATGGTAGTAGTGGGAAGCCTTAAACACCTTAGGCCTGAAGGGCAAGAACAGGATGTGGGAGAGAGAGGAGAGAGGAGCTGTGGCTCTAAGAGAGAGATGCCCTACGGGAGCTGGGGCCTTTGGTAGAGGGAGATGACAGGGAGAAATAGTCTATCGGCATCTACTCCCTCCTTCTGCTAGTTACCCTTGCTTCCTATTGACCAGACCCTACTGGAAGCCAGAGGGCGGGGGGCGGGGGGGGAGCTTGCTGATGTGGTCCGTGCAGGTGGGCCTCCAAGCCCCAGAGCAGAGGTGAGCTCTGCAGGGTCCAAAGAAGATACCCAGCATTAAGGACCACTTCTGGGAAACCAGAAAAATGAAGTAGCACAGCACAAGCCTAAGAGGCGAAGGGGAAAGACCCAGAATGTTATCATCTGGGCTTCTGAGTCCAGCAGAGCCTGAAGCAGCTCTGTTCTTGGGCTTTTTACCTATGTAAGCTAACGCATGTGTTTCTGCTTTTGCTTTTTCATGCCTAGGCCGGTATAGGTTGGTTTCTGTCTAGTGTAACTGCAGGGCCCCTGACTGATATAGTCTCATTGAGGGGCTGGCCCTTTATTTATTTACTTTTTTTTTTTTAAGAGAGAGAGAGGGTGCAAGTGAGTGAAGGGCAGAGAGAGAGAGATAGGGACACAGAGAGAGAAAGACACGAAGTGGGGCTGGAGCTTACCCAATGCAGGTCTTGAACTTACAAGCTGTGATATCATGACCTGAGCTGAAGTCAGATGCTTAGTTGACTGAGCCACCCAGGCGCCCAAGGAGGAGCTGGTCCCTTAATGGGATGACGACGTTCCACTCTCATCACAGTCCTAAGGGGTCCACAGGGCAATTAACATTACAAATGAGCTAACTGAGAGGTTAAGGGATCTGGCCAAGTCACCTGGCTCATTAGTGGCAGAGATGGGAGGTGACCCTGGACCAGCGTCAATATTCCAGCCACATTTAGCCACTCTCTGTCTCCTGAATATGCCATGCTCTCTTGCCTCTGGATCTTTACTGGGTCGAAGAGTGTCCCCTTCCCTAAAAAAGGCAAGTCCTAACTCCAAGTACCTACAAATGTGAGCTTATTTGAAAATAGGATCTTTGGAAATAAATGTAATTCAGTTGAGGATCTTGAGATGAGATCATCCTGGATTTAGGGTGGGCTCTAAATTATCATGATGGGTGCCTTAGAAAGGAGAAGGATATGTGAGTTAGAGACACAGAGGGGAGGGCATGTGAAGACAGAGAGCAGCATCAGAGATTGGAGTGATGCATCCACAAGCCAAGGAATACCAGGGCTTACCAGGAGCTAGGAAAGACATGGGAAACAGATTTTCTCTCCGAGCTCCAGAAACTACCAGCCCTACTGATCCCTGGATTTTAGACTTCTGGCCTCCAAAACTGTGAGAAAATTTCTGTTGTTTTGGATTATGGAGCTTGTCATAATTTGTCATGACAGCCCTAGGAAACTAATACAGGACCTTTGCACATGCCATTTCATTGGGCTGCAATATAATCCTCTTCCCTTCCCCAACCCTGCACTCCCCTCTGCCCTTTGGCGTTTATAAGTAAATAAATCTGCACAGAAGAAAGGGGGCCTTTCAAGGAATCACTCATGCTGCCTCCTCACATGTCTTTCCTCCTTGACCTAGAGGTTTTGCTACCTCCTCCAGGAAGACTTCCCTATGTTCCTACCCTTCTCTGTGATTCCACAGTCCCCTAACCTGTCTCTGCCACAGTTGTGCTGGCGCTGTCTGTTGATATGGCTTGTTTTTCACCCCCCTGCTGGACTGGGCACTGCTCACAGGCAAGGATGGTGCACGACTCCTCTTTGTGGCTATAGCAGTGCCTAACACAGGTTTAAGCACAGCAGGGCTTTTCACTAATGTTTGCTGCATGAATAAATGAGTGAATGTTCAGTTCCCATCCAGTTCTGCTCCATATGGACCTCTGCCCCTCGGGGGAGTAACCCTTTCTGGAAGCACGTGTGAAATAGCTCCAGATCACCAGCAGTGGGTGGGGGCAGGATACCCACCCTCAAGTTCAGCCGTACTTTAGCACAGCTGTCCTGCCCGTGATGCCAAGGTCCTGTCAGAGGCGTGACAAACAGCTTGGCTGATGGCTTATAATGTCAGAGATGATGGAAACAGGGAGGCGATGGCTGAAAGAATGGGTTGGGGACACTTGTCATAACTTTATTTGTGGGAGGTGAGTTCCTGTCGGCCGGGTGATGGATGGCGCCGGGGCAGGCACAATACAGACCGTGCCACTGCATCTCCCCTTTCTCTCAACGCCAAATGACTTTGGGGATGAAAAATGACTTTCTTGGGAGAATCGGGGGAGGAGAACTTCAGGAGAAGGGGGCTATGTGGTTGGCACCTTTTGCTTTCCTCTCTGAGAGTTGAATTTTGCCTAGTCCAGCCAGATAGTGTCTTTTCTTCCTTTCTCCCTCCCTTCCTTCCAAGGAGATTATTGATAATCATCTCAGACACATTACCTGCCTTAATCTTTAAAACTGCCTAAAAAAGAATGTGTACTTTCATAGATGAGGAAGCTGAGGCTTGAAGGAGAAAGTATAATATCCTAAACTGTGTGGGAAGGAAGTGGCAGGATTTGAACCTGGGTCGGATGACTCCAAACCCTGACTTCTCTGCATAACAATGTAATAAAGACCATGTATGCAGCATGTGCTAAAGTCTTCGGAAGCACAGTGAAGAGAGTAATTAATCTGATGAGAAAAAAGTCAGGGAAGACTTTCCAGAAGAGAAGATATTTGAGTTGATTCTTAAAGGGTGAATAAAATGTGAACTGGTAGAGAAAAGGATACTGGGGATTGGGAAGCGAAAAGAGAGGAGTGACATCCACTTTTGTTTGCTTGCCCCAAAGCAGTCCCTGTCCTCCCCCCCCCCCCAACAGAACCATCCTGTTACAATGGCCATCGGCATTATTAAGCCATTTTGTGAAGTTTCCATTTGCCTTGTGAGTGATTGGATTGGAAATGGGAATGGGAACAATTCTGGCCAATGAGATACAGGGAATGTTTTCTCAAGGACTCCTAGGAAGTCTGGAAAAGGTTTTCTTGTTCTCAGAAAGGGAAAGACCCTCTTCTTTTGCAGGAGGTAGTCATGTAATCATGTCTGTACTTGATGCCTGGAGCTGTGGCAGCCATCTTGTGACCGGGTGGAGAAACTGACACACGAATGCTGGCTCAGTGGGACAATGGAAGGGACATCACTGGGCTGCTGAATTAATGGCTCCTTGGAACTTAATCTTTAGTTGATACACGTTTCTCACTGCTCATCAGCTGAGTTGGTGGTTTCAAATTTTTGCAGCCTAAAGGTTCTGACTGATTCAAGAGCTAAAGAGGATACCAAGACACATTGTTGCTTCCACAGCTCAGGCTTGGAGAAGAGATAAAGCTGAGGGTTAAAGGTATAGGCTTTGCAGTTAGACAGAGGTGGCTTCAAGTCCTGACTTGACCACTTCCTACTTATGTGACCTTAGGCATGTTACTTAATGCCCTTGAGATTTAATTCCTGGGAATGAGAATAATACATCATGGGGCTCTGATGATAAAGTCAGGTACTGCACGTAAAGGGCTGCTTAGTACAGGGCAGGGTACATAATAAATACTCATTATATCACCCTCATGGCAGCCGTCCTTACTATCATTATCGAATTTTTTGGCCTTCGGGAAGCCTTTATATTTGCCTCATACACTTGCTTGACTCACACTCACCCGAACACTAGAGTTGGCTCATCCCCACTCACCCAAATTGAATTCCCATTGATACTGTGCTTGTGTAGGCTTTGAGGTCTTAGAACTGTATTCCAAGCTGGAGGAGGAGAAGGGTGGGGCTGGAGTCAGGTCATGACGGTCACCACATCATGTCATGTTCTGGCAGGAGTTATCATAGATAGGGTTGAGGTTCTGTGGCCACAGGTCAGCCCCAGGTGGACCTACATAAGGGGCTTTCCCTTTGGTCAAGGCTGCTTGGACCCTTCACATCTCAAGTAGCTAAATTAGTCTGCATCTCAAGGTCCTTGAGAGCAGTGAGAAGCAGGTGTCAGTAAAGGAGAAGTATTTACCAGGCAGCTAGAGCAGCATGTCCACTGTAGCCAGCAGATGATAAAGCTAAGCCCTAGGCCTACTCTCTGAGCCTCTTTGACTTGGATCAAGTGTTTGCTCTCCCCATGTATTCTGTCTGACTCTCTGTTTGGTTCCTCACCATTGCTGTTGGTGATGGTTTTCATTTCTGAGAGGCATAGCCTTGCACTTAATTCTGAAGTCAGTATCTCCAAGTGTCACAGATGTCCATTGTTGTACTGGGCCTACTTTCATGCAGGCATCTTTTTCTTTGGCCCCACCCCTCTGGCCATAGTTAATTGGGCCAGGGGTGGGCACCTGACCAGAGCTAAGCCAATCAGAAAACTTCCATTGGATTTTCAAACCTAAGGGCAGAGCCAATCTACCTTCTAAGGTAGAAGTCTTGGGATTTAAATCTGGAGGCTACAGCTAGTCATGCCTCCCACCATATGGAAGGAGCCAGAATGCAATGTGAGAGGATGAGGAAAACAGAAACAAATGATGGCAAGAAAGTCCTGCACCCACTGAGCCCATGGTACCTGGTTTCCTGAGTCCCAAAGAGGACCACTGCCCGGCCTCAGCCAGGAGTTGTGATTCTTAAGTACCAGGAACCAATACATTGTCCTTGTTCCTTGACTAGTTCAAGTGGAACTTCTGCCCCAGTGACAAGAAGTGACTGACACCCTCCCAAGCCTTTGTGCTGCCCCAAGGCCCGGCTTGGACTTCCTATTTCAGGGTCTCTGCTCTTTTTCATTTCCAACCTCAGCCAGGAGTCCAAACCAGCTCCTGAGGCCCTGTCATGGCTTCTGCCCTTCTTACTCTCCCTGGATGATCTCGTCCACTTCCATGGTTCAGCCTCTACGACCTCCATATGCTCAAACCTTCCAACCCCCTTGCTCCATTCTGTACCCCATCTGAGCTCCCAGCTTTTCAAACATGGTGGATGTTGATCACCTTAACAGTGGGTATCAGAATTCTTCTTGTAAACAACTATTTGGGTTGAGGGGACACTTTGAATTTTTTAAAATGTTTTTTATTTATTTTTGAGAGAGAGAGAGAGAGAGAGAGAGACAGTGTGAGCAGGGGAGGGTCACAGAGAGAGAGAGACAGAATCTGAAGACAATCTCCACGCTCTGAGCTAGCTGTCAGCACAGAGCCTGATGCAGGGCTCCAACCCACGAACCGGGAGATCATGACCTGAGCCAAAGGCGGATGCTCAACTGACTGAACCACCCAGGCGCCCCAAGGGGACACTTGGATAAGCCTCCTAGGGAGTAGGTAAAGCCCCTTAGGGCATGGAAGTGAGCAAGCACTAAGATATCAAGTGAGGTGGCCGGAAGGTGGTGAGGTGGGAACCCGCTCACCAAGAGTAAGGGGGAGGAATTTGTAATTTGGGAGGAAAGATGTGAAGAGCTCAGAGGCAGGGGTGAGGAACCAGCGGGGTGGCAGGAGGGAGGGGGAGCAAACAGCGAGGTGTGAGACTTGGATGCTTTGTTAAGGAAAGGCCAGGAGAGAGAGCCACCCCCCCATTCCAGTAGCGTGGGGATCCCCCAACACTTTGAAAACGGCGGATTTCTTATCAGAAGGAAAGTAGCATGTGATAGTTAGCAGAGCATGTGCAAGGCTTACACTGCCTTATCTGAAATCTGGCTATGCTTGGCTGTGTGACCCTGGGCTAGTTACCTAACTCCTCTGAGACTTGGTTCTATCATCTATAGAATAGAGTCGTTGTTAGGATGAGGGCAGGCATGTGCTGGGCCTTGGAACAACAATATCAACAACAAAAAATTGAAGTTCAGAGTATCTACGGACTCACCCAAGGTCACAGAGTCAACCCGGATGGGGAGGCAGGCTGCAAACCCACGAATGGCTGATCTCAGAGGATCTCAGGATCCATCCCCAAAGGTGGCTTCATGGAGACAGGACCAAGACCGGGGCCTACAGCTCAGGGCTGGGCTTCTGCGGCTTGAATCCTTGCTCCTGGGGGCTGGCTCAGCCCAGCGTGGCTGAGAGTTCACATTGCTTCTCCCCCTTCCCCCACCTTCTCTCCTCCCCGCTCTCCAGGACAGTATTTCCCTGGGGCTCCCGCTACCAATTTGCAGAGCAAAGCCACGCACAGGCAGTTCAGGGGTGGCATGAGCTCAGCGGCTCTGGTATTGTTTTTAATTCAATATTTTGTCCCTGTGCGCCAGACTCCTTTATTGGATGAGAACACTGTTATTGGATCCTGCCCTGCAGGAGAAAACACAGCCCTCTCCGAACGATGGCAGCGAGGTTGTTCTAGAGTCTGATGAGTCAAGGCAGGGCGAGAAGACAGCAGAGAGTTCCAGAAAATCTGGTGGTTACAAGCTGTTCGGTGACATGCACAAAAATATTAACATATGTATTCTTGACCTTTTCCCCTGCCCTCCCTTCCAGGGAGGACGAAGCCCAGGAGGCAGCCTTCACATCGCCCTCCTCCACGTTTTCCTGCTTATCCACTGGAACTCAGAATCCTGCTGAGTTTACCTCCTCTGTTCCCTGCTCCCAATGCCACTCGGTCCAGATCCCGAGTATCTCCTGCCTTGACAACTGGTCTACCCCATCCTCCCCTGCAGCCCTCAAACCCATTGTCCTTATGATAGATGATCTTATTTGGGATCTCCTGAAAGATAAGGATCCAGATGTACAGAGTTTATCTGGAGTGATCCCAGGAAGCACCAACAGGCAAGTGGGAAAGGGGGACAGGGAAGGGAAGGCAGCCCGGCAAGGGTTATCACTGTTTACACTGTGGATACGTGGGCTTGATCCCACTGCGTATTTCTGGGAGCCAGTGAGCAACACATAGCGCAGGGTTGTCCCACCTGAGGAGTGAGGGAACTGGTATTTATTTATCTAGTAAGTTCATCAGGCGGAGCACTGTTCTGGAGAATGGGGAGGGGTGTTAATTCTCTGGCATCACCTGCCTGTGCCACAGATTCCAGTGGTCAGAGAAAGTCCTCGGGTAAAAAAAATACAAGTGCTGGCATTTGGAACTGGAAGTCTGCCCAGTGTACACTGAAATGTAAAGAAGGGCAAGGGCATATGGGTGGGAGGCACTGACAGCATGTCTTCCATACAGACACGTCCCTTAACTTAAAGCCCCCTGATGGGTTCTCTTTGCAGTTTGGGGTAAAGACCCAAATGCTTTCCTATGTTCTACAAGGTTTCAGTGGGCTGGCCCCTGTCCATCTCTGCTGATTTCACCACACAACCATCCCCCTCTCTCTGGGCTCCAGCCTTCCTGGCCTTTTCTCCGTTCCTCAAATGTGCTTTCTCTCACCACAGGATCTTTGTACATGCTGATCCCACTGTCTGGTCCTTTCACATCACCTAGATAATTCCTACGCATCCTTTAGATCTCTGGGCAGCCCAATACCATCTCCCAGGCTGGTCACGTTCCCTCTGTTCTCCACTAAGATATATTTTTTCCTTGGAGTCTATATTTGTGTGATTATGCAATTAATGTCTGTCTTTCCTACCAGACTCTGGACTCCAGAGCCCAGAAAACTGCCTGGTGTATAGCAAGAACTTGATAAATATCTTGACGGAATGAATGGAGGCATGAGAATTTCGTGGAGTCCTTCCTTGTGCCAGTCGGAATACCAGGAACAGAGATGAATTCAAAAGAAACTAAGAGCCTAAGCTGATTCATATACGAGGGCCATAGCTAGGAAGAGGAAGCAAGAGAGAAGCCGACTAAGATTCCAGAGGGCAGGATAAGAGAAGAAAGATTGGGCTGGTGGCATGCACACTAGACAGTGGGCTAGACATGGGTGAGGAGGATTGTTAGGACATCTCCATGCTTGCTATTCAATAACGGCCCTGTGCTGTTTCACCAGGAACGTTTCAAGGTCTGTTTTTTGTATATATGGGTTCCTCTTGTATGTCACCTTTTATGAAGACTGGCCCAAGACAGTCCACTTCCTGTGGTCCATACCTGTGTATTCTGTGTGTTCTATCAGTATCATGATTTGATAAAAAGATCACTTTTGAGTCACACTAAACTTGGGCTTGGATACTGGCACAGCTTTTTCTAGCTCTTTCTAGTGATCTAGCCTTGGCCAGATCACTTACCCTCTCTGAGTATTGATTTTTCTCATCGGTAAAGAAAGGGTCCTCTCCTGGCCTTATGTGGTTGTTGGGAGGCTTGGGGACCAAAGAGAAGCCCAGTGCAGGATACATGGTTTGGATGTTCGATAAATAATGCTATTATGGCCCAAACATAGCACATGACTTCATATACCAACATTAACTGAGCACTTACTCTGTGCTGGGCATATTCATTTTTCTCAAGTCTTTCTTAAATTTTTTTAATGTTTACTTATTTCTGAGAGACAGACAGAATGAGAGCAGGGGAGGGGCAGAGAGAGATGCAGACACAGAATCTGAAGCAGCCTCCAGGCTCTGAGCTGTCAGCACAGGGCCGGACACGGGACTTGATCTCACAAACTGCGAGATCATGACCTGAGCCAAAGTCAGACACTTAACACTGAGCCACCCAGGTGCCCCCATTCTTCTCAAGTCCTTAGCAATACTGTGAGGTAAGTGCTTGAGGACGACATTTAAGGGTTCACTAAATCTTACTCCTTCTTCTTGAGCTCATGGAGGAACCACATTTCCTAATTTTCTTGTACTTTGTAGTGTCTGTGGGACTCCTTTCTAGACAGCGGATGAGGGCAGAAGTGAAACACACCATTTCCAGGTAGACTCCTACTTACATCTCTCATGAGCCTCCACATTCTCTTCTCTCGCCCATTGACTGGAGGCTAAGTTCTTCAAGGCCCTAGAGGCTGACAAAGCCACAGAGTGGAAAGCAACTGGACGCCTGAGTCGACGTGTAGAAGGCCATGCACCAACATCCACTTCGGGCTATTTAATGCGCAAGAAATAAACAGCCATTTTGTTGTTTATTACAGGAATTAGACTGCTTCGTTTATTCCACTATTTTTACCCGCATTTTGAAGATGATGGAAGAGAGAGGCTTAGGAGGGTGAAATGACTTGCCCAGGGCTGTACAGCCAGATGCTGCAGGACTGAGATTTCGAGGCCGAAACGTATTTAAAATGTGACTGATGGCTGCTTTCCTCTTAGTAGGCTTTCAATAAATATTTGTTGAATGAATGCAATTAAGAGTCTTAATTCCCTAGCCTAAATGTTAAGAACCTAAGGGAAAAAGTAGCACAAAGATAAATTGCAGAAAGACAAAAAAAAAAAAAAAAAAAAGAAAGAAAGAAAGAAAGAAAGAAGGAAAAAGAAAAAGAAAGAGAGAAAGAAAGATCAAGATGTGTGGATCTCCTCCCCTATAATGTAAGTTTCTGGAAAGGCATATGCTTTTTTTTTTTTTAAAGTGTTTATTTACCTTTGAGAAAGAAAGAGACAGAGTGCAAGTGGAGGAGGGGCAGAGAGAGAGAGGGAGACTCAGAATCTGAAGCAGGCTCCAGGCTCTGAGCTGACAGCACAGAGTCCGATGCAGGGCTCAAACTCACGAACCATGGGATCATGACCTGAGCCAAAGTCATATGCTTTACTGACTGAGCCACCCAGGCATCCCAAGACATATGCTTTATTGTACTCATTTTTAAACGTTTCCCAGCACCTGGCACAGTGCTTGGTACTTTGTGGGTGCTCAAACATGCCTGCTCAACTGATTTCTCACGGAGAGCATAACCTGGTTGTTCCCCCAACCTTTTCAGATGGTGGAGAAATACCTTGCAATCATTGTCGTTCTTGCAGAATGCCATGAAATAGTGACAGATTAATTTTAAAAGGCGTGAATTTTATATAATTTTGTGCTAAAATCACATACCATTTTGTACTAGGTTCTGCCATAAAAAGTGGAAGCAGCTACTAAAGTTGGGGGAAACGCACTGGGGAATAATTACAAATAAAGGCAATTCTTCCCATTAACTCTTCCCTCCATGAATTGGCCTACAACTGCCAGCCGTCCGCAGCTGAATTTTAGTGTAGGTGGGTCCAGTGCATAGACGTGTCCTACGGGAGCATGATTTGAAAACCACTAGCTGAGTAGGACGGAGTAGGAGGGACCAGTTTATTGAAGAACACATTTTCTGTTTTCATGTTTGCTAGTAACCAGCTTAAAACCAACTAGTGGCCTCCCCAGAGAAAGCCAAAGGGACTCTGTGTAAGCATTTTTGTATTAGCTTCATTTCTATCTGTTTTATGCTCTTCTCCGTGTTTTTCTTTTTCTTACACCTTCTTTTAATTTATGCTACCTTGCTGTGTTTTATGTATCTGTATAAGCCACCTTAAATCTTTTCTGGAAGAAGGTGGTGGTATAAATAAAAACGTATAACCTAAATATAAAATGTAACAAGCTCTATGAAAACCTATTTCTAAAATACCAATTCTGGTTGTTTATCATGGAGAGAAATAAGATGATTAGAGGTATGTTGGGAGGGGGCGTTTGCATCCAAAGGGGGCAGATTTATGTAATTATATGAAACCCAAGGTGTGGCATTGTAAATAAATTTAATTAATAGCGTGAAGATTGAAAAATTAGTTTTATTTTACTACTTTTATAGATAATGTATTTTATATATTTTTTATTTACTTCTGTAATAGTTCTTCAGGATAGAAATTGAGAAAATACAAATAAAGAGAAAGAAAAAATGAAAGCCACTGAGAGCCCACTACTCAGAGATCATCACCACCTTTGCATTTTCTTTGTGTAAGATTCAGAGAGGGGTCCCAGCAGATCTAATAGGGCTTACAGTCTGATGGACTAATGCCCCCCAGCCCGGTGATGGGGGTGAGGAAGGGGAGGGGAGGAGGTGGAGGAGGAGGAGGAGAGAAGAAGAGGAGGGAGAGAAGTGGGGGGAGCAATGGGAGCGGAAAGAATCTTGTGTGTGGGCATTTCCCAGGGTAGATATGGAGTTGGGATGCCAAGGTAGTGTCTACTGCCTAGTCTGACTCAGGGATGAAGTCTGACCCTCAGTGAGAGACATGCAGCAGACAGAGGTGGGCTGTGGGGTATAAGCTGAACTGCTTTGGGGCCCAGACAAGGACCACCCAGCACTGAAGAGAGATGCCTAGAACCCATACCTCTGTAGGACACTGACTCTGCAGCTGCGAGGACCCAATCAGGAGGCCATGGCACCTCCAGGGTCCTGCAGCTTCTGGAGTGCCAGAGAGCAATGCCCTGGGTGGAGCAGCAGTGGTGGAGCGAGACTTTCCTTCCAGTGACTTCGGGGCAGCAGGTGCCAATGAAGAGGCTGGAGCAGAGGGTCCCTTGAGAAGATCATCCAGGACTACACATAGGCATACGCACAGCCAGGAAGAACCCAGTCATTTATGAGAGCTGGGCTGAGGGGCTTATACTGGTGCACGTGTAAGCTCTGAGTCAGTGACGCTACTTCATGTCCAAGGGACATCATTTATACGCTCAGGATGTCAACGTTGGGGAACTTTAGGACTTTTAATTATATATATATATATATATATATGGATATATACAGATTTTTTCTAAGCAAAAAATTTGAGCTTTCACTGAGTCAAGGATTTTCTGAAACTTCTGAGATTGACATAGATCAGTTTTTCTTAATATTTGTTTCTCATAGCATTATTTCCACAGGATACTAATAGGTATTATGTGAAAAATGGCTTCTGTGTTCAAATGGTCTTGGAAAACATTGGGTGGAACTAGGTTAAACAGGTTTTCCCCTGCCAGATTGCTCAGAGCTTTCAATATATTATGGTGCATTGTGATCCTCTATAGGAAGGTGTAAATTTAGCAGCTGCCCCTCTAGCCGATCTGGGGTGCAGGGCCATTCTCTGCCTTCATTGATATCTGCTCGCAATGGTTCATGGAGTCTAATGGATACTAATCAAATGCTCAGTTTATCAATAAGTCACAGTGGCTGGCAATGACGGGAATGTCACTCTTCGGTACCTGAGTTGCTTTGACTTTGTATATCTATTGCTACCTAACAAAGTACCTAAAAACTGAGGAGGTTAAAATAGCAAAGCATTCATTATCTCACTGTTTCTATGGGTTAGGAAGTTAGGAGCAGCCTAGATAGGTGATTCTGGCTCTCATGTCTCATGAGGGGGCAGTGAAGGTGTCATCTGGGGTTACAGTCATCTGAAAGTTTAACTGGAATTGGAGACTTCACTTCCAAGATAAACCCAATGAATCTTGCTTCCCGGCATTCATGCCCTGCGTAGTCCCTTTCCACAATGAAAAGTCTGGCCTGTGCAACCTATAGAATTTTTCAGAAATGATGGACTGTGGCTTCTGAGACTAGGTCACAAAAGACACTCTGACTTCCCCCAGGTCTAGGTCTTTCTTGGATCACTTGCTCTTGAAGAAGCCAGGCACCACGTTATGAGAGCAGCCAGAGAGAATAGCCATGTGACAAGGAATTGAGGTCTCTGGCCAAGAACCAGCACCAACCTTTGTGCAAGCGATCTTGGAAGTGACTGACATCTTGACTACAATCTCAAGAGAGACGTATTTCTGGATAATCTTGAAATACCCTGCTAAGCTGTTTCCAAATACCGATCCACAGAAACTGTGTGAAATAATAAATGTTCATTGTCATTTTAAGCCACTATATTTTGGGATAACTTGTTACACTGCAACTGATAACTAATACACGTCTTTAGTGCTAGGTCTGGGTAATAAACAGCTGCTTCAGCTCACTGGTTAAAGGAAATTGCTTATTTCCCAAGCCGGAAGTGGTCTTAACCAATGTCCTATCACTGACCCCAAACAGTGATTGCATAAATAGTTCTCTCCATCTCTTATTATGAAAGCATCTCTGGAAGGTTTGACTCAATGAGGATCACTGGTGTGGGGCACTGATGAGGGGAGCCCCTCAGAACTAGGGGTTTATGACACTCATCACATTCTTACTATGAGTGCTGGTTTTCATAGCTTTCCCAATTGTACATATTTGGCTGCAGAATACTTTCTTTGTGCAATGGACATAGTTAGTCCCTACCTTTCTTCCTTCTCCCTTAGTCCTAAGAGAAAGCCTCAGAAAAAGATGATCTCTCTTATTCTTCTTGATGTTTTTGTGCCTAAGATTGCTGCTGTCTTCCTGTTGGCAGGAGAATAATAAAAAGAGCTTCAACCCACCCAGTTTCTAAAGTGTCAGCTCACCGATAACCCTCCCACCTCTACTTCCACCCACACCCATACTGGCTCCCACCTTGGATTATTCTGAAGCAAATTCTAGTTAATCATATTATTTCACATACAGATTTTATCCTGAATCTTTAAAAGATTAGTACTCTTTCAACAACATAATCTAATTTTATCATCACACCTCAAAAAACCCTAAAATAATTCCTTTTCATTGCGTGTCCATGACTATTGGGTTCTTACTTGGCTTACAGTATATCGAAGAATATTAATTCTTGTGTCTAATCGAGACCAAGATCTGCTGGGAGAGATAATTACTCTTTAGCATTCAATGATCATCTGTGCCTGGATCATAAGTGCCAGTACCATTTGAAAGGTTAACTGAGCCCAAATCCCAACCGTGAAATGCATAGGCAGACAGGCTTGGTTTGGAGTATTGCCAGTTATTAACTCTATGACTGTGGGCAAGTAACTAAACTCTCTACATTCCAGTTTTTACAACTCTTTAAAAATATTAGAGTGAAGGGGCGCCTGGGTGGCTCAGTTGGTTAAATGTCCGACTTCGGCTCAGGTCATGATCTCGCTGTCTGTGGGTTTGAGCCCCGTGTCGGGCTCTGTGCTGACAGCTCAGAGCCCGGGGCCTGCTTCCGATTCTGTGTCTCCCCTCTCTCTCTGCCCCTCCCCTGCTTGCTCTCTGTCTCTCTCTCTCTCTTTCTCAAAAAGAAAAAACATTTAAAAAAATTTTTAAAAAATATTAGAGTGGAGAGGATCCAGGGACCCGGATTTGGGGAATGAGAGGCAGTGAGAACAGGGCCTCCTGAACCCCAACAGTTGCATTCAGCTCCCCAGAAAACATAGCCCCCTATCCATTGCCTACCCTGTAGCTCTTCCCCACTCATTTGGTGCCTAAATAGAGGAGTCAGGCGCTGTTATATGTTTTCAATCAGCCCACAATTGCAGGGTAGGAGCTCAATATTGGTGATAAAGATACTTTATGAGTGTATTTTGAGGATATTTTCTTAAAGGCTGTTCCAATAAATAATTTACCGAGGCAATGAAAGATGGAGGGAGCTACTCTGATTACATCTCGGAATACCTAAAGCTTGAAGTTTAAGGAAGCTAGGCAGCCCACAGCTATTTAAAAACTTTCTGGAAGGGATCATTCTTCCAAGTTAAATTTTTTAAAAAGATTACAGCCCAGCAGTTGGTCTCTTGGGTGGTGCCTTTCTCCCATCTCTCTCTGCGGATGCCAGTCTGAAATCACCATCGTCATCATCACCACATGCTTTTAGACTGCTTGGTGCATAGCCCATAGCCCCATCCCCCTTTAGTTTTTTTTTTAAAGGTATAATTGACACAACATTGTATTAGTTTCTAGTATACTGTGTAATGATTTTATATTTGTATTTATTGCAAAATGATCACCACATTAAGTGCAGTTGACATCTGTCATCACACATAGTTAGAAAAAATTTTTTTCTTGTAATGAAAACTTTCAAGATCCATTCTCCTACTTGTTTGCAAATATGCAGTACAGCTTTAACTACAGTCACCATGCGATGCATTACAACCCCATGACCTTTATTTTATAACCAGAAATTATAAACCTGGAAGACATCACCCTTTACCCATTTCTCTGATCCCCCACCCCCACTTCAGGCAACCACCAATCTGTTCTCTATATCCATGAGCCTATTTTGTTTTTTTGTTTTTTAGATTCCACATATAAGTGAGACCATATTTATTTTTTTCTGTTTGACTTATTTCACATAGCTCTTCTGAACTTCCATTTTACATCTTTAAAATTGGGATACTATAGCATTAGGATTGGGGGATTTGAAGGTATTTGTTAGTATTATTGCTGGGAATGAATCGATCAATCTGTGGATGGATTGGCTCATCTATTAAACCAACCACTAGTGAGTGCCAATTAAATGTTAGGTACTGTGTTAGGTTCTGAGGTTACTGTGGTGAACAATACAGTAATCTCTGGCTTTCTGGAGCTTAGAATATGGAAGGGAAAACAGACTCAAAATGAACAAAAAGCAAATAAACATAGAAGCACCTATCACAAGTGTTGTGAAGATAGTTGGTGAGGAATGCTGATAGAGAATCTGAGCGACTGTCTCAGATCTTGTAAGTCAGAGGAGACTCCTCAGATGCAGTGACATTAAACTGAGCCCTGAAGGGTGAGTCTCCCAAGCTTCATCGCCTGGAGATTCCCAAGAAATTATTAATGGACCCTCACATCAAGATAAAAGATGCCCGGTTACATTTGAATTTCAGAGAAGAAACAAAAAAATTTTAGTATGTTGCTAAATATTGCATGGAACATATTCATACTAAAAAATTTCATTGTTTAACTGAAATGCAAATTTAACTGTCTTATATTTGTGTGCACTAAATTTGGCAACTTTATCCAAGATCTTCCCCAGCCACCCTCTCCTGACTTACTTCCCATTTTTTACCCCTGTAATCCTATGCTTTGCCTACAAGGAATGTTCCAACGTCTGTGTCTTTGCTCATGCTGCCTCCTCTGCCTGGGTCACCAGTCTCCCACCATATCTTCTTGGTTAAGTCTTCTCCTCCTTTAAACCCCAGTCCAAATGGCACCTTCTCCGGGAAACCCATTGAAGGGTGCTCAGCGAATCTGGTTCTCATAGGGTTTTGCCTTATGATCCTAGGTTTTAAGTCCTGGTCTCTAAAAACACACAGACAAGATGGGATGTCTGCAAAATAAAGGGTATAGGAATGATCTCATTTTTCCTGCTCCTCTGCCCCTCCAATTCCCACTTAACTGCACATAAAATTAACACCAAACATTGATGGAGTACTTTTCTGTGCTAGGCACCTGCCAAGTGCTTTGCATGCAGCATCTTATGTAAATTCCCCTCAATCTTACAAGGTTGAATCTCCACTTTGCAGACAAGGGGATCAGGCACGTAGAGGTGAAGTCGGCTGGCTGATTATGTTTCCACAGCTGTGAAATGCGGATCATAATGCTAAATTCTTCATTAGGTTTTCTCCAACTACATGTGGGTTCTAAGAGGGAAGGAACTTTTTTTTCGTACAAACTTCTATAACCTTAGAGCCTAGAATTATGTCAGGCATCAAGTAGGCACTCAGCAAATACTTGATGAATGAACGAATGCGTCACCTTACAGAGGAAGAGACCACAATTTGGAGAGAGAAAGGAACTTGTGGGGAGAGGACACAGGTGGATGTGGTGGAAATTTGAGGAGAACCACACTCAGTGATGTGTTGGTAAATGTGTAACAACCAGCCCTCCGAAACATCCGTAGCCCTGTAGCATTTGTTGATTTCCATGGTGTAAATACTCCCACTGTGACCAATCTCAAGCAACCAACCTGATGTCAATCAACTTGAAAATTTCCTGAAAATTTAACCACAGGCTCTTGCTGACCTGTTTATGCAACCTGGTTCCCGCAAACCAAGTACTGGGACGTAATTCTAAAGGGTACACAGTTCCAAAGGGTACCTTCCACCGTTACTCATCTTCCCTCCTTGAATAAGGCCCAGTCCATACAGCTAAGTGGGGGGAGGTGGGGAGAGACACCTAAATAATTCAGTTCAAAGCAGATTGCAGAGGTGATTCTTTAAAAACATAAACCCAAGCACAAACCTTTCCTGCTTAAGGCATTTCAATTTATTCCTAACACTCTTAGCATAAAACTCAGTCTCCTTGCCATGGCCCGTGAAACCTCCTCCTGTGTCAGGCACTGTACCAGGCTTTTTGTACAAGGATATAATGGTGAACATGACAGACACAATTCCTGCTCTCATGGAGCCCGTGTCCAGTAAATAAGGCTGCCAATAAACAAGCAATCAACGATTAAGTAGAAAATTGCAGATGGAGGTAATGTGTTGCTATATAGGAAGTGCTAGGAAAGAGAATAATGAGGAATGAGAAGGGACTGTGTCCTTGGACTGGAGGTGAGTTGAAGAAGGCTACTCTAAGAAAGTGCCCTTTGAGACCTGAAGGGATGAGAACGAGTTGGATGAGGTATGGGGCTGGTGGCCAGGAAGAAGAGGAGAGGATTTGGCACTTTGAGAAGTTATATGAAAATAACTTCTGTATAATTGGAGACCAGTGGAGATGGGACAGGGAGGATGGTTAAGAATATTGCTGTGGTCTGAATGTTTGTATCCCACCCAAATCCATAAATTGAAATCCTAACCTTGGAGGTGACCGCATTAGGACGTGAGGCTTTCAGGAGGTGATTAGATCAAAAGGGCGGAGCCCTCATGCATGGAATTAGGTGGGAGAAGCCTCCCTCACCCCTTCCCTCCATGTGAGGACATAATGAGAAAGCACAATGCAGCCTCACCAGACAACGAATCTGTTGGTTTATTGATCTTAGATTTCCCAGCCTCAGAACTGTGAAGAAATACATTTCTGTTGTTTGTAAGCCACCCAGTGTATGCTATTTTTCTCATAGTAGCCTGAACGGACTAAGACAAATATCATGGATGTGAAGATCAGGGGCTAAATGGCTAAGAAGACTAAGAGGAAGGTTTACCACCCTTTGAAGATAGAGCCTTATTGAAATCCCAGGAGCTCAGATGCATTCTTTGAATGATTCTCTTCCAATCGTGGCCATCTTCCTCCTACAGAAAACCGTTCTACATCTCTCAGGTAGAAACAAGATCATCCAGTTCCCACCAGGCCTTGCATAGATGAAAAATGGAAGCCCGGAGAGGGAGATGTGATCACTAACAGTTTCTCAGTCAGTAATAGTTGTAGGCATTGGATAATACACTTTGAGCCAGCACTGTCCAAAAAAAAAATACAAAGGGAGTCACAAAGAGAGCCACATAGGTAATTTACATTTCCTAGTAACCACGGTTAAGAAGTGGTGAATTAATTTTATATTTTATTTGACCCAACATATTCAAAACACAATTTCAACATGTAATCAACATGTCATGGAAATCCAGTGTGTGTTTTATTTACATTTATGGC
Organism: Cryptoprocta ferox; assembly: GCA_028646485.1. Classification (NCBI taxonomy): domain Eukaryota; kingdom Metazoa; phylum Chordata; class Mammalia; order Carnivora; family Eupleridae; genus Cryptoprocta; species Cryptoprocta ferox. Next base: position 20,607,848 of record CM053576.1, on the reverse strand, counting down.
ACATTTCAATTCAGACTAGCCATATTTCAAGCCCTCGGTAGCCACATGTGGTTAGTGGGTATAGAACTGGAGAGTGCAGTTCCATGCCTCAGTTTCCTTACCTGTGAAACGAGGATAAAATTGGCTAGGTCGCTGGAAGGAGAGCACCTGTGAAACACGCAGCACTCCGCCCTGCACATAGGGGGCGCCCAATAAATCTTGGTTCCTTTTGCTCTTTTCTCTCACCGCACCGCCCCTCCTCAAGTCTCCGCCTCCTTTCCCCGCCCCCTTCAGGCTCCGGGCGGAAGCAGTACCGTCGCAAATGCAGCGCGCTTTACGGTGGTGTTGCCGTTTACCGCAGTGTGGCCGGCTTGCGTGATCCCTAGCACTTTTAGCTCATTGGCTCTGCGGCCCGCTCTCTGCGCTTTACGGCAGCGTGGCTGGAGCCTCGGCGGAGGGGGCCGCGGTTTGGGCGTGAGTGGAGGGAACCCGAGTAGCGGTGTTGGCTGGGCCTGAAACCATGGACGTGGGTGAACTTCTGAGCTACCAGGTATGTAGGACGAGACGGGCCGGCGGCCCGTCCCCCTCACCCGGGCAGGGGTCGCGTGGTCGAGGGACCAGAGCCCCTTCATCTCACCTCCTCTCACCTCTGTCCCCGGCCCGGGTCCCCTCACTTCTCATGCCACCGGCTCCTCTTTTTCACTTCACTCCCCCGAGACTCTCCTGGGACCTTTCAGCTCATCCCTTCTTAGAGCCCAGGCCCCTTCTTCTCAACTCCAGTCTGGGCCTCTTCTCACCCTCCCCTGCGCCGGGGCCTGGCTCCCTTCAACTCTTCTGAAGGCCCCGGACCGTCTTCACAACCATTTTCCTCCAACTCTCTCTTGTCCCCCAGTCATTGAGTTGGTGGTGGTGGGAGGGCTCTGGTCTTCCTTGCATCCGGCTTCTCCACTGACCGGCCATGTGGCTTTTGGACAAGTCATTTTGCCCTCTTTGAGCCTTAGTTTTTGTATGTATAGAACGGAAACGAAGAATTACCTGGTAGGGTTGTTTGAGGACCGTATTAACTATCGGATGTGAACGCTGATTTTAAAGTGTAAAAGCTGTATGCATGTTAACTGCCGTTGTTGGGAGATGTTTGGAATTCTGGCATGGGATGGGACCCTCGGAATCTTCTTGTTTTCCCTGCTCAGGCGACTTGGTGGGAGACCGTGGCCCAGAGGGCAGAAAGGACTTATCCAGAGTCATTCAACAAGTAAGAGCCGGGATTAGAGCTGAGGTCTCCTGGCTCCCAGTTCAAAGGTTTCCCCCTCTTTGACTTCCTAAAGAGGCCCCTTGTAGTTGTCCATATGGCTATTAAACACTTGAACCGGAGCTAGTATGAATTGAAAAGTACGCTAAGTGTAAAATCACACTGAATTTTGAAGATTCATATGAGAAATAACATTTTTAAGCTCATTCTGTGATCTTATTGATCAAATCAATTACCTTGATTATTAGTTATGTTGATTAATCATATTATGGGTAATAGGTGAAATAAAATTATATTTAAAATAAATTTTTACCTATCTCTGTTTATTTTTTTAATGTAGCTACTAGCTTTTTAGTGTGCCTATTAAAATTACGTATATAACTGGCCTTTATTTCCATTGGGCGGCTCGGTAGTAGAGAAGAGGTGATTAAGAGCCATGGAGTCTGGAGCCGCATGTTCCTTGGAATCTGTTTTGCTGTTAACCGGCTGCTGTAACCTTGAACAAAATACTTCATCTCTCTGTGTCTTGGTTTCCTTATTTGTAAATATTTGTAAAGATGGTACCTACTACATACGCCTATTGTGCATTGCTTAGGCCAGTGCTTGTCCAAGTGTGAAGGTTCAGTAAATGTTAGCAATTCCATTCATGCCACTCCCTCAGCCAGTATACAAAGAATGGACCTTGAAGATTCTAGACATCATAGAAAAGAACTCATAAGCAATGGGAGATAAATAGCCAAGAGATTTATCTTTTTAAGACAGTTATTGAACGAGAAAGAAGAAAGGAAATAGGGCTGTTGAATAAGTGGCAGTATGTCTGATTGGGAGTTGTAGAATGGCTAGTCCATCGACTAAGAGTATTAAAGCTAGAAGAGGTGCATTCATTTGCTCAAGAAACATCTATTGAACACCTACTGTATAAGGCCCCAAATCCTCTGGCTGTACAACATGGAACGAAACCGACAAGGTTCTTGCTTTTGTGGAGCCTATAGTCTGGTGCGGAAGTAGCAAGATAATGTGTAAACAAACAGATTCAGATTGTGATAGGTGCTTTGAAGGGTAAGCAGGGTATACGGTAGAAGGGTCCTGTTTGGTGTGGTAGCTACTGGGCGCCCATGACGACTGAACACTTGAAATGTGTCTAGTTGTTATTGAGATCTGCTGTATGTGTAAAGTACACGTTGGATTTCCAAGATTTAGTATGAAAAATTAATATAACATATTAATAATTTTTATATTGATTCCATGTTGAAATAATGCTTTAGATATGGAGTCTTAAAGCAAATATATTATTAAAATTAATGTTACCTTTTTGAAAACTTTTTAAATGTGACTACTAGAAAATTTAAAGTTATATATATGGCTCATTTGTGGCTTTCAGTATATTTTTATTAGACGGTGCTGCTAACTGCTGAAGAAAATAGCCCCTGACAGTAGGAAACAGGACCTAGATGGTCTGGGAAGGACTCTGAGGAATGGATGTTAAAATCTGGTAAAGCACTTCCCTGAGGTTGGGGGGCTAAGGGAGTGGCATAGTTGAAACCAGAATCCCGATCATCTTATTTTCAACTCTGTTCATTCCCCACATGCACTGTTCACGGATGCACTTTCCCTTCTGTAAAGTTGCTGTACACTTCTCCTGTTCCTAAAAGATGGTACAGTCTGGAATCCAGTCCATAATCAATCAAACGCACCCATCCTCTTATGGAAATGCGTGAGGATCATTTGAATTCATGGATGCAAAAGCTCTTCGCAAACGGTACCATTTTATAGATGTGAAAGATGCATTACTTACTGGCATGATCTCTCAAAGTCTTTATAACAACCCTACGAAGAAGGTACTGTTTTTAACCCTTGTTGTATAGATGAGGGGACCGAGGAGCAAAAAAGCAGCTACCTTGTAGCTGAGGCTCCTAATAACTGCTGTACTGCTGCCTCATCCGTGCCCGAGGCTGGACTGAGGTGCTTCCCGATGACTTCTCACATTTAGTTCTCGACATGCCCTTTGCGGGGAGTGGTCTGCCTATTTTACAGAAAAGAAAACTCGAGCTAGAGAGGTCAGTTACTTGCTCAAGGACAGTCAGGAAGAAGTAGAGCCAGAACTGGAACCAAATGAATATCCAAATCTAGTTTTCCATTTTGTTTTCAGATTTTTAAAAACCTTAAAAATTGCAGTGTGGTATATATAATAGAAGAATGCAATATGGAAAAATTTAAGTGCCGTTGATGGTGGTTCCGATTTACAAAGTGGACTCAGTGTGACCACTGAAGTTTGTTCCTCAGGGACATGTTTTCTGATTTGAACATCCCCCCACCCCTAGAGTTTCAATCAGTGTCTCCTGTGGGACCTTAGAATTTGCATTTCTTTAAAACATTTTTTTGGGGGCACCTTGGCTCAGTCGGTTAAGCGTCCGGCTTTAGCTCAGGTCATGATCTCACGGTTCGTGGGTTCGAGCCCCGCATCGGGCTCTGTACTGACAGCTCAGAACCTGGAGCCTGCTTCGGATTCTGTGTCTTCCTCTCTCTCTGCCCCTCCCCTGCTCGTGCTGTCTCTCTCTCAAAAATAAATAAAAAACATTAAAAAAAATTAAAAAAACATTTTTTTTAATGTTTGTTTATTTTTGAGAGAGAGACAGAGCATGAGCAGGGGAGGGGCAGAGAGAGAGGGAGACACAGAATCCGAAGCAGGCTCCAGACTCTGAACTGTCAGCACAGAGCCTGACGTGGGGCTCGAACGCACGAGCTGTGAGATCATGACCTGACCTGAAGTCAGACACCTAACTGACTGAGCCACACAGGCACCCCAGAATTTGCATTTCTTTTTTTTTTTTTAATGTTTATTCATTTTTGAGAGACAGAGACAGAGCGTGAGTAGGGGAGGAACAGAGAGAGGGAGACACAGAATTGGAAGCAGCTCCAGGCTCTGAGCTGTCAGCACAGAGCCTGACGTGGGGCTCGAACCCACACACTGCGAGATCATGACCTGAGCCGAAGTCGGACGCCCAGAATTTGCATTTCTAACAAGATTCCAGGTGATGCTGAAGCAGAGGGCCCAGGGATTACATTTTGAAACCTCTCCCTGGTCTAGAATGATCTACATCCCTTTTAAAATTTTACTCAGCTGAGATTCCCCTCCCTTCTCATAGCCGTTAGTTTGCAGTTTTTTTGAGCTTAAGTTATACTTATTCCCTGCCATCCAAGATACGGAGAGCAAATCACTTAATCTTTCTGGGCCTCAGTTTCCTCATATGCCTAATGAAGGGATTAAGTATGTCTCTCTGAGGTCCCTTCTAACTTTAAATTCTGTGATACTCATTATTTAGGCCAAGAGCTCTAGAGTTTCAAGGGATAAAAAGGCTTGATGTAGGAGAATGAATCAGGGTTGAAAATCTGGGAGATTTGAGTTTTAATCCTCCCTTTATCATTACTTATCTGGGTGACGCAGGACAAGTCACTTTCCCTCTCTCTATATCATTTTTTTTTTTTTAACCACCTGTAAAATGAAGGGCTTGAGCTATAAGAATTCTGGTTGTTTCCTTTTCTGGAATTAAGAGATGAAGGTAAGCAAGGAAAATATGTAATATCAAGAAATGTTTATTAAAAGTGTTTTTAATATTTTTTTGGGTGCTTCCTGAATTTCATTTTTGGGGCAGCTTGGTGGGAAGATTCCAATTTTCTGCTGAGATTGGTTCTGCTAGTAATAGAGTTAGGCAGTAAGTGCCTGAGTATATGCCTTATATCCTTGACATATGTTAACTATTCATTTAAGAAGACAGGAGAATTACATTGTGGACAGGAGGTGGTGGAAAAAGTCTCCAAGAGGAAGCCAGTTATGTTCCCAATATGGAAATGTACTTTTTTGATGCCTTCAGGCTTAGACATCTCATCAAGAAGTGTGCCCAGCAGTTCCTTGGCTGAGAAGTTTCTGCTGCATAGGCGCGTATATGAACTTCAGGGCATTCTCATTAATACTAATTCCACAGATGTCTGGGAAAAGTTCTTACCTTCGAAGTTTTGCAATAAAGGATTCACATTTAGTGCGGCTTGGCTCAGTGGGAAAGACTTGCTTCGTGACATGAGAAGTGTTCTCCTTGAGGCAGATTGGGGTCAGGGACCCTCGGTTTTAGCAATACTGCGGACACCCACTCCCCTTGTTATCTATCAGTAATATCATAGCATTTCCTTGGATTGTGGGAGTTTATGGGAATTCATAATCTTGCTCCTTTCCCCTTATTGCTTTCTTTTGAAGTGAAAAACCTTTAATGACAGTAAACTGACAGGAATAGTATTGAAAGAAAGTGTTTGAGGAAAGGAAAAGTACCCCAATCTAACAAATGTTTTTATATTCCCACAGTTCTTACATGCTGGATAGCTGTAATCATTGCGTATATGCCGTTTTGTGTTCTATCTCTTTAACACTGCCAGAAATATTTTCTGTGTTTCTACATAGTCCTCGTGTTATTTTTAGTGTTTTCATACTTTTCGCTAAAGTGATAAACCAACTCTTTTCCCCTCAATCGTTCCTCTGGAATTGGAAGAATGATTTATAATTATTTTATAATTATTTGGTTTTCAGGTTTTCGTTCTTGAAGATACTATTGCAGTGAACTTCTTTATTTGTGCGGTATTTTCTCCCTCCCGCCTGCCGTTAGAAATTACCACATGCCGGGGTGCCCGCGTGGCCCAGCCGGTTGAGCGTCCGGCTTCGGCTCAGGTCATGATCTTGCGGTTTGTGGGTTCGAGTCCCGCGTCAGACTCTGTGCTGACAGCTAGCTTAGAGCCTGGAGCCTGTCTTCAGATTCTGTGCCTCCCTCTCTCTCTGACCCTCCCCTGCTCACGCTGTCTCTCTCTCTCTCTCAAAAATAAATTAAAAAAAAATAAAGAAATTACCATGTGCCATCTCCTTTCCTATTACATGTACAAAAATTATGAAGATGTGGTCCTGGACTTTAAAGAACTCATAACTTAAAGAATGAGACAGATATTTCAACAGCAAACTGTGTGAAATATGGATGATGGGGGCATGATGGAAGGAATGATTGGATAATGCCTGGAGAAGGGATGTATTCGTGGGCTGGATTGGAGGTGGTCACTGAAGAAAAGGGAGATGTTGGAATCTCAGCCACAGTGAATGAATAGGAGTTCTGTGGGCGAGGAAGGAGGCTGAGGAGAGTCACCTTGACTGGGATTAGTGGGAGCCTGGGAGGGAGATGTTCAGAGCATCGAGGAAGTGGAGGGGAGTGGCAGATGATGGTGTCCGTCAACTGCAAATACATTAAGAAACCCACAGGGCTCCTTCATCAGTTTACAGTGCTAACGGAGTGCGTGTTCCGGTTTTACCACAATCTTGATACGACTAATGGTCGCAACTTAATTTTTTCTCGTTAATCTAGTAGGTATATAAAGTGTTGAAGTTTGCTGTAACAGGCATTCCCCCCCCCCGTGTTTATCATTTTTATTTCTTATCATCAGCCTCTTTCTCCATGAGGTAGTGTTATAGTTCGTAATTGAGTTTTCCTGTTGTCGTTTTTGTTGATGGGGTGGATGTCAGAAGCATTTTGGAAGGCTGAACACACGTGCTCATCCCGTGGTGCCCCATTTTACCTACAGCCCTGAGAATATTATCCTAATCATGATGTTGTTTTATGGCATTGTGAAATAGGCTTTTCTTGCGTGACAGTTTAGACTGGGGCTTTCAGGGTTGACTTTTGCTAGTAGTGGGACTATAAACAACAGATAAAGAGCTATATTCATTGATATTCCCATTTCAGGGTGTTTTCTGTTTCATCTCCTGAGTGATGTTTTTCTTAAGTTCATTTCCTCTCTTTGCAACTTTCTCATCCTTTTTCTTCCTGGTGCGTTCTCTTCATACTCACACAACATCTATTTATGTGCCTCCTTGCACACTAGACCGTTGACTTAGACCAGCACCTAGCGGGGTGTCTCACCCATAATTGACGCCTAAAGAATGGTTAATGATTGGGTGAGTGAGCCAGTACATACCTTCAAATATGCTCTGGTTATTTCCCTCTTTGGGAAAGCTTTTGTTCTGATATCTTGTTTGCTTGCTGACGTGTATGTCTTTGCTTTCGTGTTAGACTTCAAGAATGTTTGACTCAAGTATGTTGCTTCGGTTTCTGAATTGTCCTCTTGCTGCTTTTGCTGCACAACCTACGTTTTAAAAAGTTTTATTTTTATTTTTATTTTTTTTAATATTTAAAGTTATTTATTTATTTTGAGAGAGACAGAGACAGCATGCGAGCAGGGGAGGGGCAGAGGGAAACGGAAAGAGAGAGAATCCCAGACAGGCTCCACGCTGCCAGCACAGAGCTTGATGTGGGGTTCAGACGCATAGAACTGTGAGATTATGACCTGAGCCGAAATCAAGAGTCAGATGCTCAACCAACTGAGCCACCCAGATGCCCCTAACAGTTTTATTTTGAACTAATGTTAAATGTACAGAAACTTGCAAAAATAGTAAAAGAGAGTTTGAGTTCCCATATACTCCTCACCCCGTGGCCCCTAAAGTTAACATCCTCTGTAACCACAGTACCATGACCAAAATCAGGAAATTGACATTCATATGCCAGTAACTGAACTACAGACTTAATTCAGATGTCATTAGTTTTTTCCACTAATGCCCCTTTCCTGCCACAGAATCCTATCCAGGATCCCACATTGCATTTAATTGTCTTTTTTGTTGTCTTGTAGGATCTTGACATTTTTGAAGGGTACTGATCAGTTGCTTTCTGGAATGTCTAAGACCTACATTCTTGAGGGTTGCTAATAGCCTCTGCCAAAGATTTTCTTGAACCTCATTCCTCTTGACTTTTCATTGGAATTTGATTCTGTAATCCTGTTCCTCATCCTAGATGAACTCATCCATTCTTTGATCATTCAGCACCTCAGTGTAGACAACTGTTAGCTCATTGGCCCTGGTCTAGGTTTTGTGTGTCTTTTGAACATTCTGACCAGATGTTCTGGTATCACATGATCCTCTGTATCTCTTCCCCTGCCCCACCACCTACCCCCGATTTGCATTTTAGTCAGGGGTGTCTCTGTTCAGCAGATTTTAAAGAAGCCTTGGAGATACGAGGTTCTTTTCCTCATGGATCATAAGATCTTGTGAACAAAGAGGTCTAGCTCCTTTCTCAGGAGTCAGCAAGATGTTAGGATCTGAAACTGTTTAATTAAGCCACATATAGTTCTTGCTCACATAGCTTGCAGTCTAAGGGAGGACATCCCACAGATTTGGAAACTGATGTTCCAGTACGCAGCGTCATTGGCTGTTCTAGAAGAATGAACAGAATTGGATGGTACGGGCGGGAGCATCTCTGCTGTCGGGAAAGCTCTGTAGAGAAAGTGTTGCTTCTTCAGTCTTCTCTCTCTTCCTTCCTGTCTATTTCAGCTGCCACCGTTGTAGTTTAGACCCTTGGGACTTTGTCACTAAAGTAGCTTTCTAGTTGGTCTTACTTTTTGCGTGTGTGGATCTTGTGGTGGCATGGTGAGTGTGGGTTTATTTTCTTCGTAGGCCGACAGACCTGTTTTCCCTGGCCATAGACTTCCGTCCTACCTATTTCAGCTTCCTGTGGAGGTGGGTTTTACTGAGATGCCTAATTTTGGCGGTGAACTTGAAGAAGACAGCCATACCTTTCTGCAGTCTCTCACTAGGTGTCATTTAAATTGGGGGCATTGAGGGACACCTCGCGGGCCTAGTCAGTGGAGCATGTGACCCTTGATCTCAGGGTTGTGAGTGTGAGCCCCAGGTTGGGTGCAGAGCTTACTTAAATAAATAAATAAATAAATTGGGGGGTTGACTTTATAAAGCCTACCCCAACAGAGAAGTTTACAAATGTAAACATGACTACATTGGAGAATGTGAATGGCTCAGAAAAGCTTGACAGCTCTACTGGAGAAAATAATTCAAAGCACGTGCTGTCTGAGTGTGCCCATGAGGTGTTAGTGTAGTGAATGAATGAACACTCACTTGGGGTCAGACTGCCTGTGTTTGAATCCCATCTCTGCTGTTTGCTGGCTGTGTGACCTTGGTCAGTTACTACCCTCTTTAAGCCTCAGGTCTCCATCTTTAAAATGGAGATTTTATAATAGTATATCTCTGCCCACCAGTAGGAAAACAAAACAAAACTCCATTTTACGATCTTTTTTAAAATACAGGATTAAATAAGGGTGGGTAGTGCTAAGTAGTATAGTGCCTGACACATAAGTGCCCACTAAATGTTAGCCGTTGATATTTAATTATTGGTATAATTACAAGCAACACACATTCTATAGCGAAAGAAAAAATATTTTTTTGAATTCCTCAAAGCTACCTCAGTATTCCCAAGGTCATTGGTCCCTTGGAGATTAAGGTTTAGAGTGCTATAAAAGGAAATGAGAACAGTTTGTCACCCACACATGCCACAGTGTAGAACTGTTCTCAATAGATTAAAGCACAACCCTACTTCGCCACAGTTAGCAGTCATTGATATCAAGAATTATGTCATCAACACAGTAATTCTTTTCCCCAGGCCTCTTTAATATTGCTGAGATATCTCAGTGTTCCCCTTTTCTAGTGCCAGAAATCTCATTTACAAATTACTCCTTTCTTTTTTCTTTCTTTCTTTCTTTCTTTCTTTCTTTCTTTCTTTCTTTCTTTCTTTCTTTTCTTTCTTTCTTTCTTTCTTTCTTTCTTTCTTTCTTTCTTTCTTTCTTTTCTTTCTTTTCTTTCTTTCTTTCTTTCTTTCTTTCCTCTCCCCACCCCCGCAAGGTTCCTGAAGGAAGTGGTTGTTTTGGTCCGAGTCTTACACAGCTATAGACAAATTGGAGTTAGGAGAAGGTATAACTGAGATTCTCTTCCTTTCTCTGGAGTCAGACATTTGATTCTAGTAATTCAGCTGAATGATTCAAAGCCATTTTCTTTTCTGCAGTTGTTCTAGGAGTGACTGATCTGAAAGTGTGTTGGGTTAAACTTTAAAACCCCATCTCCATTGTGGGTCGGTAAATAGAAACTAGACTATCTCATCCCGAGTTCAGTAAAAGACCTAGTGAGACTACCACAGTGCATTTTCATCTCTTAACTTGTTTTAGATTATCAGTTGCCTGTGAGCAGATTATCTACTTGGGCTCCTCAGACTTCCTGTCAGCTCCCCAGTAATGTCCAAAGCCATTGACTGAACCGAGAAGGACTTGAAATCAGCAGAAAGTGTTATGATGCTTCTCTCCGAATGTGTCTGACTATATTCCAAAGGCAGATATGCTTGGTTATCGAACAGTTTGTTTGGCATTATTATTTATGTGTTCATTTTGTTAACACATAAAATTGAGGATTGATTACATTTTTTATGTGACCTCCTCTCTCTCTGGTTAAAAGCAACTGAGTTAAAATTATTTTTGGGATTTTTAGTAAACTTTAACAGTACGTCAGTCTTCTGGTGTATCTATCATGTTGGAATGCTGTTTTCTTTGCAGCTTTGGATAAAAATAAAAAAATTTAGCTAGAGTTTGTCCTATTATCTTTTCTGGCCTCTTCAAACATTAATACTTCCTTGGGAACGGCTAATAGCTTCTCATATTAATGATAAGGGAAATCTGAGCTTTCAAGGCTACGTAATTATTGACAGAGAAGCTGAAACATGGACTGGGGGCTCTGGCCAGGAGTAACTGTTGGGCAGAGGGAGGTAGAAATGCCAGAAAATCAACAACGCTAACACTCAGCAATGAAGGAGGATAAGAAAAAACAACATTACCATTGATGAATTGGCGGTTGTCATGGGAAAAAACCCATGTTGAGGTTTCTTTTTATTTTATTTATTTTCTTATTTTTGAGAGGGAGAGAGAGAGAGAGAGAGAGAGAGAGAGAGAGAGAACAGAGATGCAGAGGGAGAGGAAGAGAGAGAATCTTAAACAGGCTCCTTGCCCAGTAGGGCTTGATCTCATGGCCCATGAGATCATGACCTTGGCCACAATCAAGAATCAGACACTCATCTGACCGAGCTACCAGGTGCCCTTCATGTCACCATTTTAAAAAAGGAAGCTCAGCCTGGGTGGCTCAGTCGGTTAAGCATCTGACTCTTGATTTTGGCTCAGGTCATGATCTCACAGGTTGTGGGATGAAGCCCCGTGTGGGGCTCTGCGCTGACAGCATGGAGCCTGCTTTAGCTTCTCCATCTCCCTCTCTCTCTCTTAATAAATAAATAAACATTATACAATTTAAAAGTATGAGTTACATTGAATTGCACTAACTCCTCTTTTATCTGGTGTCTTTTGAAAATGTGGCGTTCCTCCTAGACAGACTCTCCAGATAGCAGAGACTTCCGAGCGGGGCGGGTGTGCTAGGACAAGGTCTCCCTCTTCTCCAGGTGGGGAAGGCACGGCACAGGAGGGAAGGCCACTTGCCTCAGGATCCCATGTACTCAATGATAGAATGGAGTTCAGAACAGTGCCTTTTCTGTATTTAAGACTCGAATTTTCATTTTGTGTGGAGTTCTTTCTAAAACATAAACATTCTTGCCATTCTCAATTGGTCAGACTGTTGTCTTAGGGTCGTTATTATGAACACATGTTAATTGTGCCCAGATTTCTCTTAGGATCTTTTGAAGTGTGGAAAGTTTTTATTCCTGTATTAAAACATTTCGGAGTATTACAGAGAGATTTTGAGTTCTTGTGCATTTTGTTCATGTTTTTTCTTCTCTTTGGCGTCAGCTGTCACTCCTTAGTGGTGGTGTTTGATGGGATAAAATAGGATAAAAATCTAACATCTGAGGCCCTTTTTGCTTTCTTTTCATGGCATCCTGAAAAGTTGAGGTTGTTGGATCAGTGAAGCATTCATGGTCATCTTTGGATGACCTATAACATTTTAGGGCTCTTAGTTACTGAAGTCTGTAACTAATGCTAATATGATCATATCAGGGTAACGTGTCTTCATTTTTTCATCCAGCATTTCTTCGAGATCTCTTTGCCTACCATCTTGGGCTGAAGGATATCTGAGCAATTACTAGTGCCCACTAATCATGAGTCTTTCAAGAGAAACTAGCACTCACAAACAGAAGCTTAACACGGCCTTCTGTGGAATGCCCCTTTCCTTCATGGCTGCTTATCTTTCTGGAGGGGAGTCATTTACCTTTCTGCCGGCCTTGACACTACATCTTTAAGCTATTCCTACATCTAAATCCACACGCCCACCTGGCCATGAAATCTAAAATGTACCAGGTATCTGAGACCCAGTGTGCTTGTTCCTGACCTGTTCATGCCTCTGCCCCTGCCTTGTGCTTGGCTCTTGACTCTATCTCCCATTTCTTCTCTTCCCCTTACCCTCCCCTCCCAGGTATGTACATCTGCTCTCTGGGTACCAACTGCTGCTTCGTCCAGAAGGACTCTGGCTTGTTGGGGACTCGGGCTGCCTCATTTGCTATACCCTCCTTTGCTGGACATTTATTTATTTATTTAAAAAATTTTTTTAATGTTTATTTACTTTTGGGAGAGACAGTACAAGCGGGGAAGGGCAGAGAGGGAGAGACACAGAATCTGAAGCAGGCTCCAGACTCTGAGCTGGCCACATAGAGCCCTACATGGGGCTCGAACTCACAAACCATGAGATCATGACCTGAGCTGAAGTGGGGACGCTTAACCAACTGAGCCACCCAGGCGCCCCTGCTGGACCTTTAAGACCCAGCCTTCGGCCTCAGCCCATTGGTAATCACCGTTGCTAGCCCATCTCATCCTCCTGTGAAAGGACAACTTGGGCAAGGCTCTACCTGAGAGACTTGCAGATTTTCAAATTCCGCAACTTTGAGAGTCTGCAAGTTCATCTTAATCTTGTCATTGCTCTTGTTTCCTGATCATTCACCAGGGGTTGGTGAAGAACCAACCAGTGTTTCTAGGGCATTGTGACACATGCTGATGGTCAGGCTGGGAGCCAGTGTAGATTTTTGAGGCTTAGTAAATTTCATTTAGATTCATGATCCATATTGAACCTTTCTTTAATTATTCAACAGATACTTATAAATGGCTACTAAATGGAAATTACTATACTAGATACTGGGAACAGAGATGTGCAAGACTTTGGCAGTCCCTTGGCTTTATGGAACTTATATCCAGGGAGGCAAGGCAGACAATAAACAAGAAAAACAAATACAAATAAATAAAAACACCCACACAAGCAGACAACTACTACACACACAAAACCAAGATAATTTCAAATATGGATATGAAAAGGGGAAATGGACTGATGTAATAGAGTGATGGGGGAGCATCAGAAGGTTCTAAAGGCCTCTCTGAGGAGATAACGTTTGAAATGAGAACTGAATGATGAGAAAGATTCAGCCAAATGGAGCTGTTGGAATAGCAAGATAGGCCTAGGGAAAACCAAGTACAAAAGCCCTAAGGTGGGAACAAGCTTGTCATGTGTTTGAAGAGGGTGGCTAGAGCATGGTGAATGAGAAGGAGACACACGAATAAGGGTCAGCTGTGGGTAGGTGGGGAAACCCTAACATGTTTAGATTTTATTGTCAGGACAATGGGAAGCCATTAGGGGTTTTAAGCTGCGAGTGACACAATTTGGTTTATGTTTGAAAAGATCACTGTGTCCTCAGCATGTAAACTAGATTGCGGGGGAGCAGCCTGGCCGGCTGAGATGTGCAAAGTGGGCAGAACTCACCTTTGTGCTGCAGAGGGCCGGCGGTGAAGCTGTGCTCTCCCTAGGATAATTGCTTTCCCACTAGGTGTTTTTCTGAATCTCCCAGTTCTAAACATTTAATCTTATGTTCTGGCTTAATCAAGAAGCAAGCGCTTTCCTCGTGCCAGGCTTGGCACAGAAAATGTGGGCATGGTGCCTTTTGTTGAGCACCCTGGCCTGGAGAGAATGAAGAAAGGAGCCCCCATGGACCTGGGGACAATGCAGCTGACCTTCAGCACCTGGTAACTTGTAGGAAGCTTTGGAATCCATATACTTTATGTGCTTCTGCAAAACAGTTGCAGATGGTCTGGACTGATGATTAAATATCAGTGCTGCTTTGCCCAGATCTGCTGTGGCTGTCCTCTCCATGTCTGGTTGTACATTACAGCGGGTAATTAAAGGGGCACAGCTCTTTCTGGTTGGCTTAAGGGGAAATTTCAGTTTCTGCCAGTTGTGTAAGTGACTGCAGTGAGCAGTGGCTGTGAATGGCTACTTTTTGTTTTCAGATTAAAAAAAACAACAACAACAAAAAAAACAACCAACCAACCAAACTTAAAAAGAACTCTCTCTAATGAAAGGGAATGATTGCCTGCCTCTGCTTTCTCTGCTGACTCTCCAGTGGGAGTTCTGCCATCAGACCCGTCAGACTTGGTTGGCAGGGACTTTTTCTCCTGAGTTAGCACAGAGATCTGAATGGGCAGAGATAACACAAATTAGCAGTGGTACCAGCGTATCTGCAGAGGAGCAGATTTCCTTCCGACCAAAGGTGCCATTGGTGGGCACCACCCTAATTCGCACTGCATCTCTCACCACTGACAACAGGGACTTTTCAGCAAATGAAAAGAATTGCTTAAGCACCACCTTAAGCTGGGCAGTTTTTACAAGACTTTTGAGTTTCAAAGGCCCTCGGGCTACTCAATCTGCCAATGTAAAGTCACTGAATATTACCTCCTTGGCTTCTTACTGGGATCCTGATACCTCATTCGGCGTAATGAACTTAGGGAGACAAATTGTGATTCTCCTCTCTCTCTCTCTTTCCCTCTCTCTTGGCCAAAGATTTCCTCTTTTACCCACACAGAACTTACAAGGACACAGAAGGCTCAGTGGGAGAAGAAGAGATGGGGTCTGCCTTCTGGCTGACCTGACTTGTGCCAGTGGTTGCATGCGGGCTCCATAATGAAGATTGCAAATCACTTTCCGTATTCTTGGAGCCTGTCCGATAATTAGAAGACTAAACATTTTGTTTAAATTAGTAGTTTTCCCCCCTACCTCCTCTGTGTGCTTAAAATCATCATTAGAGCAAGATGGAGTCTGGTTGTCTGATGCCGGGCCCCACGTGCTAGTTGTGATTGTCAGCAAGAGGTTGAGGAAGTCTTCCTTCAATTAAAAAAGCAATTTTGACCGTGGTTCACCTTGTGTGAGGCAGAGGCACTTCTGACCATGTGAACTTTTTGATTGCTGAGTACAGTGAGTAAAGCTTTTTTCTCAGGAGCGTGACACCGAGCCTAACAGGACAATATCAGGAGGTGGGTGCGGCTGGGCTTGAAGTATTGCCTCTGCATTAATGGCAGATTTGCCTTCAGTTGACAGATTGTGTTTATGGTGGAAAAGGCTTACTTATAGGGATAGTGTGGTCCTGATTTGAAGTAAATGAAAAGCAACTCACAAAGGAGCTTTTGGAAATTGTCATACTTTTAGTGAAATATAAGAATATGTGTTTTCTCTTCCCTCTGACACCACACCAAAAGAAAAACACAAACCAAAGGGCAGGGAACTACCAGCCCACTAAGAGCCAGGCACTGTGCTATTTGATTTATGTGTGTTATTCCATTTCATCCTAAAAGCAATCCTGGGAAATCAGTACTCTTATTCCCATTTTATAGATGAGGAAAGGTAGTTCTCAGAGGTTTATTTTTTATTTTCCATTTTTTTTTACATTTATTTATTTTTGAGAGAGAGAGACAGAGCGTGAACAGGGGAGGGGCAGAGAGAGGAAGAGACACAGAATCCAAGGCAGCCTCCATGCCCTGAGCTAGCGGTCTGCACAGAGCCTGACGCGGGGCTCGAACCCACGAACCGTGAGATCATGACCTGAGCCAAAGTTGGACGCTCAACTGACTAAGCCACCCAGGTGCCCCAGTTCTCAGAGGTTTAGTAACTTGCCCAAAGACACGAGGAAGTAGATGGCAGAGTCTTTTTCCTAATAGAAGGCTCTGGTGGATGGAAGTAGCTTAAAAATAAAAGAAATCCCAAGAACATAGAGTGCAGCAGAATGCTCCCATCCATCCCCCAGTCTCGTACTTGCCTTGAGTCTACCATGTATATCATTCTTGTTCAATAGAACACCATACCCTGGTTATCACCCCCAGGAGAGCAGAACACTGTATCGGTTACCAATCCAGGGAAGACTCCAAACGTGTCTGCCCATTGCGTCTGGATATTAGAGTTGCCAGTGACAACAGTACACAGTCAAGTACTGGATGGAATGATGCTTTACTCACCCAGAGAAGAGACAAAAGCGAGATCAGCTCCTGGGATGTCTGTCAGTCCCTTGTGGATAGTGGGGCCCTCCCCCTTCCTGTGAAGTGGTGCAGGCCCATTGGCTTACATGCAGCCAATGCAGCAGAAGGACCCCGGCCTGAAAGCTAAGGGTGTGCCTGAGGGGCACTGATGTACATGCTTAAGCAGAGCAAAGGCACACTTCTCGAGCGTGAAACAAAGATATTGCCACACAAGGTGATAAGCTTGGCACGAGCTGTATGGGCTCCTTATCTCTTGGTGCGGAAGTGTTCCAGGCCTGAGGCCATTCTTACACCACTGAGTGGGGTTGGAAATACCGCATGCACGCGACTGTCTCTCCCAACAATTCTGTGTTGAAATTACTTGGTTATATGTCATTCTTCCCGTTGGACTTTGAGCTCCTTCAAGGACAGTGACCAGATCAGTGCATGCTGTGTAGTAAATGCCCAATAAATGTCTCTTCACTTTGAAGAAAGGAAAGAATAAGGGCTGAATGAATGAAGCAGTGAATAATGATTGGTGACTGAATTTGGTTCTCTTCTAGGTGTCTGTGTTGAGACTTAGCACCTCCACAGTTGCCTTCTCCTTTCTTGCCTCTTCTTTCTCGATGGAGAGTGGATTAAGCTTTGTCTGTGGATGACAGTGGCCCTATCACTGCCTTAAAAAACGATGGATGATCCTCATAAAAGCCTGACTCTCGGGGCACCTGGTTGGTCATGATATCGGCTTAAGTCATGACTTCACAGTCGTGGACTCGAGCCCCACTTCAGGCCCTGAGCTGACAACACAGCCTGCCTGGGATTTCGTACCTCTCCTCGCGCTCTGCTACTTCCCCACCCTCTCAAAATAAATAAATAAACTTTTTTTTTTTTTTTTAAAGCCCGATTCTTATACTGTAGTAACCTGAGAGTTGACTGGCATTTTTTTTTTTTTTTTTTTTTTTTAAGACTGGCGTTGCCTCTGAATCCAAAGCAAGAAATGGGTTGATCCCACTCATTTGCCAAAGATTTGCTACAGGTCTGCTGTGGGCCATAGTTGCTGTTTTCTCTTTACCCAGCCTTCTAGGCAAAAAGTAAGAGATACTAATGTAAGATTAGTTTTTATTTCATGTTGATTGTATCTGGCGTACCCATTTTCATTTGATTTTGGTTTCGTATTTATCAACTACTTTTTCTGGGTTAGGTGCTTCCTCAGTATGAGGGCTTTTTCTAGGGATGAGATGGTGGTATGCTCAGGGTCACATGTAATAACAGACTTCAGTGTCTGACTACTAAAGTCCATTTCTTTCTTTTTTTTTTCCTTTCTTTTTTTTTTTTTT